>JAPPVO010000003.1:51168770-51701270 GCA_030407325.1 Camellia japonica
GGCAGTTGGCAGATATTGTTTTGTTCTTTCTTGATTACTTCTTTTGTTGTAAACTGGGGTGATCTTTTGAAGTTGGGTGGAAACCAGTAATGTGATGTAATTATCATAGCGGTCCAGTGTACATTTTTAAATTGTGGGTAAGAATGTTGTGAGCTTTCTTCCACAAAGATACAATGGTCTGAAATTTCATTTTAGGGGTAAAAAATGAATGCAAGACGGTTCAAATTTCTTTCTGACAGATCCTTCAATTAGATGGTATCATTGTATTGTATTGTGTTGTTTTGATTTTGAACCTTTTTTTTGTTTTTGTTTTTTTTTGTGCTATAGCACTGAGTTTTGCCTGTAATAATATCTAATGATTCGAATTCTTAACTTCCTAATGAAGTGTAGAAGTTCTAACTAACAAGCCCAGTTGGTTATTGCATCAAAATGCTGCCACTAAAAAACTAGTGATGAGGGTGGACTTCAAATTGAGAGGATCGCTCGAGAAAAGCCCCATCAAAAGAACAACGAGGATCAATTGTTGGGTTTTCAAACGCAAAATGAAAACGAAAAAAAAAAATTAAAATTAAAAAAAAAAAATCCGTAGAAATAGACCAAAAAAATAGAACAAAAGTTCTCCACTGCACTTGCTCCTTGAACATCCATAAAATAAATGAACTGGTTTTTGATGTAATCAATTTGACTACTTCTTGGAACATAATCCAGAGAGAAAAGTGGGTTCCGGCATTTCTGTGGAACATAATATAGAGAGAAAAAAAAGAAGAGTATAAAAACATCTCAAACTTTCTATCAATTAAATTCTTAAAACGACAACAATTTATACAACATAAATAATAAATTCTAATCTGTCCTATGAGCTCATCTGCTAACACCAGTTGCACAAACTGCCGTCGTTCCTGAAAGATGCTCATTCATCTCGCTAAATCATCCCTGAAAGATGCTCGTTCATCTCGCTAAATCATCGCCGAAAAAACGTTCTAGTCTGTAATAGAGGTATTCAATAATACACTAGCAGAAAAATGAAGATACTTATTCTTCATGGTCATTCAAGTGGCACTACTATTGTTCTCGTTTAGTTCTTGGAAGAAGGATTTTGCAGCCTCATATGTAGACCAGCAGATTGCAGCCGCAGGTGCGTGGAAGAGCATCCTTGGCATCCACCCCCTCATGAGCCCACGGTATCCATCTTTTTTTATTATAGTTCGAAAAACATCCCTAATTGAACCACTTATAAATCTGTCACATCCGCATACACCCTGCATGGCCCAACAAATAAATTCATAACTTGAAAAATGCTATAGTAATATACCAGCATTGATTAATATATTTCTAAATTAATTGCAGATACTCCTGCTGCTAGTAGTTAACAAAAAATCTAATAACAGTTCGCTATCATGAAGGCTATAAAATCAACCAACACATCACAGAAAATCAATTTAATCAAAGACAAGACAGGCACGCGCGCACACAGACAGATCGTTAACCACATTACGTGTATCACATAATATTAACGAGAAAAATTGTCCACCCAAGGAGTAAAAGTTTAATTGTTTCCTCAAACATCCATTCGTATAAATACAACACCCACATTGGTCCTTCATAACGTCTCAGTTAAAATCCCTCGCGCATTTTCCAGTATTGGACAATTATTTTTACAGAAACAAGTCCAATTGTTGTGTAACAACGTTGAATTGTCAGAGGAAGGGTAGTTCTGTAACAAAGTTGAATTGTCATCCATGGGAATCTCAGAAGGACCAACCTTTTGACCTTGTCTAATCAAGTTTAAGGTTGTGTTTTAGTCCTATTTTGTGTTCATTTTATGTTACTACACTAATTTAGATTCATATATATTTTATTCAACAGTCTTCTTTTTTGGCAGAGGAAGGGTAGCACACCAGGTACGTCAGTCGGCTTACAGATCCTCAATATGAGTGGTACCAACTGAAGTGCCCCAAATTAGCTGGTTTACTACACTAACTTAGATTCATATATACTTCGTATACTTTAAGAGGTCAAAGAAAGTCCGATCATTTTGACGACATGAGCTGTATTATGGTTCCATGGGTCATCTTTTAGGTCAAGTTATAATATTGTGTCACATATGTTGTGATTTTATTAGATCTAGATTGTCCTTGGTCATCAATGTTTCTTAGTTTCGTCTATTGAAGTTCTAATTCTATCAAAATCAGCAAGTATATAGCTACCTATAATATTTATGTAGTTTTTCTGCATTGAAGTTGACCGTAGAATTTACAAGAATTTCAAGTCATATTTGTGTGATTTAGCTCAACCTCAACCCCTGCAAGGGTGAGACTCTTCTTCTGTTCTCCAAAAACAGCTCCCCCCTCACTATGCCCTATCTGTTCTTACCAGTTCCAGCTCGTTTACAGTGATATATCAGTCAAGGGAATTCCCTATATATAGGTTATATCATCCTAAATGCAGGGATCTCAAACTCTCTCACTTGTGTTTTGCAGATGATCTGTTCATTTTATGCAATGTAGATGCTGATTGATTCACAGTAGTAAGGAAAATCTTGAAAGAGATTCATTGTTAGGCAGGGTTACAACCAAATCTGAAGAAAATTACTGTTATATATTTTGTTGGAGCTTCTGGAGAGGTTAATGTTTCAATGATGCAAACATTAGAGATTCCAGAAGGATTCCTAGCAGTAAAGTACTTGGGGGTCCCCCATATAACTACTAAATTAAAACTTTACAATTGCAAGTAGTTTAAGGATAAACTGATGAACTACCAGGGTTAGCCTAGTAGCAGTGCATGCGCGTACCTAACTAGGAGGTCACAGGTTCAACTGCACCTTCCCCTCCAATGTACCCAAAAAAAATATTGATGAAAAGAATTAAGAGTTGGACAAATAGATTGGTGTCCCATGGAGGCAGATTGCAATTAATACAACCAGTGTTATCTAGCATTCAAATATACTGATTCTCACTGGTGGAGCACTCAACTTGGAAATTTTCTTACAATAAATGTAAAATTTACCCAAAATGTTTGGTATTTTACAAATTGAACGCAGTGAAATTAAAGAAACAAAAAAGAATTGTTATTTCTACTTCACTTTATTATAAATACAAATTTGCTTCTAGTGTACATATATTACTCTTAAAGCACATTAAAATACAAATTTTTGGAGAATTGTTTTTAAAGAATTGTAGTGAAAATAACAACTACAATTGTCATGGTCATTAATTCTACCAACTACAACTATATTTGTGAAAAGATCTTTTTTTTTTTTTTCTTGATGCAATTTATAAAGAATCCAATAAGTGATATTTTTTAAATTAGTCAGAGTGATCATTGAATCAATGATTATTTAGCCACATATACTGGGGAAAAAAATATTTGATAATATAATATAAGTAATAAGGTTATCATATATATAGCGATTTCAAACAATAAAAACTTGTGAATAATTGTGTAAATGCAAATCTTTGCTTGATTTTGTTGAAGCATTAATGTCTCAACTTTTGGTTTATATGTAATTTAACAAGTTTGGTTTACTTTTGTCGATGTAATTGAAAATATATAAAATTATAGTGTAAAATTTGATTTTGATATAGATTGTGTAGAACCTATTGCGACATAATACTATTGATAATACTTGTTAAATGACCCCACTGAAGATAATCAAAGACATCGAGGGCATTTTAAGAACATTCCTCAGGACTGGGGCCAAATTAAAGCATATAGGAGCAAAGGTACAGGGGGATACTACCTGCTCACCTATAAATGGAGGAGGACTGGGAATGAGGGCTCAAAAGGAATGGAATAAAACCATGATGATCAGATACTAATTGGATCTAAGTAGGAAGATTAATTCTATTTGAGTGAAATGGGTTCATAGTTACATTATAAAACATGACAGCCATCAGGTCATGCCTTTGCCTGCAGATTCACCAGTTACATCAAGGTCTAATAAAGTAGTCTGGTCCTACTCTTCAAGTGGAATAAATTCATCTAGATCTGTTTGAGAGGCTATTAGAAGGAAACCAGCCAATAAATTGTTACAACCTTGTCTGGTTCAAGCAGGCTATTCCCAAATGTGCATTGATTATGTGCCTACTACGTCATAAAAGACTAGCTACAAAAGACAGATTAAGGGATTGGGGAACAAAGGCGAACCCTGTTTAACCTCTTTGTAACCAACATGAAGAGAGTTTCATCAGTTTTCGTTTTTCTCTTGCCCTTTCTCTAATGCAGTATGGAAAGACATTCTGACAAAAAGGAAGAGATGCAATGGGCCATACAAAGATGCAAGTACTTTACTTTAAAAAATGCAGTGTATAAGTTCTCCATGGCACGTGATGGTGTCAGTATACCATATTTCGAGATAAAGGAATCTCAAAGTTTTCAGCAATATAAAGAAAGACAATGAGCAATTGAATGAGAAACAATCCACACAATTGAGGGTAAGTGTGTCTGCACGCCCTTTAATTTGAGTAATGCATTTTAGGTGGCTTTATTTTGTTGAAGTTAGTGGTGATTGTTTGTCTGGTATCCCCTCTTCTTTTGCTGTAAGTTCTGTCTTAGTATAGGTGTATTGCTTTTTGTTGGGGGTTTGTTTTTGGGAGAATCATAAATCAGGGAAAACAACTCAATCATTGCAACTTTCATGAAGTTGCACATGGATCCATGAAAATGAAACTAATTATTACAAGTTATTTCCACATTTTTTTTGCAATTGCCCCTTCAATACTTGTTTTTGTATACCAACACACATCAACTATATTTGTTCATCACATAGAGCAATACGCACAATTTACAAATTGAAAGATATATATACGTGCATGTGCGACTGCTTTACCTGACACTGTAGCTGAGTCTTCACCACATCAAGCGGCGTCGTCACAGCAGCCGCCAACGCCCCAGCAGCCGCACCGGCAGTAGCATGAACCACCCACCGTTCATCATTCACGCTCTCCGGCGAAACCTCCATCAAACCCCTCTTTACCGCCTCATACGTCGCAAAATGCACCGCCGTAAACGGCGCATTCATCAACACAGTGGTCCTATACGACGCATAAAAAGCCCCAATCCCCTCTTCCATCGCAACCCTCCTCACGCAATCCATCACCCCCTTATACGGACTACTACTCAATTGCAGCCTCTGCTTCACCATATCCATCGGCGTCAACACCGCATCGCTCGCCACCGTCGCAAACACCCCCGCCGCCGCGTGCGCCGCCGAGTTATTAGGGTTTCCTCCAGAAAACGACTTCTTGCAGAACTCGTACACGGAGAAGTAAACGGCGTGAGCCGGTCCGGCGCCGAGCCCCATGGCGCCGATGCCGCGGTAGAGCCCGGCGGGGCCTTCGGTTTTGAGGATGGACCCAAGGGCTTGGCGAAGCCCCACGGACTTGATCGGGCAGGACCCGAGGACCTGCATACGGGTCTTGACGGTGTCGACCGGGAACATGGCCATGTGCTCGACCGAACCGGCGATCGAACCGGCGATCATGAACTGCCAGAAGTGGAGGCCGTCGTGGGCCGGCGAGACGGTGATCTCCGGGTGGAAATCGGGAGGCAAAAGATCGGGTTTTTGGAATTTGGGAGTGGCATCGGTGGCCATTGAGAGTTGTTGAAATTAGGGTTTGAGATTGAGAAGTAATTAGGGTTTTGGTGTAAGGGTGGTGGTGTTGTTCGCAGTAAGTTGAAATGGGTTGTCGCCATACAAGGTCTAGGTCTTTACAGAGAGAAAGGGAATAAGAAATAGAAAGAGAAGCATCGGTAACGAGAGAGATGTCAAAAAAGTTGCGTAGTTGTTTTGGGGAGTATTTTCGAGCAGGTCAAGAGTTGAAGAAGCTTATGCGGTGCGGAAAATTATACAATAATTTCGTAATATTATGCGTTCATACTCTCTTTTCGTAATATTATGTGTTCATATTCTCTTATTAATTATTATTTATCAATATAAATAATTAATTCTCTATTTTTTTCTTCAATTATATTAGCTTCAACCACTACATGATGATGTTCCAAACTACTGGATAATCACCCTTCCCTGGAGGAGTTCTATGGGGTTCCAAAACAAAGTTTAGGACATATACGATTCCAAAATTGGAAAGGTAGTGTAATCAGAATAATTAATGAAGATAATTTTTATAAAGGAGATCCTCCGTATAATTTTTTTTTTTAATAATTACGCAATGGATCTTGTAAAGTTAGTACTTAAGTAAAAAAATCATTTTAATTTATAGGTTACAATTAAGAAAGAAAATAAAATTTTAATATGATTTATCATGTTTGACCAGTCCTAAAAATATTTTTTTATTTTTTTTTACTTTTGTGAATTTCTCCTTTTTACTTTTACTAGTTGGACTCCACGGGTGTGGGGTCGCGTTATCATTGGATAGGAATAAAGTTATTTCGCCTTATTATTAGCTAGAATAATAGATCGAGGCAAAAACATGACCAATTATTATTAAATTCTATAAATTTTATTTTATGAATTGAAACTACAAGCAAAACCCTAAACCCTAAGCAAATTCCAAAGCTTTCGATGAAAGAAGAGTCCTAGAAGCAAGAAAAGGGGGACCAGAAAAAATATAGATCGAATAATCAAATAACAAAAAATGAAGTAATTTTTAAAACAAGTTTGCCTTAAAAGTAGTGAATTCCATTATTCCATTTCAAATTAAACCTGAAAAATATGTCAAAATTTTATATTTGCTGGTTTCAAGAAAAATGTCTAAATTTTTTGTTTGTTAGCTTCAGAAGGAATGAAATAGCTTCACAAAAATAGAATCCATGACCATGCAAGCAAAATGAAATAGCATGGATATGATTAAATCATGAATCAAAATGGAAATGATGAACTGATTATTCTTAAAACATAATAAGTTTTCTTATGGACATATCGTCAAACACATGGTGTACAAAGTTTTTCCATACAAACAAACACCAAGACATCAACATTGGCAAACCTAAAAAATTGAAAATTGCCTCCCTCCACCACATGCACGCAAATATATATATATATATACAAACATACATGCATGTCACGTAAACCATGTGTTGAGGAATAGGGAGCTCATCAAATTGTGATTTAACAATAACAGTATAAAGCTTTGATGATGCATAGATGAGCAAATAATTTTGTCAATTTGCATCACAGTTATAGCATCAGTTTTAGGAACAAACACAAATTGTACAAACCAAATTTTTTTTTCCATATTGTAAACAAATATATAATTATATATAATTAAACAGAAATGACAATGAAGAGCAAAAAACAATGGGAGCAAGTAGCTTTAAAAATCAGAAATACTTTACATCATTTCCTATTGTCAATACTTTATATCATTTCCTATTGTTAGAATTTAGAATACATCTAGATTTTCTACTTATTGATTTGAGAATGTTGCACTTGTTTATAATTATTCCATTTTATTGTGAGGGAAACACTATATTCGCAAAAGAATCTACTTCATCCAAACAGATGATGAGAGAGGACCTTCATTGAATACAACAACATGATGCAATATCTTGATTAAGTGGGGCTGTCTTATTATTTTGACTATTATATGTTCATGACCAGGAAAAAGAAAAGGTCCCAATTGTACAAAATGCACCCCATGATTCCCAAACTACATTTCAGTTCTCAATATAAATTATGTGGACAACAAACCAACAGAAGTGGCTTCCATGAAAGAACATAAGTAGCAAAAATCCATGAAAATTCTCTCTAAAAAAACATTATATTGAATTGCCAGATAAACGTACCATCTAACAAATGGTTATTGGAACACCCACTCAATAATATGTATCTTCTGCACAAAAACTGACAGTGTTGGCCAAAATCTACTACACAAAATACCTCATCAGCTACTAATATTAAGTAATATGAGCAGAGGACATGAAATCATTGAAGGAAAATCCAATGAACATAAAAAGAACAATGAACCCATATGCCTCCAAAACCATTCCCAATATAGCCCATCCTATAACAACCAAGAAAAAGCCCACACCAAAAGAAATAGTTCCTTGTACAATCATCACAAGGCAAATAAAAACAGAAGATGAGTATACACACTGAATGGAGAAACATAGAACAAACCAACTTTGAAATTGCTACATTTCGTGAAGAACTACATCAAGGACTTCGGTCGCATGGTCATCGTCACCCTTGCTGAGAATAGGATCTGATTCAGTATTACCAAAATAACACTACGTTAAGCAGGCATCAAATACACAGTAAGCTAAATGGAAAATGCTCAATAATGGAAGAAAGTGAGCAATAAAATTATAATGAGAGAAACTTTTTACTTACATTTCCCATGGCAAGTAATCCCTTGTCAAAAAATAAAATGTTTCCCAAGAATGAGAACAGTATGCCAAATGTTATCAATCTCAGCCCAATCTCTGTTTCATCATAGTGTTTCTAGTTCTTTCATTAATCAGAATTTTGAAATGGAACTATTTGTAAAAATAGAGCAAATGTTATGAATGTGAAGAACCTAAATAAGTTAATTGTTGGAAAAAATGGTTTTTTGGTAACTTTAATTTAATATTAAAGTGTGGTGACTTTAATTAAATATTAAAGTGGGTCCCAGCTATCTATTGTGTTGGGTCCAAGTGGGCCAAAAACCATTGAGAATTGAATAAGAAATTGTCAAGAAATTGCCTCATGATATTAGATTCATGAATGGGATTTTAAGGGTATTTAAATCATTTTTCTTGGCTAAAGGGTGTGAACCCACTGGGTATCCAAACTTTTCATCTTTCTGGAAAGGGGTTATGGATCCTGGTTAATGGGGCTTTAATGACCAGCCATAAAGGCTAGTGGCTGTTTCTCTCTCCCCTATACATGTATAAATTGAGACCTTCCTGTCAAGTCTCTAGACAGAAATTTTTGCTTTCATTTTACAAGTCAGTTGCTAGAAAGTTTCTACTGTGAGAGAGTGCTGCCACTTTTTTTGTTCGCTAAGCTAGACAGAAAGTGCTTCTGCCGTAGTTGGTTTTTGACCGTCGTATCTTGGCAGACAGACGCCGGAATTCCTCAAGCACTCGACCCGTGAGGCGGCGAAATCTGTTTTAAGGAAACTGCTACCATGCAGGCTTCGGTTTGGTTTCTTTACCATTTTATTGTTTTGTGTATTTCGGTTGAAATTTAGTTGTAATTATCAACATATGTTTTTGGTATATAATTTTGATTTCTTCATAAATCTATTTATTTAATTCCACAATTTGGACAACAAGCTTAAAACAAATTTTTATATATTTTCTATGAAATTGATCGAATAGATTTATATAGACAATTAGGTTAGCTTTATATAATGTTACTAGAAACTGTTGCATAATTGCTCACTATTTCAATGATTGTAAATTATGCAATGTTATTCTCTAATTGCTTAGTTTAATTAGAATGTTCTATCATAATTTGCATACTTAATTGTATTAGTATGATCTTATTTTATGCGTATGGTTCATCATTCCCCTACCATGATTTGCATGAATTTTAAGGTTATAAAAATATAATTTATGGATGTTGCAATTTTGACATGCTAATTCTATTCTAGTTTTAATTTGTTACATGCTTATTATTTTCTAGACTAGATTACATAATTTAACGTTTTTAGAATTATTTGCATATGTTAATTGCTAAATGGTTATTGGCTTGTAACTCTTGCCTATTAATTTTAGTTTAATGTATTTGGAGTTATAGAGTTTTTATGAATTGTGTACATGATTAATTTGAATTTAATTGGGTGCATTAATCTAATTTATCTAATTGGGTGCCTTAATGTGAATTATTTAATTGGGTGCATTAATCTAAATTATCTCATTGGGTGCATTAATCTGAATTATTTAATTGGGTGCATTAACTTTGAATTTAACTTATTTATTTGGAGTTATTAGTTTAAACGTTTATTATGAATTAATTTCATTCATAACTCATGAGTATTGAACTTTATTTTAAAGTTTTAATTTAATAGTTGGCTAGATGGTTTCAATTATTTATTATATTTATTTTTTGCTTAGATTATTTGTTTGTATTTTGTTGTGTTTTTTTTTTCTGCTAACTTTCTTTACAGGAATACTTATGCGAAAGGGAATGGAAAAACAAATATAAAACCAAATGAATAGTATTTGTGATGTAAAAAACAAAAATATTTGGACTACTAACCTTTGTGTTGAATAGGAATACCTAAGCGTTAAAAGGCTTTTAGACTAAATAGAATCCTTATGGATTGGCTATTTTATTTAAATGTTTGAAGCATGTTTTGCTTGAGATTTAGTTGGTTTGTTTACCAATTTGTGGTAGTAAGTTTTATTTGTTTGTTTTGTTAGAAGCATTTTGATATGCGTGTAATTGTTATAGCAATTTTTTAAATTGTTTGTAAGTTTGGAACTTGGTTTGGTTTTTTGTGATAGAAACCAAAGTTTTTAGCTTTGGCTAAAGAATAGTTCTTATTTGTTCAAAAATGACAACTAAGACGGATTTGGTTTCAAACCTTTGGAGTTTGAAGAAGTCTTTGGGTTTAATCATTTTATTCCCAAAGTGTTGGAAAACCGTGTTTGGAGAAAGTCTTTGGTTATAATCTGATTATGTTCAAAGTGTTTTAGTTTTGAGAAAGGAAACCAAATTTTAGCATTAGCTAAAATATTTTTGATTTTATTTAGAAATAATGGGCTTAGTTCCGGGAGTACCGGTTAACTTTTATGAGTGGTATAATTCTGGCAGCAAATTTTATTTGCTTGGAAATCGGTTTGTTATAACCTGGTTTATCCCTTGGAAATCTTAATTTTAAAATTGTTTCCTATGGACTAGGAGTCAACATGCTCTTGGATGTTTTGTCAAAAGGTTAACTGGGTTTTAAGTGGGACCGATGTGACCCCTCCAGTTTTCCTGGGAACATTCCTGACAATGTTCGATTCTAGGTTAAATGGTGAAACTAGTTTGAATTAAATTTCCATCTGAGGGATTTTCTAAGGGTTAAGTTTAATTTCTGGAATCACAGAAGTGAAATTCTGTTGTGATGTTTCAGAAATGGCTTCAAAATGTGACAAACAAAAATGTTGTTCCTCCTGACAACCTTTGCCTCACGAGATTCTTAAAGGAAGATCTTGAGAGATCAAGTATGATTAAAGGAAATCATAAGATCGCATTAAAATATCTCTGAATTGATCATAGGCAATTAGTTTGGTATCCATGTGTTATTTATAGCATTTATGATTGCTATGTGACTTTGCTTGCAAGCAAAGATGAGACAACTTGTTATAGTGGGTGAATATCTTTTGGATTTTTAAATTCCAAATATATTCTTAAATTGGTGGCTCCTAGTGAGTACAAGATCACTGATCACAGAGATAGAAAACTGGTGGTTCTTAGGAGGTGTTAGACCACTGGCTACACAGTTATGAGATTGTGGTTCCTAGTAGTGAACAGATTACTGATCACATGTCAAGACATCATGGTTCCTAGTAGTGGAGAGGCTACTGGTCATATGTCAAGACATGATGATTCCTAGTAAATTGATCATATGTCAGGACGTTGTGATTCCTAGTAGTTAAGTGACTACTGATCACAAGTTAAGACATTGTGATGCCTAGTAGTAGAAAGTCTACTGACCACATGCTGAGAAATTAGTGATTCCTAGTGATAAGACTACTGGCCATGTTATGAAGTTCCAAATAGTAGACTATTGAACACTGGATTTGTGTTTTCTAATAGTAAGACTATTGGCTTCAAAGTGATAGGTTGGACCAAATATATTTGGGTGCCTAATTCGGTTGATGACATTCTGGGAATGTATTTACTGTGATATGATTTTAAGAGTTTCATAATCATTGTGACACAAGGATTTGTTTAAGGCTTTGTATAAATTCTACAAAGAAGACTTAATTATCTGACTCCGAAATTAAGGAGGATAATAGAAAGAAAGGAGGGAGTACCTGTAGACACCCATTTTTGACCGTCCTCAAGACTTGGTTGTGCTTGTAGGTACACCCAACAACTGGTTCGATTGCTCGCCCAGCATTCGACTATCGCGGCGGAATGTCACCGGTTCGAGTTTCCGGACCCTGTATCCTTTCTGCCTCATTTTTGGACCCTGACTAGGTCCTGTTAGAGTGGCCCTCATAGTGCACTGCCGGCCATGGCATGGCACTGCCGGCCATGGCTTTTCCCCTGCCGGCCACTGATGAAGCCCTGCCGGCCATCAGTGTGGCACTGCCGGCCATTACTGATGGCCGGTACCCCCTCTATCTCAGCTGGTTTCCAGGCAGATCTTTTGAGCCAGCTGGATTTTCATTTGCTCCCCTCCATACACATGTATGGAGGGATGGAAGCCTTGAAAAGCTTGTTCAATAAGCTTTGGCTTTGCATTGTTCTATATAAGGAAGAGCCTTCTTCCTTATGCAAAGGTTCTGAGTTTTGAAGAAGAAAAACTCTCTTCCTCTCTATATTGTGTGTGTTTTAGGCTTTAGAGTTGGATTTTCTTGCCCTTTTGCCCTACAACACCTAGATATACACCTCCATCCTCCATTCCAGCACCTTGGAGGCCATTTGAGGAGGTTGGAAGCCCTGAATCTTGAACCAAAACCTACTGGAAAGCTGCTCTTCTAGGGTAAGTGCCTATTTCCCTCAAACTTGCACTTTCTTGCTTCACCTATAAGCCTTACTTGCAAGCATTTTTGGACTTTTTCATGAACTGAAAAAGATCATATTTTGAGCTCCTCTACATGTTTGATCAAGGACTCTTTTCTGTTTGAGGCCTCCTCCTACCACTTGTCTCTTTATCCCTCTTTGTAGCCCTTTTTTTGCATGATGTATTAGCCTCATTTGTGAGCACTTCTGGGCTCCGAGCCAAACTACAAAGTGAATTATTTTGAGCCCCTCTTCAACTTTTTTGAAGGGCTCTCCTCTGTTTGAGGCCATCTACTGTCCCTTGTGCTTTATCTCTCTTTTAGGGCCATTTTTGCATGATAGATTAGCCCTATTTGTGATTATTTTTGAGATTTGATATAAACTGGAAAAAGCTTTTTTTTGACCTCCTCTTTAAGATTGATTAGGTCTCTTTGCTTTTTGGGGTCATCTTCCCCCATGCATGCTTTATCTCTTCATGTTTAGAGCCATACATGTGGGTATTTGCATTGGCCTTGTTTTGGCCTATTAGCCACTGAAATCCAGTGGATTTTCAGTGGCCTTGTTGTGTTCTTGAAGGACAAAATTAGAGGGGGGTGACCCCCTCTCTCCTTGTCTTGTTTGGTGGTCTTTTGGCCTTCCAAAGAGACTACATTTTGCATGCTTCTACGCCTTGTTCCAGGCCCTTTTCAGTGGGTTTTGGGACCCTCTTGAGCCATTCCAGAATTGGTTTGGCCTTGTTGAATGTCCATCTTGCATGTGCCTAATAATCCCTTGTGTGGCCCTCCAAAGAAGCCCCTCATTTTGGCATGCATTGGCTGCATTTCCATGATTATTTGGGGGTATTTTCACATGTTTAGTTCACTATTTTGGCTGGTTTGGTGAGATTTCATATGCTTCATATACATGTCATACAACTCATGCCTACTAGCCAATCTTGCATGTTATGTTAGTCCATCATGCTAGCATCTTTTGGCCATGCTTTGAACTAGAAATGTTCATGTTTGGGGCTGCCTTGCCTCTGTATTTATGCTTCTTAGTCAAATAATGCATGCTTTGTATAGCTGTAGTGTAATTGACCTTGCAAGCTTTGTGTTCCGGTGATTCACGCATGCTATCTTTGAGACATTTAGATGATTTGGCATCATTTAATGCTTCATTGAAAAGCATGTACCATTGTTAAATTCCCACTTCATCCATGCTTCAAGTGTCTTGGAATGTCGTGCATCATTGCCTAGTTTAAGGCTTAGCTTGTGTGCTTGCATGCCTAGGTATTTGAGCCTTCGTTCCAGCATGTTTAAGTCTTTGTTTAGGCCTAATTAAGCTCTATCCATGCTTAGTTCATGTGTTCATGCCATGTATTGCATGCCTCCTTTGTATTGCTCTTTGCTAGCTTTCATGACTTAGGACCTTCGCATGCTTTGCTTGTGCTATTTAAATGATTTGGCATCATTCATCATCTCATTTCAGTGCATATAGTGTTGTTACACTTGCATATTTGTCACTTCTTAGGCACTTTTGAGAGTTGCCCTTTTAGGCCCCTTTGATGAACCTTTCGCATTTTGCATGCTTAAGTGTTTTGTGTGGCTTAATTCATCGCTTTGGCTACTAATTTGGACCTAGTTGAGAGTTGTCCATCTTTGGTGTAAGCCTATTTTGCCATGTTGTCGCATGCTCGTTACATGTAGTATGTTGTTGCATACTCGCTTAGCTTTACATGCCTTGCATGTTCATATGTTCATATTGCATTTTGTCATAGGTTGTTGCCTCACATTATGCTCATATGCTTGTTGCATGTTCGGTTTGATTGCATGTTTGTATACTTAGGTCATGTTGCATGTTTGCCATGCTTATGTGTTGCATTGCTTGGATTAAGTGTTAATTCGAGCACGAGGAACGAGGGGCGTTTCATACTTCAAGTGATGGAATGTGTCTCAATTCTCGGTCGTCAAAACTCTTGATGATTCATGATAGAGTTCTAGGCTTTACTTGCTTTATCTGTGCATTCATTTTCATATTGATTTGCACAAGTTGGATCTTTGGCCATCATGCATCAGGATGCGTGATTGATGGTCGTGGATCCGACTAGGCCTCTCTCTTGATGTTTTGAGGTGATTTGGAGTGCCATGGTGCATACATGTCCTTGGGAAATCCTCCATTTTCTCTATTTTGTGCTTCGTTGCAGTTTGGTGTCACAGCACACCAGTGGCTAGCAGCCTGCCATTGATGGCCGGCAGTGTGCCACCCTTAGCCGGCAGTGCTCTGCCCTTGGCCGGCAGTACTCCTCTCCTGACCGGCAGGCCACTGGTGACTCCCCCTGTAGTGTTTTGGTAAGGTTCGGCAACAAGCACTGGAAGACACCCTGCAAACAGAGCCTCTAAAGAGCAACCGGAAGGTGTTTCGAGGCGAGGCACCAAAGCGAGCGTGCATCTCCCTTTCTTCAAACAGAGCTGGAATGGCATCATTTACTGCTTTCCCTATTTGTTTGTTGTCGTTCATTAATCAGTTAATTAATTTGTTAATTAATTAAGTTGTGTAATAATTAGTTGTAGTTAGTTATTCATTTGGTTCTGTAATAATTAATTAGCTTGTGAGTTAGTTAATTAGGTAGCCTGTATTATTTATTCGGTTCCTCCGAGTGAGGGCAAATTTGTAATAAGTGTGGGTGCGTGTGTGCATGTCTTCCAACCCCACGTCTTTTTCCCTTTTATTTAACTGCTTATAATGGTTAGATTTAAGGCATACTTCAATTAGCATACCTTGTGCTATGCATGCGTGCATTCATCCATTTGTATTGCATACACCGGGCTCGGCGCATCATACTAACTGCATAAGTATTCCAAATCTAACTTGAAATACGTGTTACTTGTCACATTTCATATGCCATCTTAGATTAGCCGAGCCTACTCTAGATTGCATTTCGTATGCGATGCATTAGGCACTCAACATGGACTTGGATCATGCATGCTTGCTAACAAGTTTTCTGTTTTGGCACGGAGTACACTGTAAGTATTTATGCTTTAGCATCTCACATGAGTGTGAATGTTAACATGACAGCATGCTTACTATGTGGCTATATGCTTATTTGATTAACTGCCTGAATGCCTGTGGGTGAAGGTTGGATTGTTTGAGTTGGGACAACTCATTGAAATCCATGTTTTAACCTACTTGCGAGTAGCAAAATTCAAAACATTTCCAAACAAACGGATATGCAATACTTTGTTCCAAATTAGGCGATCTAGTCTATACTTGTTTTGTTGTGCACATCACATAGTAAATCTAGGCTAATAACCGGAATAAGAACGCATAATGTTTTCAAAACTTGATATCATGGTTAGTAGGGCCGATCTTCGGATCGGGCAAGAGGGGGTGCTCATAGCTGACCTTCCCCGATCGTACCCAAGTTCCCGAGCCGAGGTAACTTTGGTGATGACGGACACGTGACCTTTGGCACCGAGTCAAGGTTTCCTAAATTCTCCCATTAAAAAAATATTTAGGTGGCGACTCTATATCTGGCAAAGCAGTCCATGTTTAGCACTTCTTTCAAAAAAAATCTGTTTTCTCAAAACGATTTGCCGGATTTGGACTCTTTGGTTCAGATTAAGAACCGTGACAAATCGAGTCCGAACTGTAGCATGAGGCCCAAGGGCGCGTCTACAGTACCTCTTCAATGAAGGCCAATGTCATTGAGCATGGCAAATCTTCTGGGGTGAGGAAGAAGCCCCCCGTGAACAAGGGCTCTATGCTGGGGCCAAGGGGTGGTGTTGCAAAGAAGCTGGCATACAAGCCGCGGGAACCTGGTTATCGGTTCTTTGGGAGTGCTACAACTGTGGTAGCGAGGGGTTTTAGTTTTACTAGGGCTACATGTCACATCTGCTCCGAAAAGGAGCTGTTTACAACTTTCGAACCGGTTACAAATGGTAAGAAGTTGTTTATGGGAAACTCTACTACCTCATTTGTTGAGGGAAAGGTGGTCCTGAAATTAACCTCAGGAAAAGAGCTAACCTTGAACGAAGTCCTATATGTTCCGGACATTCGTTAGAATCTTGTCTCAAGGTCTCTTTTCCGTAAACATGTTTTCACATGGTTTTGAGTCCGACAAGGTCGTTCTGATGAAACACAAGTGTGAAACTTATGTTGAAGCGAAGTGGACAAGATCTCGTATGAGTTATGGAATGGCGTTAAGCCTTCTTATAAATTCTTACAAATGTGAGGTATCTTGCTATTGTGGCGATTCCTACACCCTAACGGGTTAGGATAGGCCCGAAATCTGTGGATTATATATTCATTGGTTATGCACATAATAGTAGTGCATATCGGTTTCTTGTATATAAGTCTGAAATTCCAGACATACAGAGGAATACCATTATGGAGTCGAGGAATGCATGTTTCTTTGAAGACATTTTTCCTTGTCGAACCTAAGAAGGGGTTCCGAGGTTTTGGAGCAATTTGGTGAGCTTGCTAGTGATGATGATCATTTTGATGATCAAGTTGAGAATCAAGGTGATGATTAGCCTAGAAGGAGTAAGAAGGCTAGGATGTCCAAGTCTTTTGATCCAGACTTCTTGACTTATATGGCTGAGAACGAACCTCAAACTTTCCACGAAGCTGTGACTTCTCCTAAGAGTCCCTGATAGAAAGAAACGATCAAAAGTAAGATTGACTCCATCTTACAGAACCACACCTGGGAGTTGGTAGATTTACCTCCAGGTTGTACGCCTTTAGGCTGCAAATGGTTTTTTAAAAGAAAGATGAAGGCCGATGGGTTAATTGACAAGTATAAGGCGAGGCTCGTTATCAAAGGGTACAGGCTACGAGAAGGCTTGGATTACTTTGATACGTACTCACCTGTAACTAGGATAACATCCATTCGCATGGTGATTGCGTTAGCAGCTTTGCGCAATCTGGAGATACACCAGATGGATGTAAAGACAGCTTTCTTAAATGGGGATTTGAATGAAGAAATCTACATAAAGCAACCTGAAGGGTTTTCAGCTCCAGGGCAAAGCAAGAAAGTCTGTAAACTTGTCAAATCATTGTATGGTTTGAAGCAAGCGCCTAAACAATGGCATGAGAAGTTTGACAACGTAATGTTGTCAAGTGGGTTTAGAATCAACGAATGTGACAAGTGTGTTTATGTCAAAGACACTGACAGAGGTTATGTCATTTTATGTCTATATGTTGATGATATGCTCATTATAGGTAGTAACGATGAAATGATCAAAACTACCAAGAAGTTGTTAAACTCTAAGTTTGACATGAAGGATATGGGCATTGCAGATGTTATTCTAGAATTCAAATTACCAGAACATCTGGCGGAATTGTACTTTCTCAGTCTCTTTATGTTGATAAGATACTTGAGAAGTTTAGTGTATCAAATATGACTGTGTCATCGACACTGTAGACTTAAGTCTACATTTTACCAAGAATAATAAAGAGAGTGTCTCTCAGTTAGAATATTCTCGGGTAATTGGAAGTTTAATGTATCTGATGAGTTGTACTAGGCTAGATATAGCTTACTCGATGAGCAGGCTTAGTAGATACACAAGTAATCCCGATGCTTCTCTTTGGAAGGGCATTGTGCGGGTGTTAAGGTTTTTACGCTACACTCGGGATTGTGGACTGCATCATACTCGATATCCCGCGGTGCTTGAAGGCTATAGTGACGCATATTGGATATCAGATATAAAGGACTCAAAGTCCACTAGTGGATATGTGTTCACTCTTGGTGGGGCAGCTGTGTCTTGGAAATCTTCCAAGCAAACGTGTATATCTAGATCAACGATGAAATAAGAGTTTATTGCTTTGGATAAAGCAACGGAAGAAGCTGAATGGCTTCACCATTTCATTGAAGATATTCCACGTTGGTCTAAACCTGTGCTGCTATTTTTATTCATTGTGATAGTCAATCTGCAATTGGTAGGGCATAGAGTAATATGTATAATGGAAAGTCTAGACATATCCGTCGTAGACATAATTCCATACGACAACTACTCTCGAATGGAGTTGTCTCTATAGACTATGTAAAGTCTAAGGACAACATTGCGGATCTGCTAACCAAAGAGTTAAATTGAGTGTGAGTCGAAACGTCGTCAAAAGGAATGGGGTTGAGGCTTTTGAAGTTACCGGAATGGAAACCCAACCTAGTTGATTGGAGATCCCAAGATCTAGGTTCAATGGGACAACCTAATTGCGTGTAACGGTGGTATGTCACTGAGGATGTTAAACCTCCAACCATTCCTTCTATCAGTGATACCTGCAAGTGTAGAGGTTAAGCTGAGCTTTTAATGACTCTAGTGTGTTAAGCTGTTGAGCTGAGTATAGTAGGATACTCAAGTAGAGTCACCTATGTGAGTGTGAAGTGGGGCCGCTTCTAGAAGAATTGGGTAGGCTAGGATTCTTTGAAACCACTCGCTGAACCAGGCTAGTGCCCAGGGCCATACAGGGCACACCAGTGAGAACAAATGTGGTAGGAGTAATTCCCGTGTGAAATCTATTGTCTTAGTTTACATAAACGGCAGAGCAGTTCAAGATGTCATATTCACTGATCAGCTAGTAAACTCGATAGGTTTTCACTGGGAGAGGTTCAAAGCCTAAAGCTACCTTCTCTGATGTCGAGGATAGTCCGTTGTACTCTCTCTCCGAGTCATTATTGTTGAACGGTGTCCGTTTGTTGAGTCATTCGGTCAATTTTTATTCATGTGGGGGATTGTTGGAAAAAATGGTTTTTAGTGACTTTAATTAAATATTAAAGTGGGTCCCAACCATCTATTGTGTTGGGTCCAAGTGGGCCAAAAACCATTGAGAATTGAATAATAAATTGCCTCATGATATTAGATTCATGAATGGGATTTTAAGAGTATTTAAATCATTTTTCTTGGCTAAAGGGTGTGAACCCATTGGGTATCCAAACTTTTCATCTTTCTGGAAAGGGGTTATGGATCCTGGTTAATGGGGCTTTAATGACCAGCCATAAAGGCTGGTGGCTCTTCCTCTCTCCCCTATACATGTATAAATTGAGACCCTCCTGTCAAGTCTCTAGACAGAAATTTTTGCTTCCATTTTACAAGTTAGTTTGCTAGAAAGTTCCTACTGTGAGAAAGTGCTGCCACTGTTTTTGTTCGCTAAGCTAGACAGAAAGTGCTTCTACCGTAGCTGGTTTTTGACCGTCGTATCTTAGGAGATAGACACCGGAATTCCTCAAGCACTCGACCCGTGAGGCGGCGAAATCTGTTTTAAGGAAACTGCTACCGTGCAAGCTTCGGTTTGGTTTCTTTACCATTTTATTGTTTTGTGTATTTCGGTTGAAATTTAGTTGTAATTATCAGCATATGTTCTTGGTATATAATTTTGATTTCTTCATAAATCTATTTATTTAATTTCACAATTTGGACAACATTAATTGCTTTGTATAGAAAAATAACATATAAAAGAGTACTTTATCCATGAAAAGAACTCTTTCATAAGGAGCTGATCTCTCAAAATACTGAAAATAAAAGTAACCCAGTCTTTCATTCAGATGCCAAAAGCTCTCTTGCTCAAACACTCCATCCTTAGAGGAACATCCATCCCATCTTGATAGTTTCTCGCCCTCAAGCTCATCGCTGAATGAGTCACTAAATGAGTCTCTTATCTCACAAACTAACTCAGTCTCTTCCTGAAAAACATTCCCCGTGAATTCATTCAGTATAGCCACTCAAAATCAAGACTTAGAAGTGAATACCCCAAAGAAAACTATATTATACATGCCTTTTTAAGTACCAATGTCAATAAACACCAAACAATCAATCATGGGATTGGAGAATTTCAATTGCCAAACCAGTTTAAGAACATAAAATTACAATTAATACCAAAAAGCAAGAAAGAAATCACAAAAATGGGAAAACTTTGACTAACCCATATGAGGGTTCCAATCAATTACATTACAAAATTGTATCAACCTGAAAATCAACTATAAAGAATAAGAGATGATAGCAAAAGTAGAATACAAGTTCACAATTAATTGTTTAAGCAACTTTGTAATCACAACAAATAATCTTTGTTCCAAACTGTATCAAATTATTAAATTACAAATAAAAAACAGAGCAACCCAGTGCACTAGCTCTAGCTAATTATAAATGTTTATATACAAATATTGAGAATGAAATTGATACCTTAAACTGTTTGAGGAGTTACTCGTAAACATTTGGATTATAAAGAGGTAAGGCATATAGTACTGAATTAGAGTTTCTCCATTGTCCACTCTGATTTGAACTCTAGCACCATAATTTCTCCATTCATCAAAAGAATTCCAAAGATCAGCCAATGTAAAATACACAACTTTTCTCTCTCCCCAAGGGTGCCAAAGACTGTTAAGGTTTCTGATCTCACTCTATAAAAAGATCATAAATCAATCAATCATAAGACACATGAAACAATCATCATTCTATTAGCATCAAAACAATTTTAAGGAAAAATATTGAAATGAGAAAACAAACCTTGGGTAGGAACTGAGATGGGAGTGGGCCAATTTGTTCTCCCTTTTTCATAACTTTCTTGATAATTCCATCATTCTTGCAAACATCTACTATTGTAATCCATGAGATAAGATCTACTTCAAACTGAATAACACAATTGGGAGGGACACCATTTTTGCCTGTGGCTCCATAACCCAAATCAGGGGGCAGCATGAACACTACCATCTCCCCATTCTTCATGGTATTGATTGCATGGTTCAATCCAGTAACCACTTGACCTAACCAACCCATCAATAAACCAATCAAGTTGAAAGACACCCAAAAGTAACTCCATGACAACAAAGAATCACAACGAAATACTTTTGCATCTCAAAATACTACTTAATGTTTTTGAATTTTAATGTATTGTCTTTAAAGCTATAAATCCATCAATTTTGTTACTGGAGATAGAAGTCTTTAGCATCATTGGTTTAGTTACTGAGTATGAGTTCTCTAACTTTTATGAGCATTCACACATTTTCAATGCAAGTTTTTAATTAAGGCAGCCTCCAATTTTTTGGTTTGGATGTTCAGGCATATTGTCAAATAGGTGGTGTGCCTAATTTGTGAATGCACTAGCAAGCACCCACGAGAACAGAGTATATCCATAGCTAGCAGAAAAAGAAGTAGAAAACCACTAAATTACATATCAGGTTGTGGAGTTTGGGCTGTAATCTATGTACCTAGAAACAACGAAGCTAAACCAAGATGGGAAGTAAAACAGAATGAGTATATACATATATGTGTTTGTCTTCGGCTGAGAGAGAATCGTTTGATTGCAAAATTTGATCCACTGAACACAAGAAAATTCTAGGAGGGACAGATGATTGCACCCGGTTCGATTGCAATACTTAGCGGAAGACATGTACACCTACCCCACTCAAACGACGTATGGCCCAGAAGACACGTAAACCCAAAAATTGGGAAGAAGAGTTGCAAATGACACATAAGTGAATTGTTAGGGCCAAAGGTAATAATGTGAACACTTACTAGGCATTTCTGGTAATTCCACCAGCGTTAGATTCAAAAAGAGTTGCTTGCTTCCGCTTTTTATATATAGGTTATAGATGAAGTTTCTATTTTGGATAAATTACAAATACACCCCTTGAGATTTGTTTAAAATACGAATTGTATCTTGTGGTTTAGAAAATTACAAATGCCTCCCTGTCAAAATTTTTTATTTAACAGAATTAATTGAAAAAGTGAAATTTCTAACTATTCAGCTATACAATAATAAAATTATCTGAATTATTAATTGAAATAAAATTTTAACATTATTAAAAACTGTTAATTAACTTAATGATTTATTAATAAAATGACGTATTTGTTATGAAATTAGAAACTTTAGCGGGTGATATAGGCCGAAAGGTACCACATTGAGGCCACTTAAGTTACATTTTTAGTCTTTCAAATTTGTTTATTTGGTGGAGATGATGTGTTTGGTGTACTTGTACAGATTTGGCAGGAAATATGCAAATTCAATCAAAAAAGGTGCGAAAACAGATTCTTTGTACGAGAAGCGAAAAATCCAAGCCAACTACCTCATCGCACGTGCGGCCCACCACCGCTCGAGAGGCCTACATGGGCGCTCAAGCGGCCCACCTAGGAATGCGTGCACAGAATTTTAGGTTTGTTCTGTTGAGAATAAAAAAAAGAAAATTAGGCTAACTTAGGGTTCGAAAATTATTCTAAGGAAAGGGAGGCTAGAGTTTTGAAAATGTGATTTTCCTCAAGCTTTAAGGAAAACTTTCATGGGGGCTTCTTCCTCTTCCATCTCTTCCACCTCTTCCCACTCCTTTATAAGTGGCTAGGCTCTTCTTTTCTAGGGTTTTAATGAAACCCTAGCCATGTAAAAGGATTTCTCTTAAGCTTTGATTGTAAAACAGTTTGAATAAATGTATGGATAATTTAGAAGTTTATTATAATTGTTCTTTTCATCTCTTCAAGTATTTTACTCTTTGTGGTTGTTTAATGCTTTCCATACATTAGTTTTCTTTGTGTTTGTGTGCAAAGTACAAGACGAGTCATGCTACGAGAGACGGGTCGTGTTGCCATTATATTTTAGAGCAAACGACTCGTGCTACTCGGGATGATTCGTGCATGTACGTTGAATGCAACAACCCTCTTGAACAATATTTCAAACTTGTAGTTGTGAAATATTGGGTATTTCAAACCGAATTGCAATTGATGGCTGATGTAAAATCTCATTTATGTGGTTAGTGGTAAATTCTTTGCCCTAGGACTTTTCTCAAAAATCAATATCTTAAACTCTACGTTTAATTGTCAATTTAATTTCTCAATTTTATTTAATTCTTGTTTAGTCATAATACCCATCAATCTTTTTATCAAAATTAATTTAAGAATTTAATAATTAAATTAGTTTAATTTCCCATTTGTCCCCGTGGATCGATACCTAGACTTGCCATTATTCTAAAAGAATTTGATATAGTTTAGTGTTTATATTTGGTGTGTGAAACGACCTATCAAATTTTGGTGCCATTGTCGGAGACTTCTGGCGAAATTAGTTAATTTAAAGTTACATTCTTATTTTAATTTTTAGTTTAGGATTTTATATGTTAGTGTTGCTAAGTGTGCAGAGTGTTTGCAATTGGAGTCATCACCGAAGTGCGAGCGGAGCACAACCGAGCTTTAAAAACAAATCGCAACACCAAAGTGCTTTAAAAAAAATAATACAAAAGCAAATACTGGAAAGCCAAGCACCAAAGTGCTACAACTAGAGAGCTCAAGTGGAAATTGGGGATAACGTCTATATGTCAAGCACCGCAAGATGAGTAAAGCGTTTTCGTTAAATTGCTATGAGTATTCTCTTCTTTGGTATTTTGCTTTCATAACTTAGTGCACAGAGTCGAAACTTAGTGTGTGTGTATGTGTGAGTAGTGTATGCACGGGCACCGTTCTTGTCGCCCTAAATTTTGGAATTTGAACCTTGAACTAGAAAGGACTCTTAGGAAACTTAGAGCCTCTTCCCGTTTTTCTAGGCTTGAAACCCTTATCCATACTTTGAACCAATAAAGATGAAAAACCCGAATGGCCTAAATGGGCCTAGCCGGACCCTTAAGGATTACTTCACACCCACTGCATATACATCACCATCATGCATCCAGGTACCCGACACCACTACTGCTCATTATGGGATTAAGTCCAGCACCATCCAAATGCTTCCATCATTCCATAGACTAGCTCATGATGACCCTTACAAACATCTGAATGAATTTCTAGAAATTTGCTGATCTAGAATTTCACCAATGAGGCCCTAATGTTGCGTTTGTTTCCATTTTCATTAAAAGACAAAGCCAAACACTGGCTGAACTCCTTACTTGCTAATTCAATCACAACTTGGGACCAATTACAGCAGAAGTTTTTGGAGAAGTACTTTCCCATTGGTAAGACCAACCAACTCCGGCGAGCTATCACCAATTTTGTTCAAATTGATGGCGAGCAATTTCATGAGACATGGAAGAGACTTCGTGACTTTCTCCAACAATGTCCCTACCACCAAGTGCTTGATTGGCAACTTGTTCAGACCTTTTACTATGGCTTAACTGAGCCTCACCGCCAAATGGTGGATTCTTCTTGTGGTGGGACATTCATGTCCAAAAATGACGCCGAAGCATGACAATTATTTGAGAACCTAAGTGATAATTCCATTTACCATACCTGCGCAGCCCGGCAAGTCCAGCAATCAGTAGTTGGAGCCCCGAAAAGAGGGGGCATTTATGAGGTAGGGCAAAACCTAGAGTTAGCCCAACAGGTAGAGGCATTGTCCCACAAGATGGACCAACTATTAGCTTCAGGACATGCCCCTACACAGCAAGATCAACCTCAATTTCATGAGGCATGTGTTATTTGTGCAATCCCGACTCATGACTTAAGTGAGTGCCCTTCGGCATCACAATTTTCGGAATTAGTCCAAGAGCATGTGAACACGGCTCAAGGATTCTCCAACCCGGGTAATGACCCATATTCCAATAGCTATAATCCGGGATGGAGAAATCACCCTAATTTTTCATGGAGACCTCCTTCATACGGCACTTCTTACAATCTCCTACCACCAAGGCAGAATTTTAATAATTTTGTCAACCAATCTTCCTACCGGCCACCACAACCTTATCGACCCCCGCAACCTTACCGGTAACTACAACCCCCGCCCGTTCCTCAAGGCAACTCTGCCTTTGAGACATAGGTGTTGGAAGTTCTCTCATAACTTAAAGGGTTAGCACCAGTAGTTCACTCCCATACTCACTCCATTGCCAAGCTAGATGCTCAATTGGGTTAATGGCTAATAACACGAATAGGAGAGATGAGGGAAAATTACCGAGTCAGACTGTAGCCAACCCTAAGGGTCAATATGGAGTAGATGGGTCAGGTGGGAATGGAAAGCACCATGAGCAGGTGCAAACGGTGATCACTTTAAGAAGTGGGAGAGAGTTATAGCCTTGGCCGGTTGCGTCTGATGCAACTAAGGCTAAGAAGGGTGATCACGGTGGTCAACCCAAAGAGAGCGAGGGTGAGGGAGAAACACCTAAAAAGGATGACTTAGCCCTATTGGAGGCGATTAAGCGAGTACCCTCCTATGCTAAATTTCTGAAGGACCTTTGTACGCAAAATCATAAATCTAGGACACACGTGTCCCAAAAGGTCATATTCACGGAGCAAGTAAGCTCCATTTTATTGAGTGACACACCCTCCAAGCTTAAAGACTCGGGTGCCCCAACCTTTGCATGCATTATAGGGGACTATTTCATTGATAGGGCCTTATTAGATTTAGGGGCTAGTGTCAATTTGTTGTCGTACTTTGTGTATGAAGAATTTGGGCTTGGCGAGTTGAGGCCCACTATTATTACTCTCCAGTTGGCTGACCGGTTTCTCAAAGTGTCACGTGGCATGATTGAGGATGTGCTAGTAAAGACCGATAGGTTTTATTTTCCTGTTGACTTTTTGGTCTTAGATATGGAACCGGTAGCCAACTCTAGGAAGCAAATCCCGGTGATCTTAGGTCGACCTTTCTTGACTACGGCCAATGCATGTACAAATTCTCGTACCGGGGTTATGGATGCTTCATTTGGAAATATGCAAGTGAAACTCAATGTTTTCCAAGCATCCCAACAACCCCATGAAAGAAATGAGTGTTTATTTGTAGATGTTGTGGATAAGGTTTTACCCTCCATTCTTGTAGAGGACCCTCTAGAGGCTTGTCTAACTCATTTTGGGTTTGAAAATTTTGATATTGACGGATCAGTTGAAGAGGTGAATGCCTTACTTAATTTTTCTTTTACACCGAATTTTCCTTCGTGGAAAGCCCGGTTTGAGTCCCTCCCTCCTCTGTCTAAAGAGCCTGCCATATCATCCCTAGTCATACCACCTACACTTGAGTTAAAGCCACTCCCGGCTACACTCAAGTATGTTTTTTTAGGGCCAAAGGATGCTTTACCTATCATCATTGCATCTGACTTAACTATGGAGCAGAAAAGTCAATTAATGAGTGTTCTTGTGGCACATCGGAGTGCTAAAGGGTGGTCAGTGGTTAATTTAAAAGGGATTGATCCCTCCGTGTGCATGCATTATATACATCTAGAGAAGGACACCGAACCTTCTAGGGAAATGCAACGGAGACTTAATCCCAACATGAAAGAGGTTGTGAAAAAAGTGGTTTTGAAATTGTTAGATACGGGTTTATATACCCCATCTCGGATACCAAGTGGGTGAGTCCCACATAATTGGAGCCCAAGAAATCGGACATCACTGTTGTAGAGAATGAGCAAGGAAAGTTGGTCCCCACACGAACCACTACTAGGTGGCGAATGTGTATTGATTATAGAAGATTGAATTCCATGACTAGAAATGACTATTTCCCTTTGCCATTTATTGATCAAATTCTTGAAAGGTTAGCGGGCAGGGTTTTTATTATTTTCTTGATGGCTACTCGGGGTATGATCAACTCTCGGTGTACCCCGTTGACTAGGAAAAGACCACATTCACTTGTCCTTTTGGCACTTTTGCTTATAGGCGCATGCCTTTTGGGCTATGTAATGCACCGGTGACTTTTCAACGGTATATGATGGCCATTTTCTCTACATGGTAGAGAAAGTTTTAGAGGTTTTCATGGATGACTTCTCCGTATTTGGGCCGTCTTTTAAGGAATGTCTCCAAAACTTAACTGAAGTCCTTATTCATTGTATGGAGATAAACCTATTTTTGAGTTGAGAGAAAAACCATTTTATGGTTCGCGAGGGTATAGTGTTGGGACACATTGTGTCCCCTCGAGGTATAGAGGTTAACAAAGCTGAGTTCCTCCACCAATTCTATGCATCAAGTTAGGTCTTTCCTAGGGCACGTAGGTTTTTACCATAGGTTCATCAAAGAATTTAGTAAAATATCACGTCCTTTGTGTAGTTTACTTGTTAAAGACGTATCTTTTATCTTTGATGAGACATGTTTGAAAGCCTTTGAAACACTGAGAGTGGCCTTATTACCGCCTCAATCATGAAATCACCGGATTGGTCGCTTCCCTTTGAAATCATGTGTGATGCCTCAGATTATGCTGTCGGGGCTTTGTTGGGCCACAGGATCAATAAGGCACTATATGCTATATACTATGCTAGTCGCACTCTCTTAGACGCACAATTGAATTACACAACCACCGAGAAAGAGTTGCTAGTTGTGGTCTTTGCCTTAGATAAATTTCGGTCCTATCTCCTAGGCTCCAAGGTCATAGCCTTCACTGATCATGCTGCTTTGCGGTATTTACTATCAAAGAAAGAGACCAAACCTAGGTTAATTAGATGGATATTATTGCTTCAGGAATTTGACTTAGAGATCTGAGATAAGAAAGGATCTGAGAATGTGGTGGTGGATCACTCTCCCGAGTCCTTGTTGAGTATAATAGTGGCCCTTTAACTTTGCATGATTCGTTTCCGGACGAACAACTTCTTGTGGTGTCACTAGCGAGCCCCCCGTGGTTTGTACATATTGTGAATTACTTATCCATCGAGCAAATTCCTCAAAATTGGTCTAAGCCAGACAAAGACCGATTCTATTCGCAGGTCAGGTATTATTTTTGAGAGGATCTGGAGTTGTTTAAATATTGCTCCAACCAAGTGATCCGACGATGTGTGCCGGAGAGTGAGGTGTATAGCATTCTTACATTTTGTCATTCTTCTGCATGTGGCGGTCATTTTAGCGGGCATAAAACGGCCGCTAAGGTTTTACAAAGTGGGTTTTATTGGCCCATCATTTTCAAAAAATGCCCATCAATTTTGTAGAACTTGTTTGCGCTGTCAGCAAATGGGTTCGATATCTCGTCGTGATATGATGTCAATGTCCCCTATTCTTGTGGTAGAGATCTTTGATGTTTGGGAGATTGATTTTATGGGCCCTTTCCCATTATCGTTCGGGTTTGAGTATATTCTCTTGGCAGTGGATTATGTATCTAAGTGGGTGGAGGCAATAGCTACCCGATTAAACAATCATAAAGTAGTAATCAAATTCTTGCATGAAAGCATCTTTAGTCGTTTTGGGTTTCCTAAGGCCATAATAAGTGATCAGGGTATGCATTTTTGTAACAGGTTCTTTGAGTCGATCGTTAAGAAATACTCTATCACTCATAAAGTTGGCACTCCATACCACCCTCAAACTAATGGCCAAATGGAAGTCTCTAATAGGGAGGTGAAGCACATAATAGAGAAAAGTGAGGCCAGATAGGAAAGATTTATCAAAACGCTTGATTAATGCCTTATGGGCTTACCGCACTACTTATAAGACACCTATTGGGATGTCACCATATAGGGTGGTGTTTGGCAAAGCTTACCATCTTCCGGTTAAACTTGAACACTGAGCGTTATGGGCCATAAAGAAGTTTAACTTCAATATGGTCGCGGCTGTACTCAACCGAAAATTACAACTCAATGAGTTAGAGGAAATTTGAAATGATGCATATGAGAGTTCAAAAATTTTTAAAGCTCAAACTAAGGAATTCCATGACAAGCACATTAATAGAAAATCCTTTGAACCCAGCCAAAAAGTATGGCTTTTTAACTCAAAATTGAGACTCTTTCCGGGTAAGCTTAGATCAAAATGGGATGGTCCCTTTGTGGTTGTAGAGGCATTTATTCATGGCATCGTTAAGATGCAAGATCCAAGGAATGGCTACACTTTCAAAGTGAATGGCCAAAGATTGAAGCCATATATAGAGGGGATTGGGAATGGAGATATAATTGAGTCCATTGCTTTGATGGACATTTTTTACTATGATTGAGAAATTGAAGTCTTGTTCTCTTTTTCTTCTTTTCCATTTTATTCTATTTTTATTTATTCTTATTATGCTTTATGTGACGTCTAGGTGACTTTAAATCCTCTAAAGGTGTAATTCCTTTGGTATTAGTCGTGCCCCGAACAGTATCTAACGATCTGGTATAGCCACCTAACTGTGTTTGTAGTGACTTCCTAGGAGACCAACTTAGACGGTGGAAACTAGAGTTCGAATGACAAAGCCTAGAACGCAAAGGTTTGGAATTTCCGAAACTAGAGTCTGGTTTAAATACCCAGGGGTGTAGAGATTACTTCAAAACTACCCCAGCTTGAACTCTATATGGCAGCCCCATAGGTCGAGCTAGCTTTATGCTCCTCGATTCTGGATACCAAATCAACCTATTCTATCACCCTGTTAGAAAATAGAGAAAGTTACAAACATTGTTAAGGAGAAAAGTAGTACTCGTAGTTTTCACATAAAGATTATACCTGTGTTAAGCATTCTGATATTTTCAAAGTGCTATATTTATTTCGGATGTAAAATGAAGGTAGAAATGGTTTGAATTGTTCTGGGTTTTTCTTGTTTTGGGTTGTACTTAGGTTAACAAAAAAAAAAAAAACTACAACAGACCGCACGGGCACACGAGCAAAAATCCCACTCAGGGCGCACGAGCGAAAAGTCAGGCGCACGAACGGCCCAAGCCCAAAAGTATTTTGCGTGAACGCTGCTAGAGCAGCCCAATTACGCCGCTGAAGCGGCCAAAAATAAGTGCTCATGCGGCCCAAATGAGCGCACAAGCGACCTATCCAAAAAAAAAAAATGCACCTCACGAACGGCTCTGCCACCTCCACTACTCCTCCCTGATGCCTTGGCCAATCCTAATGATGTTCCGGTAGAGCCCACCGCCGCACCAGCCCCAGCGCCACCACCATTCCGTATGACACGGGCGCAATATCAGGCTCTTTTGGATAATCAAGCAGCTATTCAGCAATCTGTGGTTGATCTCCGGGCAGACTATCAGGTATATCGGGATCACTCGCAGATGGCCTTTGATGGGTATCAGCAGTTAGTTGCATATCTGCAAACTGACTTCTACGCATATCGGGAGTCAAGCCAGCAACAGTTTAATCAGCTTAGTGCTAGGGTTCATGATGAGGCATTCGAGATTTAGACGTTGATGAATGCTCTATTTAAGCAGCATTTCCCACCATCGCCGGATCGAAATAATGATATATGTATATTTTCTTTGTTTTATTTCTTTCTTTATTTTTGTTTAGTTTTATTTTATTTTTCTTTTCCTTTTATACTGTACAGTTAAAAAAAAAAACAAAAAACAAAACAAAACAAAACAAATGGTGTGTCCGTGCCTCACTGGATGTGCGCCTACGTCGTCTGGTAAGATCCTCTCTCTCTCTCTCTCTCTCTTACATTTTACTATCTACTGTACAATTGCTTACATTGAGGACAATGTTATATTCCAGTTGGGGGGTGGGGTTATTTATAAAAACAATTCATGTTTGTACTTGCTGCACTTGATTGCACCACTTCACTTGATGTTTACTTTGTGCCAGTATGGTAGTGATATAAGCATATGTTAATTGGGGAACTTAGTGGACTTGTATGAAAAGTGTTTATTGGGTAAATACTCACATGTGATGTTTGCACTAAGATAGTTGCTTGTGGTTGTGGTATTAGTACACTTATCATGAGTATGCCTTGATTCACATAAACACATTATCATAGCGGTGACCTCTCTATTATAATCCCTGGTGTACATCATTGATAATGGCTAGGGTTGCAGAAAAGATAGACATTGCATAGTTAAGGAAAAATAAGGAGAATGACTTGTTCGAATTCGTAGCCTTTTCAACTCGAGTTATTAAGTCCGTAGGGGTGTCTTCACACCTAGTGTCCTAAAATCATCTGGTTTGGGAGTCATTGGCCCAATGCTTGTTACATGAGTTAATTAGAAAGCTTAATGGATCAGGACATTGCATAGTCTTTCCAAAAAAAATGAGAATCTTGATTGCAATAGTTTAGTTTTTCTGTATATGTTGGGGTGTTATTATGAGTTACACTGGCTATTATAGTAGACAATTAACTAGTATGGAGATTGCAATTTACACCGAGGGTACTGATGATGTGTCTACTAGTATTCACAAGTACATGAGACTTTACTTTTGTATTAACTGAATTGTGATTTTGGCTCAATAGATTCCTTCATGCTTGTCCACTATGCCTTCAATGACTCATCATGTCATAATATCACACTATAGTGGCACATAAGTTGATAGTTAGGTGGAATGGTGTGGTTAATTGTTGTTGAGCAAACATGAATATGTTGATGTTTGTGGGTATCATTTCTGGAAAACCTCACGAGACTATACTCATCCACTTGGGGTAACCTTATGGTTTAAAGGCTTGTTACATATGCTAAATGCAATCGTGATTTCTACAAAAATGGCTTAGAGTTATTTTACTTTCCTTATTTCTTTTGTTTTGCTTGAGGACTAGTAAAATGTAAGTTGGGAGATGTGATGTAGGCCGAAAGGTACCACATTGAGGCCACTTAAGTTATATTTTTAGTCTTTTAATTTTGTTTATTTGGTAGAGATGATGTGTTTGGTGAACTTGTACAGATTTGGCAAGAAATACACAACGGGCTTATCTGTGCGAGAAGCGAAAAATCCGAGCCAGCCACCTCACCACATGTGCTGCTAAGCTTCACCACACATGCGGCACGTGCGGCCCACCACCGCTCGAGCGGCCCACCTAGGGATGAGTGCGCATAATTTTGGGTTTGTTCTGTGAGAATAAAAGAAAGAAAAATAGGCTAACTTAGGCCTCGTTTGGGAACAAATTTTTTTAGTAACTTTTTGACTTTTTAGCTAAAATATGATGTAAAAAAAACTAATATGTTTGGAATGACTTTTTGACTTTTTACGAAAAGATGTGCAAAAAGTAGAGAGAAAATGAAATTTTTGACTTTTAGTATGAGTTGTTGGCTTTTTTATTTTTTTAGTAACTTTTTGACTTTTTTGCTAAAAGGGGCACTTGCCAAACGAGGCCCTAGGGTTCAAAAATTATTCTAAGGAAAGGGAGGCTAGGGTTTTGAAAATGTGATTTTCCTCAAGCTTCAAGGAAAACTTTCATGGGGGCTTCTTCTCTTTCATCTCTTCCACCTCTTCCCACTCCTTTATGAGTGGCTAGGCTATTTTTTTCTAAGGTTTTGATGAAACCCTAACCATGTAAAAGGATTTCTCTTAAGCTTTGATTGTAAAACGGTTTGAATAAATGTATGGATGATTTAGAAGTTTATAATAATTGTTCTTTTCCTCTCTTCAAGTATTTTACTCTTTGTGATTATTTAAGGCTTTCCATACATTAGTTTTCTTTGTGTTTGTGTTCAAAGTACAAGACGAGTCATGCTACGAGAGATGGGTCGTGTTGTTATCATATTTTAGAGCAAACAACTCATGCTACTCGAGATGATTCGTGCCTGTACGTTGAATGCAACAACCATCTTGAACAATATTTCAAACTTGTAGTTGTGAAATATTGGGTATTTCAAACCGAATTGTAATTAATGGCCGATGTAAAATCTCATTTATGTGGTTAGTGGTGAATTCTTTGCCTTAGGATTTTTCCCAAAAATCAATATCTCAAACTCTACGTTTAATTGTCAATTTAATTTCTCAATTTCATTTAATTCTTGTTTAGTCATAATACCCATCAATCTTTTTATCAAAATTAATTTAAGAATTTAACAATTAAATTAGTTTAATTTCCCGTTTGTCCCTGTGGATCGATACCTGGACTTGCCATTATTCTAAAAGAATTTGATATAATTTAGTATTTATATTTGGTATGTGAAACGACCCATCAGGGGGCATAATGTAATTTTTAGAACCACAAGGAAAATTTGTAATTTAAGTAAACCTTAGGGGGTGTGTTTGTAATTTACCCTTTTATTTTTTTGTACTTTTCAATTCTTTCTAGTTTAGAAGGGTCACAAAAGTTTTAAATGGTAATTTAAAAATACACCCCCTGAGGTTTGTTTAAAATACAGATTGCCTCATGTAGTTTGAAAAATTATAAATACCCCTTATTAGAATTTTTTATTTAACAGAATTAACTAAAAAAATTAAATTCATAATTGCTCTCCTATACAATAATAAAACTACCTAAATTATTAATTGAAACATATTTTTAAGGGAGATTTGGTCAAAACCTCATCGTAATATAATTTTAATGCATTAAGGACAAGTACAAAAAGTTTTCCTTGAAAAGTCCAACAAATATCACATTATCAAAATATTAAACTTTAAAATAATATAACTTTTGATGTAGACGTCGATTTTTAATAAAATTAATATTTTTAGAATTCTCTCATCAATATTTATCAAATAAGATCCATGTTGACTCTTTAAAAAAAATTATTACCGTTGAAATTGATGTAAACAATAACAATAACATGTTTTTCTGTCTTACAGTAACATGTTACTCTGTTTGACAATATCTATTTAACAGTCACATATTACTCTCGCAATATTATCTAAGAAAGAAAATATATATATATATATATATATATTATTTTGTCATTACTCAATTATGTGTTTTCTCTTTAGGGAGTTTATAAAGAAAAATAAATTGGGTTGTCCTTTTCACCAAACAAGGTCCAATTGAGGGGTTTGGACTAAATTTTCTTATTTTTAATATCATTAAAAATTGTTAATTGACTTGATGATTTATTAATAAAATGGGCGATTTGTTATGAAATTAGAAACCTCAGGGGATGGCATGTAATTTTCAAAATTACAAGGGGAGATTTGTATTTTAATCAAATCTTGGGAGGTGTATTTGTAATTTACCTAGTTTTTTTAAAAAAAATAAAAAATACAAAAAAAATTACAAAAAAGTTTCACTAAAAATAAAAAACAATTCCAAACCACAAGTAAATTTTCCTAGTAACAAGAATCAAATTTTATATCAACTTTTTAACCCACCTTCATTTAAATATATATATATATATAAATCACAAATTTTTTTGTTAAGCGAATCTCATTTGAAAACTTGACGAAATTTGTTGCCAACACACCAACAACATTCAAATAATGATCAAGTCAAAGAGTTAAAGTACAGAATTAATGGTTACAGCATTGTGATAAAATTTCTTTAACAAAAACATCAATGTTAGTTTCCACTGACCCGTCCTTTAGAGTTGTTTTTTAAAAAATTTCCTCAAGTTCTTTTACTCTCTTTCTCATTTCCTTTTGCTCTTTGTTTTCCAAATCCATAAACCTCTGTACAAGTTTAACAATTTCCTCTCTCGACAACAAATGTTTATCAACACCTATTTCTCTCCCCACCTTCCAACTAATCTTCCAGTCTTCTACGATTGTCTTGGAGTTTGGACTTGATCCCAAAATATTGGATAAGTTAATAATAGAAGGCCAGGAAGAACACCTTCCTTGGTGGAGTTCCAACCACAATGAAACCAAAATCCTCCTACAGAAGAATGGCATATAACACCTTCAATTGATCACACCAAGGTACCACTAACCCTTGGTCACCACCACTTCCCCCTTTAATACAAGAAACTTCACCATGCTCTATTCAAAAGTGTTGAGTATCCACACCATGTAAAGCTGGCTATGGACGTCAAGAATAAAGGTTGCAATTTTGGGCTAGAGATCTTGTGGAGATTTTCAGTCGAGCTATTCTATTGTAGGGTGGTTGTGTTGGTGGCCTGCCATAAATTCTGTTAGTGGCTTGTCTGTAGGCAAGTGTTGAATTTTGGCTCTCCTGTTTGTGTATAAATAGGGAGAGTTATGAGCTGATTTTGTAGAGATCAAGAGAGTGAAACCAGAGAGAGTTGTGAGAAGTGTATGTAAGTTGTGAGTTAAGTTAAGAGAATAAGAGACTCATTCTCCTCTGTTTAGTATTTGTTTTGTTCATACTAAAGCTTTCTCTCATTCTCCTGTAGATGTAGGCATTAGGCCGAACCACCTAAATATTTATGTCTGATTTGTGTGTGTGATTGTGTGTTGATTGATTTCTAAGTATGTATAATCCCAACAAGTGGTATCAGAGCCAAGATAAGCGAGTTTCAAAAAAACTGAGTGTTTTTCTTCAAAACTGAAATTTTGAGTTGCTCAAAATCACGTTTTGAGCACACCAGGAGGAAGGTCTCAACGAGAGGAGTCTATACCCAAAAAGATCAACCCAAGAAGATACAGCACGTGCCTTTACGTGTGTCACCAGAGATTGCCGGAGAAGCGTCGGTCAATTCAGTCCGACGAGGAAGCAGAAGTTGAAGACGACCTTTTTGTTTTTATGTAATAAATATTTATTTGTGAAGACATACAACACAGACCTTGTGTTGGCAATGTGGTTAAAGGTTTGGTTTTGCTCTTAGTGGTCAAGGGTTCAAACTCCTTGGAAGCAAGTTTACAAATTTTATTTTTTGTAGAGCCACGTCAGTAGTGCCACGCCATCTGAGTGAGCTCACTAACACCTCGTGTCACTGCCACGTCAGCATACGACACATGTCACTGCTAAGTCATCGCCACATCAGTGTCTAGTCAGTAGCACAGTCAGTAGAAAATGAAATATTCCCTGCAACAGAATATTCCTCTGATGGAGAAAGAATATTCCTTCAGATAACGAAATATTCTCTATGTTTAGAAAATTGCATTTCAACCCTTGATTTTTTGAAATTGTAGTTTGGTCCCTTGAGTTATAAGAAATTTCATCCAGGTCCCGAGAGAGGTAAAGAAAGTGTTTTCCTAGCTGATTTGACCGGTCCAGACTCAACCGTGCAAACCATTTGTCCAGATTTAGATTTGAAAGTTTACTAAATCCTTTCGGCACATTTTATAAGTTTGATGCGGGTGATAGAAATAGAAGAATCTACATCAATATTTGGATCCATGTTAAAGTTGAATGCCTTCAATTATGCAATCTGGAAGCCCAGAATGAAGGATGTCTTGTACTGCCGAGATTTGTTTGACCCTATTGAGCTTGAAGGAGTCAAACCAGCAAAGGAAAAAGACGGAGACTAGAAACGAAAGAACCGGAAGACCATTGGCCAGATTAGATAATAGATTGACCACAGTGTGTTCTACCATATCGCCCAGGAAACTGATGTCTATGCTCTCTGGACTAAGCTAGAAGGCATGTACCAGTTGAAGACTGCTCGGAATAAAGCCCTCCTAATCAAAGAAAATAAAGACAGAGGTAGAGGCAAAAGTAGAGGAAGAAACAAAAACAGAGGATGTAACAAAGGAAGATCTCAAGACAGAGGGAAGTCCAGAGAAAGTAAGAGTCGAACAAGGTTCAAGTATTACCACTGTGGCTAGGAGGCTCACATAAAGAAATATTGCTATGCCTTGAAAGGAGAACAAAAACAAGACAATAGTCAGCCGAAGACCGAAGACGAGAATGCTGCAATTACTATCTCAGAGGATATTGCATTGTTCTCTGTTGAAGAAGAAGAATGCCTCCATATGTCAGACAATGATACCGAGTGGGTGGTAGACATAGTAGCTTCCTATCACACACCTCGAAAGAGTTTTTTAGTACGTACCAAGCTGTAGATTTTGGTACAGTGAGGATGGGTAACTCCAGTTTTTTAAAGATTGTAGAAATCGGTGATATTTGCATCCAAACCAAAGTTGGGTGCACAATGATGTTAAAAGATGTGAAGCATGATCTCGATTTACACCTGAATCCTATCTCAGGGATAGCCTTAGATCGACAAGGCTATGAGAACTACTTCAGCAAAGGTATGTGGAAGTTGAAGAATGGATCTTTAGTGGCAGCTAGAGGACAAGCAATTGGTACGTTGTACAAGACTCGTGTGAAAGTGAGTTCAGACAGTCTCAATACAGCATGTTAATCATATTATTTAATTTTGATGATGTCTAAAATATTATTTGTAACAATTTGGATTTTTTTAATATACATATGTATTTGACCAAAATATTATCTTTTTAAAAATATATATATTTGTTAAATATTAGTTAAATAAAAATATTTTTGAAAACTTTACTATTTACTTTTTGAAAATTGAGGCTGATCACTATTCACTTTTTGACCAAATTAAAAATTGATTAATTATATTATTTTGACAAAAATGATTGATTGGTTGTATTATTTTGACAAATTTGATATTGATGGGTTGTCTTGTTTTGACAAAATTAATATGGAGTGGTAGAATATATTTAGTTTAAAATCTCTACAACATATACAATATTTTAAAGAGGGCATATATTTTCAGATCCATCATAAATATTATTTAAAGAGATTTTTCTGTGTATGCAAATATTTGATCAGAACATATAAATGCATATAATAGCATACATCACGGAAGCAATCATATATATTAGTGTGTGGAAACATTAATTACTAGCATGTGAAAAAAATCATACATGATATAATACACAAAGAAATGGTTGCAAAATTGCAACATATTGAATTTTAATTCACATGTTGAAGTTTGTATTTGAATGTTAAAGTTACATCTTTATAATGTGGACTTTGTAGGATTATATATATATATATATATATTTATACTATATATATTAGTCAAAACCCACATGTTTGTGAGTTTTGTTCAAATTCGGCCACTTTGTTTGTCAAAAAGAAAAGATGCCTCATGATGACAAGTTGAAACAAAGGATGCCTCATGATGACAAGTTGAAACAAATAGATGTCATCCATGACGTCAGCAAGGAGCGTCCAACGGGTATATTTTTGTGTATAAATAGAAGTGTTGTGTGTGGAGAAAAATCAAGAACTTGAAGAGAAAATTTTCTGTGAGCTCCAAATTGTATTCTGCTCTTTCACTTTCAGATCTAAGTCTAGCCTTTGTTCTTACACTTTCATATCTACTCTTTGTGAGAGAATTATTGTAAAAGTGGGTTTAAGTACCACTTATTCTTATTCCTTATTTTTGTGAGAGATTTTGTAAGGGTAAGGCTTTTATTGTTGAGTGACTCAATAGATAAGAGTAAGTCCTGTGCCAAATCCACAAGTTTGGTGGTGTATTTATTCAATTGATAGTAGAGAAATTCTCAAGGAGGTTCCTTGGGGAGTGGACGTAGGCCTGGCGTGCCGAACCACTATAAATCGCAGTGTTTGATTTTCTCTCCCTATCTCTTTTACTTTTATATTGATAATTATTATTTTATTTTTTTTATTTATTAAAATTATGAATATTGTGTTAATTTTAATATTGTGAAATTTTTAATAACCCAATTCACCCCCCTCTTGGGTTGCCTATCTAGGATAACAATTGGTATCAGAGCCTAGACTCTAGTTTCTGTGACTTAACCGTCTTAGAGTAGATCATGGCAACCCCTAGTTATTCCTTACCCGAGGGACAAGCATCTAATAGGCCACCTCTATTTAGCGGCACAAATTTTAGCTATTGGAAAACTAGGATGACCATACATATTCAATCTAATGATTACGAATGTTGGAAAATTATTTGCAATGGTCCAAAAATTCCTACCAAAACTGTAGATGGACTTAGGTACCAAAACCTGAAGATGAGTGGGATGAATCAGATACTAGAATGGCCAAATTAATGTCAAAGCTACAAACATGTTGTACTGCGCCTTAGATGCCAATGAGTTCAACAGAATTTCCACATGTAAAACCGCAAAAGAAATTTGGGACAAGCTTATAGTGACTCATGAGGGAACCGAACAAGTTAAAGAATCTAGAGTCAGTTTGCTAGTCCATAATTATGAACTCTTTAAAATGAACCTGATGAAACTATTCCTCAAATGTTTACTCGTTTTACTGATATTATTAATGGTTTAACTTCTCTTGGCAAAATATATACTAATGCTGAAATTGTAAGAAAAGTGCTTAGGTCATTACCAAAAAGTTGGGAGACAAAAGTCATTGCCATTACCGAAGCCAAGGATTTATCAAAGCTAAGTCTAGATGAGTTAATGAGATCTCTCTTAACTCATGAGCTCATAATGCAAGAAGGAAAGGAAGAGGAGGACAACAACAAGAAGAAAGGAATAGCCTTCAAATCCACCTCGAAACATCAAGAGGATAAGGAAAATGATTCAGATGAGGAAATGGCATTCATCACTAGAAAGTTCCAAAGGTTTGTGAGAAAGAAACAAGGTGTACGAAATTTTTTCAGAAAAGACTTCAACAACAGGGATTTTCAAAGAGGAGAAAATCACAAAAAATCTGAAGTAACCTGCTACGAATGCAACAAACCTGGACACTACAAATCAGAATGTCCAGAACTTAAGAAAAAATTCAAGAAGGACAAGAAGAAAGCTATGTTGCAGCATGGGGAGAAGATAGTGATGAAAGCGACACAGAAACCGAAGTTTGCAAAAATGAGGTTGCTAACCTATGCTTAATGGCACTTGGAAACGAAAATGAGGTAAATGACGAATCATTTACATTTGATGAATTACAATTAGCTTTTGATGAATTACATGCTGAATTTAAGAAACTTAGTTTGAAAAATAATTGTCAAAAGAAAGTAATTTCAAGTTTATCAAAAGAAAATGAATCATTGACTTCCAAGATAAATGTTTTAGAAAATGAAGCCATGAAAAAGGAAAATGAGATTTTAACTCGAAAAGAGTCTTCAATTTCTGAAAAACATTTAGTTGTATTGCAAAAAGAAAACGAGTCTTTAAAAAATGAGCAAATTATTTTGAAAGAAAATATTGAAGACTTGAAAACTACTCTTTCAAAATTCACTCAAGGTAGAGAGACTTTAGATAAAATTCTTAAAAATCAAAACCGTACTTTTGGTAGAGCCGGAATTGGATATAAACCTTTTTCAAAAGTAAAAACTGTCAAAAATGGCTTTGTGTATGCATCTTCTAATCACTCTCATCTCACATGTCATTTTTGTGGTACAAAAGGTCATATTTCACCTTCATGTCCTGTTAAAAGAAATCCTTTTGCTAAAATAAAAAAGATGTGGGTCCCTAAGGACATTTCAAGAGTATCAAATTCTAACTTTTATGGACCCAAGAAAAAATGGGTACCAATAGAAATCAAATTTTTGTAGGTATGTTTCAAGACAAAATCCAGTAACGATAGATGGTATCTCGACAGTGCATGTTCGAGGCACATGACTGGAAATAAAGCTATGTTCGCCACACTTCAACCAAAGGATGGCGGATATGTGACTTTTGGCGACAATAGCAAGGGTAAAATCATTGGTATAGGAAGTATTGGTAAAAATCCCTCTCCTATTATTGAAATGTTTTATTTGTTGAAGGTTTAAAACATAACTTGCTTAGCATTAGTCAATTATGTGATAAAGGTTATAGAGTTATTTTTGAGAAAACTCATTGCACTATTGAAAACACCCTGAAAACAAAACTTTATTTGTAGGTTATAGACATGAGAATGTATATGTTTTGATTTGCATGATTTGTCTTCTCATTTAATATTAAATGTTTATCTGCTATAAATGATAATGGTTGGCTTTGGCATAGAAGATTAGGACATGCACATTTTGATTTAATTTCCAAACTTTCAAAAAATGAGTTAGTCATGGTTTACCAAAAATTGTTTTTGAAAAAGATAAACTTTGTGATGCATGTCAATTTGGAAAACAAACTAGAATTTCTTTTAAATAAAAAATATCGTTTCAACTACTAGACCGCTTCAACTCTTGCATATTGATCTATTCGGACCATCTAGAACATTAAGTTTAGGAGGAAAATCTTATGCCCTTGTTTGTGTTGATGATTATACTAGATATACATGGGTATTATTTTTAGCACACAAAAATGAAGCTTTTTATAATTTCTCAAAACTTTGTAAAAGAATTCAAAATGAGAAAAATCTTAATATTTGTAGTATTAGAAGTGACCATGGTAGAGAATTTGAAAATGATGATTTTATTATGTTTTGTGATGACTTAGGAATAGATCATAATTTCTCAGCCCCTAGGACTCCTCAACAAAATGGAGTAGTTGAAAGAAAAAATAGAACTCTTGAAGAAATGGCCGTACTATGCTTTGTGAAAATAATTTGCCTAAATATTTTTGGGCGGAAGCTGTTAACACTGCATGCTATGTTATAAACCGTGCCATGATTAGACCTATTCTTAAGAAAACCCCTTATGAACTTTGGAAAGGTAGAAAACCTAATATTAGTCACTTGCGTGCTTTTGGTTGTAAATGCTTTGTATTAAATAACAATAAAGATAACTTAGGAAAATTTGATGCTAAATCGGATGAAGCTATATTTCTTGGTTATTCTATGTCCAGTAAAGCTTATAGAGTATTCAATAAAAGAACTCTACTTGTTGAAGAATCTGTGCATGTTGTTTTTGATGAATCTAACGACATTATTTCCAAGAATCTTGTAAGTAATGATATTGTAGAAAATCAACCAAGCATGGAGAGCATTTACAAAGGAAAATGAAGAAAATCCATTACGCGAACATAAGAAGAAGAAATGACAATGGAGAAACTTCAAGAAATATATGTTCTTCCAGAAAATGACGCAAATCTACCAAAAGAATGGAAGTATGCTCATGGCCACCCCAAAGACCTCATCATAGGTGATGCGGCGGAAGGTATAAAAACTCGTTCCTCTGTTAGAAATATTTGTGGTAACTTAGCGTTTGTTTCACAAATTGAACCAAAATCATTTTTAGAAGCTGAAAATGATGAAAACTGGATTTTAGCAATGCAAGAAGAATTAAATCAATTTGAAAGAAATGAAGTTTGGTTTTTACCCCTCGACCTAAGGATCATCCCGTTATTGGTACAAAATGGGTTTTTCGAAATAAAATGGACGAATCTGGAGTTGTTACTAGAAATAAAGCTAGATTAGTAGCTCAAGGCTATAATCAAGAAGAGGGAATTGATTTTGATGAAACTTTTGCACCAGTTGCTAGACTTGAAGCTATTAGAATGTTACTTGCTTTTGCGTGTTTTAAAGATTTTAAATTATATCAAATGGATGTTAAAAGTGCTTTTTTAAATGGGTATATTTCGGAGGAAGTCTATGTTGAACAACCTCCCGGTTTTGAAAATCATAAATACCCGGATCATGTTTTCAAACTTTCAAAAGCTTTATATGGCTTGAAACAAGCTCCTAGAGCATGGTATGAAAGATTGAGTAATTTTCTACTTGACAAAGGTTTTTGTAGAGGAAAAATTGATACAACACTTTTTATAAAAATCAAAAAGAAGATATGCTAATTGTTCAAATTTATGTTGATGATATCATTTTTGGTGCTACTAATGAAAATTTGTGCAAAGAGTTTGCTAAAGACATGCAGGGTGAGTTTGAAATGAGTATGATGGGGGAATTAAATTACTTCCTTGGTCTACAAATTAAACAAACTAATGATGGAATACATTTAAATCGAACGAAATATATCAAAGATCTACTCAAAAGTTTGAAATGGAATCATCAAAGCCTGCAGCAACTCCAATGAGCACATCGATAAAAATCGACAAAGATGAGCAAGGTAAACCTGTAGATGAAAAGAAATATCGAGGTATGATTGGTTCTTTACTTTATCTTACTGCAAGTAGGCTCGACATAATATTTAGTGTTTGTATGTGTGCACGTTTTCAATCCACACCAAAAGAGTCACACATCACCGCAGTCAAACGTATTTTCAGATATCTTGTTGGCACTCAAAATTTGGGATTATGGTATCCTAAGGGAACCACCTTTGAACTTTTTGGTTACTCAGATGCCGACTTTGCGGGATGTAGACTTGACCGAAAAAGCACTAGTGGCACTTGTCATTTTCTTGGACACTCACTCACTTCTTGGTTTTGCAAAAAACAAAACTCAGTGGCTCTGTCAACTGCTGAAGCAGAATACATTGCCGCCGCTGGGTGTTGTGCACAATTGCTTTGGATGAAACAACAACTTCAAGATTTTGGACTTCACTATGATCATATTCCTATAAAATGTGACAACACAAGTGCCATTAACCTTTCAAAAAATTCTATTCAGCACTCACGCACTAAACACATTGAAATGAGGCATCATTTTCTAAAAGATCATGTACTCAAAGGTGACATTGAACTCGAATTTGTGCCTACAAATCGTTAATTAGCTGACATATTTACCAAGCCTCTAAATGAAGAACAATTTTGTTAATTAGAACAGAACTTGGTATGATGAATACTCCAATATATGTTTATATTAAAAAAAATTATAAAAAATAATAATAATAATAATAATAATTTAATAATAATAAATAATTAAAAAATAATAAATAATATAAATAATAATTATATATATTTTTCTCTCTCTCCCGTTCCGTCTCTATCTCTCACCCACTCTCTCCTTACTCTCTCTTTTTCTCTTTCTCTTGTCTCTCGCTCTCCCCTTCTTCCTCATCCTCAGCCGACTCCATCTCACCTCACCATCTCAACAACCACCATTCCACCATCCACAAAATCATCCATCACTTTCATCACTATCATCATCCACCCAAATCCCTCACCAATCCAAACTCCATCACTTCTCACCGAAATCTGCATCACCATCTTTACCGATCCATCAAGATCCGTGACTGATCCATCAAGATCCATTGCCGATCTACACAAATTCGTCACCGATCTACCCAATCTTCTCATTTCTTCCGATCATCAAGGTCATCACCGATCAACATGTTAAAATTCTTGTTGCACTGTGTTATATTTTTTACTTGTTGTATGTGCTCCAAATTCTCTTGGATTTAATAATGGTTGCTTCTACCTTGTCTGAAGAAATTGTTTTTATTTTTATTTTCTCCTTTTATGCTAGTGCACTTGGTGTATTGTTTATGGCCGGATCTTAATGGCCCTTGGTATTATAGATTGGTAATTTGTTTCTTCAAATTTATGTAATTTTTAGTGCATTAATTCAGGGGGAGACTCATATATTTTATTAACAATCATTAAAAATATATAAAAAAAAAGGGCGTGTGTATATTCTGTGCATAATTTTAGGGGGAGTATATATACATATTTTTTTTACTCCTTATCTGCCATACTCCTTATCTGCACCAACAAACAAATTTTTTTTTGTGCAAAGACAGAATTAAAAAATAATAAAAAAAAAATAAAAAAATAAATAAAGGAAGAAATGCTCGAAATTTTATTTCAGAAAAAGAAAATATTACTCGATTACATGTAAATTTTCAGAAGGCTTCACATATTTTTTCTTTTTCACTTCTCTCAACAATTTTTCATGAGCCTCTTTTACATGCCTCTCTCTATTTTCGATTTCTGTGAGTCTTGGCATTATCACGTTGCATAATAATGCACTGCATTCTCCAACTGTGCATTTTTCCTTTTTAGCTCTTTCTTCTCCTTACACATATTAACTACTTGTTGTTTTAACAAGCACACCTCATCTCTCCATTGCTGATTTTCTTGTACTCTTGCTTGTAATCGTCGCGCCATATTGGAAACTGCAGTCATGGCCTGTGTACTAAGAGCCATAGTGTTATTAATAGCATCGAAATCATTTCGATTACCAATAACACTAGAACCCTCATTTACAGGCATAGCATGTGCCTGCGTCACTGGTACTCTCTCATTTGCCTGCATTACAGGCACCTCATGCAGATCCGACTCATTGATAGACAAGGTAAGGAATGACATGATTACAAAAGAAGCTAAAACAAATTTTTCTCTCAAACACTTGATGATTTCGTATCTTTGCCTCTGATCTGTGTTTTTTATACACTCCATTGATCCATTACTCGATGCATATCTGCTATATCTGCTCAAATCTTTTGTTTGTCAATATTTCCTGCGCTCGAGATGCTCCAAAATCCCCACAATGATTCCGACAAGACAGACGGCCCATTATTTTATTTTTGGCCGCTCAGATTATTGTATCAAATGTGTTTGTTTTTTATCTTCATCTTTATTTTGATGATGTCAAAGGGGGAGAAAAAAATAATGATAATGTTTTTAAAATTATATGTTGCAGGGTTATCAAATATTTTGTCAATTTTATTTTGTGTCAAATCCATACAAATATTGCCATCATCAAAAAGGGGAGATTGTTAATCATATTATTTAATTTTGATGATGTCTAAAATATTATTTGTAACAATTTGGATTTTTTTAATATACATATTATTTGACCAAAATATTATCTTTTTAAAAATATATATATTTGTTAAATATTAGTTAAATAAAAATATTTTTGAAAACTTTACTATTACTTTTTGAAAATTGAGGCTGATCACTATTCACTTTTTGACCAAATTAAAAATTGATTAATTATATTATTTTGACAAAAATGATTGATTGGTTGTATTATTTTGACAAATTTGATATTGATGGGTTGTCTTGTTTTGACAAAATTAATATGGAGTGGTAGAATATATTTAGTTTAAAATCTCTACAACATATACAATATTTTAAAGAGGGCATATATTTTCAGATCCATCATAAATATTTAAAGAGATTTTTCTGTGTATGCAAATATTTGATCAAACATATAAATGCATATAATAGCATACATCACGGAAGCAATCATATATATTAGTGTGTGGAAACATTAATTACTAGCATGTGAAAAAAAATCATACATGATATAATACACAAAGAAATGGTTGCAAAATTGCAACATATTGAATTTTAATTCACATGTTGAAGTTTGTATTTGAATGTTAAAGTTACATCTTTATAATGGACTTTGTAGGATTATATATATATATATATATATTTATACTATATATATTAGTCAAAACCCACATGTTTGTGAGTTTTGTTCAAATTCGGCCACTTTGTTTGTCAAAAAGAAAAGATGCCTCATGATGACAAGTTGAAACAAAGGATGCCTCATGATGACAAGTTGAAACAAATAGATGTCATCCATGACGTCAGCAAGGAGCGTCCAACGGGTATATTTTTGTGTATAAATAGAAGTGTTGTGTGTGGAGAAAAATCAAGAACTTGAAGAGAAAATTTTCTGTGAGCTCCAAATTGTATTCTGCTCTTTCACTTTCAGATCTAAGTCTAGCCTTTGTTCTTACACTTTCATATCTACTCTTTGTGAGAGAATTATTGTAAAAGTGGGTTTAAGTACCACTTATTCTTATTCCTTATTTTTGTGAGAGATTTTGTAAGGGTAAGGCTTTTATTGTTGAGTGAGACTCAATAGATAAGAGTAAGTCCTGTGCCAAATCCACAAGCTTGGTGGTGTATTTATTCAATTGATAGTAAAGAAATTCTCAAGGAGGTTCCTTGGGGAGTGGACGTAGGCCTGGCGTGCCGAACCACTATAAATCGCAGTGTTTGATTTTCTCTCCCTATCTCTCTTACTTTTATATTGATAATTATTATTCTGTTTTTTTTATTTATTAAAATTCTGAATATTGTGTTAATTTTAATATTGTGAAATTTTTAATAACCCAATTCACCCCCCTCTTGGGTTGCCTATCTGGGATAACACAGCAGAAGATGAGACATCACCAAATTTGTGACACAAAAGGCTACATCACATAAGTGAGAAAGGGTTGCATATATTTGCAAAGAAGTCTCTTATTCCCTTTGCCAAAGATTCAAAGTTGAACCCTTATGATAGTTGTTTATTTAGAAAGCATAGTCGCTTTCCAATTATCTTCTAGAAGACAATCAAAGTTGTTGAACAAAGTATACTCTAATGTATGTGGTCCCATAGAAGTGAAATCTTTGGGTGGTAAAAAGTACTTCATGACATTTATTGATGATGCATCACGAAAAGTGTGAGTATATTTCCTAAAAACCAAAGATAAAGTGTTCCAGTATTTCCAGATATTCCATGCCATGGTGGAAAAGGAAACCAAAAAGAAAATAAAATGTCTTTGAGTAGAGGCGAGTACACGTTAAAAGAGTTTGAAGCCTACTGTGCTACTCGCAGCATCCGACATGAGAAAATTGTTCTCGGAACCTGTAGACACCCCATTTTTGACCGTCCTCAAGACTTGGACGTCACCGTTTGAACACTCGGTGATTATCCATGTTCGTGTTCGTTTGGAGTTCCCGGAGTTCTCGGCTACGCGCCTTGCCTCAGGATCCCGAACTTGACTGTTTTGTGTCTGGTTTTGCACCAAACACTTGTGTTTTGCCTTGGAAGGGCAGGGAATGCCTTTTGAGGCATCCCACACACCACCGGCCTTCCCTACCATCACCGGCGCATTGTGTACGCCGGCACTGTTTTGTTAAAATATTTGGCCGGTCGGCACTATATGTTGCCGACCGGCACTTTTTTGTGCCGATGATCCCTTTGGCTGGCCGGCGTGCACCCTTTGCACCCTGAGGCATGGTGCATGCCAGCTGTGCCAGCTGGAATGCACCATCACTCATCCCCGTGCACAGGAGTGACCCCTTTGCACCTTTGAACCCCCAAAGCTTCTAGAAGCTTGACCTTTGGCCAAGCTTCTTGGAGAAGCTTGGCCAGCTGTCTTAGCTTCTCCAAGAAGCCAAGACCCCTTTGCACCTCTTGCCCTTTTCCTTTGCTTAGCCATTAAGTCTTGTGGCTTGGTCTTGGCCTATATAAACACCACCCTCTCCCTTTGAGAGGGGTTAGCCATTTTCAACACAAAACCAGAGCTTCTATATCTATATATCTGTGTTGTACTCTCTCTCTCTCTATATCTCACTCTCTCTCATCCTTGTGTGTGTGTTTTGAGCCTAAATAGTGTGTTTTTACCTCACTTTTGCACTAATACACACACCATTACACCTTATTTCGAGATTGAGGGACTTGGAGGGTTGTTTGTTGAGTTTTTGGACTGGTTTTGATCACTAGAGGAGGGCTGCACCACCTGTTCTTCAAGTGTTCTTCAAGGGTGAGCTAGTTACTTTAGTTTCCCCATTTTTGCAACTAGTTTTTACCTATCTTGCTTTGTGTTTTAGGCTTTGTGTATAACTGAAAAAAGTCTTATTTTTTCTTGCTTTTGAACTCTCATTAAGGTTGTTTTATGGTTTGAGTGCAAACTCACCCTTAAACCTTATTTTGGCCTATTTGGTGCTTTTCTTTGAAGCCTTGTTTGCTTTGTTGTTTTTGTCTTCTCATCACTGAAAATCAGAGGGTTTTTAGTGTTGAGGAAGTGTTTTGAAGTCTTGTATAGGGGAGGGACACCCTCTCCCTTTGTCCCTTTCTTGCCTTTGTCTTTGGCCAAAAGGGTAGCATGCATGAGTGGTTGCATTTGGCTTCATTTCAGAGTTTTTCTTGGTGTTTTGGAGCATGTTTAACTCTGTCTAATGTGGGTTTGTTGGCCCTTAACATGCTTTCTATACTTGCTTTGTACCCCTCCATTTTGCTTGGAAATGTGCCATGCCATTAGCCTAGTATATCTCATGTTTTAGCCTAACATTTTGAAGCACTTGATCATGATTTGTCATGTTTAGATCTGTTAGCCACTGATTTTTTCCATGTTTGGTGTGCTTGATGTGGTTACTTTGTGTTTTGGCTTGTAAGCCTTAAGCATATTTGACTCTAACATGCTTAGCTTGGACCATCCCCATGATTTGGCATCATTTAGGGTCATATTTCAGTCCATAAATCATGTTTGTATGTTTGCATATGTGGCTTATTTCATGCTTTTAGGGTGTGCCCTTTTATGCCTAGGAATAGGCCTTATGCAAGCTTGTATGTTTAGAGCATTTCGGGGCTGCCATATCAAGGGGATTTGGGTGTGTTTTTGCATGCTAGAACTCTGTTTTTATGTGCCTAATATATGCCATGAATGGTCATGATAATGGTAGTAAGATGCTCTCTTTGGTGCCATAGGTTTAGGCCCATTTGTTTGTATGCTTGCATGAGTGTTGGTCTACTATTTTGGGCATGTTTTGCCACTGTTTTTTTTTGGGGGGGGGGTTTGAGGTCTGCCCTATTATGTTTAAGTCCACCATTGTACATTTACTTCATGCTGCTTGGTCAATATAGTCTTGACATATGACAATCCTATTGCCTTAAGTGTCCATGTTTGCATCCCACTTTGCATCTTGCATACCTAGTATTGCACACTTGCCATAATATGTTGCATTACATTTGGTACGTCTTGCATTTCATCTCATATTGCACCCTTTGAGCCATGTTTGCATAACATGCGTTGCATTACTTGGTTTGGGATGTTAAACCAAGTGTGAGAAATGGGGGGTGTTTGTACTTCAAGTGGCAAAACACACCTCAATTCTCATGTCACTAAGGCCCTTGACCTTGACATGATAGGGTCTTGGTTCTCATTTTGTGTTGCATGCATATTTACATTGAATTGCCACCTCGGTTCCTTAGGCCATCATGCATCAAGATGCATAATTGATGGCCCAAGAGCCAAGGGCCATGCTTCCTTGAGTCCTATACATGATAGGGAGCATTGGCCATGCTTACATATGCTCAAAATTCCACCATGCACTGTCTGTCTGCTGCTGCTGTCAAAACTGTCCTCTGCAGGAATTCTCTGCCGACCGGCAGTATGTAGTGCCGACCGGCACTATATTCATGGCCGATAATCTCCTAAGCAGCCAATGGAAATTGTGAGTAGCCGGTGGGCATTCCTCCAGCCGGTGGTATACAGCAGCATGCAAGGAAGGCATTCTGGGACTTTGGCAATTTTTGGAGAGACAGGGCAGTAAAAACAGAGGCAGCAGTGCATGGCGCGGGTTTTCGGGCAAGTCGGATTCAAGCATGCATCATTCGCGCATCCCGAGGCGGGCGGCTGTGGCCACCTTTCCTTTTTGCATTTATTTGTTAAATAATTAGAGATTTTGTAATAATTTATTTATTTATTATTCGGACTGTAATATTTATTCGGTCTCTCCGTGTGAGAGCAAATCTGTAATAAGTGTGCGTGAGTGGTGTGCATGTCTTCCAACCCCACTTCTTTCTTCCCTTTTATTTACCCGCTTATGATGGTAGATTAGGGCACGTTTATTTTAGCATACCTTATGCAATGCATGCGTGCATCCATGCATTTGTTGACATGCACCGGGCTCGGTACATCACGCTAACCGCATTGTATTTCAATTTCCAAATTGAATACTTGTTACATGTAGCATTTCATATGTCATGCTTAGGATAGCCGAGCCTACTCTAAGCTGCATCTCTGTATGTGTTGCATTAGCCACTTAACATGAACTAGGATCATGCATGTTTGCTAACTAGTTTTTGTTTTGGCACGGAGTACGATGTAAGTTTTATGCTTTAGCATCTCGCATGCGTGTGAATGTTAACCATAATAGCATGACTACCATGTGGCTAAGTGCTTATATGATATAACTGTTTGAATGCCTGTGGGTGGAGGTTGATTGCTTAAGTTGGATAATGCTTAAACTGTGAGTTTTAAGCCCAAGATTGCAAAACCATCTTTTAGCCTACTTAAGGGTGGCAAATCTGCATTTTAGCCTACTTGCGATAGCAAATTTTCAAACAAATATGCAATGTTTGTTCCAATTTAGGCGATTAGTCTATACTTGTTTGCTGTGCGCATAACATAGTAATTCTAGGCTAATAATTGGAATAAGAACACATAATGTTTTCAAAATCGGATATCACGGTTAGTAGAGGCCGGTCTTCGGACCGGGCGAAAGGGGGTGCTCATAGCTGACCTTCCCCGATCGTACCCAAGCTCCCGAGCCAAGACATTTGGTGATGACGGACACGTGGCCTTCGGCACCGAGTCAGGGTTTCCTAAATTTCCCATTTTAAAATATTTAGGTGGCGACTCTGTATCTGGCAAAGCAGTCCATGTTTGGCACTACTTTTCAAAAATCTGTTTTTTCTTCAAAACAATTTGCCAGAGTTGGACTCTTTGGTTCAGATCACGAACCGCAACAAAACAAAAACAGGGGAGTCCGAACTGTGGAGCGAGGCCCCCAGGGCGCGTCTACAGAACCCCACAACAGAATGGTGTAGTTGAGAGGATGAACCGGACCATTATGGAGAAAGTCAGATGTATGCTCAAAATGACAAAATTGTCAAAGCCATTTTGGGGGGAAATTGTTCATGTTACTTGCTATCTGATAAACAAATCGCCATCAGTTCTACTGAATTTTGAGATTCCAGAAAATGTATGGTCTGGAAAGTTTCTTACTCTCACTTAAGAGTGCTTGGCTGCAAAGCATTTGCACATGTATCCAAGGAACACAGGCAAAAGGTAGATGACAAAGCCACTCCATGCATTTTTATTGGTTATGAAGATGAAGAATTTGGATACAGGTTATGGTATCCGAAAAACAAGAAAGTCATTCGAAACCGAGATGTGATGTTTCAAGAAGGCCAGACCTTAAAAGACTTTGGGCAACCAGCCAAACCCAAAGTTGATGATGTTTCAGACATTATTTCAAATCTTGCACCATCACAGCATGCCACTAATGAAAAAGAGCTACCGCAGTATGCAACCAATGATGTGGAGTTCCAGGATAGATTCCAAGAAGATGAAGATCCAGAAGAAAAGGGTGTTGCGTAGGGGGAGCCACAACCCCTACCCCCAGAGACTGTTGATCCACAACTATGAAGATCAACAAGAGAACCTAAGTCGTCAACAAAATATCATGTTTCTGAATATATTTTGCTTACTAATGAGGGGGAGGTAGAAAATTTTCATGAAATATAGAATCATAAGGAGAATAGTAGATGGCAGCAAGATACACAAGAATAAATGAATTCCTTATAGAAAAATCAGACTTATGATTTGGTAAAACTTCCTCAAGGCCAGAAAGCATTGAAAAACAAGTGGGTGTTCAAGCTGAAAAAAGATGGTAGTGGAAAGTTAGTAAAGTATAAGGGTCGATTGGTTGTCAAAGATTTTGGCTAGAAGAACGATGTTGATTTTAATAAGAAAATTTCGCCAATTGTAAAGATGACATCTATTCAAGTAGTTTTGGGACTAGCGGCCAGTTTGAACCCAGAACTTGAACAAATAGATGTGAAGACCACATTTCTCCATGGTGATTTGGAGGAAGAGATTTATATGGAACAGCCAAAAGGTTTTGAAATGAAAGGGAAAAAGAATTCGGTTTGCAGATTGAAGAAGAGTTTCTACGGCCTGAAACAAGCGCCGAAACAATGGTACAAGAAATTTGACTCATTCATGGTGGGCCATGAATACAAGAGAACTACTGCAGACCTGTGTGTATATGTCAAGAAATTTCTCAATGGAAACTTCATCATACTTTTGCTCTATGTTGATGACATGTTGATTGTTGGTCAGGATGCTACAGCAATCAGGTCACTAAAAAAGGAGTTATCATAGTCCTTTGACATGAAGGACCTAGGCCCTACCCAACAAATTTTGAGCATCAAAATCATGCATGACAGGAAAGCCAAGAAGTTGTGGTTATTACAAGAGAAGTATGTTGAACAGGTGATTTAGAAGTTCAACATAAAAGATGTCAAACCAATCAATACTTCACTAGCTAACCATTTCAAGCTGAGCAAGAGGTCTTGTCCCTCCTCTACAAAAGAAAAAAAAAAAGATTGAGGCAATTCCCTACTCATCTGCAGTAAGGAGTTTGATGTATGCAATAGTGTCACCCGACCAGGTATTGCTCATGTTGTTAGAGTAGTAAGCAGATTTCTTTCCAATCTAGGGAAAGAGCATTGAGAAGCAGTCGAGTGGATTATGAGGTACCTTAAGGGTACATCTAAAATGTGTTTCTGCTTTGGAGGAGCTAGTCCAACCTTGGAAGGTTATATGGATTCAGATATGGCAAATGATCTTGATGGTAGAAAATCTACATCAGGATTTTTGTTTACTTTTGTATGGGGAGCTGTGTCTTGGCAATCCAAGCTACAAAAGTGTGTTGCTTTATCTACAACCGAGGCAAAGTATATTGCCATAGTGGAAGCTGAGAAAGAGATGTTGTGGTTGAAACGATTTCTTCAAGAACTTGGACTAGAGCAGGAAAAGTTCACAGTGCATTGTGATAGCCAGAGTGCTATAGACCTAAGCAAGAATTCTATGTACCATTCTCGTACGAAGCACATTGATGTTCGGAATCACAGTACATTGTAATAGCCGACATGCTTTCAAAGGTGGTCTCGAGGGACAAACTCGAAGTGTTAGAAATTGGGCGTCCATGTAGCATGACCCATGACCCTTTTGAACCTTATCCATATAAGTTTGAATATGAATTCAAAACCTATTTGGATAACCCACTCATGATATCTATATCTATCATATCAACTGATATGAATAGACGATATACTTAGCCTATATATCTTATACGATATATGGGATATGGAATATGGGATGAATCAAATAACGAATGATTTTTCCCATATTGACTCTCTCCCATTAAAACAACGATCAAGTTTTTTGCACTGTGACTTGTGTGGGTGATACTCATAGTGTGGTATCACTCCACTGTTGGGAGTTCGTTGTTCGCATTTTTGAAGCACGTGATTTACCCATAAGATTCTTCACTGCAGGTTCTATCACTTAAGGTATGATCTGATATTTTTACCCGCCGCGTTATACTTGATTTACATTGGTATCAAAGCCTTAATGGGTATTTTCGTGCTTATTTTTATGCATTAAAATAGGTGTATAATTTTATATAAATATATACACGATATATGCATGAAAATTAATAATTTTTCTGAACTTTCTCCGATCAACCTGAAATTTACATATATTGTAGTATATTTCATTTAGAATAAATCTGCCAAGTTTCATAAAAATCCAACGATCGGATTTTGAAAAAAATGGAGATTCATATTTAATTTTTCGTAACTTTGACTACATGTTAGTTTTACATGCTTTGTTTTTATGTTATGAAAATAATATATTTGGAATCTTTGTTTCGATACCTTTGAAAAGGTATATTATGGGTCTGATTCCGACTTACGGTTGATGAGAAAACTCAAACCCTAATTTGAGGCAAGACTTGAACAAAACGGAGAAGAAGACAAAATTGCTGCGCCCTGATGTCAACGTGACGCGTCCTGATGTCATCATGACACACAAGCCGCGAAAGGCAGCTGCCTTAAGGCCCTGTTTGTTTTGTTTTGATTTTAAAACTACGTTAATTCTTCTAAATTATTCGTTATAATTTTGATTGAATCATGGCTTATACTGTTGTGTTTGTAATTAATTTTTATACAAGATATTAAAGTTTCATAATTTTATTAAAAATAAAATATTTTTCATTAATGAAAAATTCAATATTTTTACATTATATTTCTCTTGGGGGAGCATGACTTAGATTCTGGACTTGAAATTTTTACAGTAGACTACTGTTATATAATCTTATTTACTGGAATAATTTTTATATTTTTTCAGATTCTGTAATATTTATTTCTGATTTTCTATGTAAGTATTAATTACTTGTAACTTTAGAAAATTTCAGAAAATTGCAGAAATTATAGAAATATGTTATGGCATTATTTAAATATTGTATACAACATGTTAAGTTCTTTTAAATGATTAGAACTTATAGTATATTGTTATAGTATGATTTATTTATATTGGTGAATTTTAATTCCATGATTAAATATTCTAACATATGTTCTTTTATGAACTACATTGAGATATTATTATGTGGATTTAAATATTTATCATGATTTAGATATGCCATAGTCAGTGGGAGGTTGTTCGATTGAGAGAAATCTTTGTAGATTTACTCTCGAAAACTAATATTTTGCACATAAATTAAATTAAAATTTGGATAATTGTCACCTGTGGCGCAAGAGATGATTACGAGCATAGCGGATTTTTGATCTTACGACTTGTCTAATATTGTCACTATTTAATTTAGATTTTTGCGATAAAATTATATTATGCTAATCAAATTAATCCCAATGCGAATTTCTCTCTAAATTGACTTAGCTTATGGAAGTTAATTTGGTTGACCTAGACTTAGTAGAGATGTTTAAATGTGAACAATGTAGTCCTATTCTTTAGATGAGCAAAAGTCTTGAAGACTTTAGGTTAGACCTTAATTGAGCCAAAGTAAGGAAACATGACTCAAAGTCGCCGTAATTTTGTTGCCTTGTTTGGCACAATAAATTAAAAAAAAAAAAAAAACTGATGTGTGCGCCATCATTAGCGGGACGCTACGTAGCTTTGATTAGCGAGTTTTGGAGTATTGAAATTAGTAAGTCCTCAATAGATCTGTATATGATCTTGACTATTGAGCTGCATGGATTGACTTTGTAATTTGACTTGTAATAATATTGCATCATTGGATGAAGTAACATTTAAGAGTCACGTCATCCAAGAAATACGAGCTTAAATGAATTAGTCATTAAGTATAAGACGAGTAGCCAATATGAGCAGTGTTTTGCTCTCTATCCAACTGTTAAGAGTGGATGGAGCAAAATTTCAAGCACTATAATAGTGTGCATTAAAGTCTCACTTGAAGTTAAAAAATTAGCGCTTAGTAGCAGCAAAATCTATTAACACTAAGTGAAAATATTAGCACCAAGTGGCTGCAAAATCTATTAGCATTGCGAACTTGTCTAAGTCTGCACACTTACTGTTTCCACACTTGAGTGTGAGACATGAGGAGGTGCTTCTTTGTATGATTCCTTAGCTAGGCTAACATTTTTTGAATAACGTTTGCCACTAAGCGCAAACGATGCAGCATAGTAATGAAAAAGTCAAAGCCGACAAGGTTGTTATGACTCTAAAAATTTGACGCATCACTTGTGAGAGCATTGTGTTGAATTAGACTCTTTAGCCTAATTCGCGCTTAAGTTACTTCAGGAGCTGTCATAGTTGATAGCTTATTCTCTCCTTCTTGTGGATAGTAGAATTAATTGCAAGTAACTATGAAGTAAGAAATAGAAATGGCAAGAGGAGTATCGTCATCTTTCAACTAGATCCATTAAAGTGTATGGAGAATAAAATTGACTTGAAGGTGTAGGGGATTACTTACTAGTTAAATTTGTGACTTAGGCGCACTTGATATCTCTATGACATCCTTTTATGATCTAGTGAATATGAATTAGTTGTGAGTCATTACCTAGTTGGGCCTAAACCTTTAAAACGTATCTTCGAGAACTCACACATTAGGATGATTGGAATTAATTTATGACGTTGGTCATGAACCGATGGCTTATTATACTTAATCACATTAATGAGATGATGACAGGATGGTTTGAGTAGGCCCTTTCGGGCCCACTCGCTTGTGACATCCTACTCTCATGTGAATGTATAACTTTGTTCGCAATGGTTGCGCACAAGTAAGTAGGAAAGCCGTAGAAGGTCATTTGTATTGGCGCATTTAGTCCACTATGATATTTGTGACTGGATATGTGTAAAGGTATGATAGCTAGCCCCAAATCTCGACACATTTATAGATTACGATACGCATCTTAGTCAAGACTATTTGATCTCCCATAAGTCAAAAAGTTTTGAAATGATTTTTGACATTGCACATATGAGGTCAAGATCAATTAGATAAGAGTTTTCGTGCTTTTAGTTTTGACCAAGGTGGTGAGTATCTATTTGAGTTATTTTTTAGAAAGCTCTGTGAAGAGAAATGGATGCTTAGAAAATTGATTATTCCTAGTACTCAGCAACACAAGAGTGTAGTAGAGATAAGGAATTAAGTATTGTTTATGTTAGGTGGATGATGGCGCAAAATGTTTCCCAATTGGGAATTGCACTAGTTTTGTTGCCTATATCCCTAACTAAGTGCCCTCCATATTAGATTTTACACTCCATCTGAGTAATGGGTTAACGGAGAGCCATCTATGGACGATCTGTAACCGTTAAGCAGCTTATCTTTATTTTACTTCTCATAAGGTTGCGAAATTAAGACCTAGGGTTCCATAGCGCATTATTGTATGTTGTCATGTAAACCCTCCGGGTCATGTGCATATAGGTAAGCAGCTTTGTGGTAGTGTAATTAAGTCACGTAAGGTTTTTTTAGTAAAGGTGACGTGAATAGAGTTTCGGAACTCTATAAGATAGAGAATTTTAAGTATAGTGCTTTTATGTAGCTTAGTTGAGAATGGAAAGAAATTTCCAATATCCTAGGGACAGTGGGAGCGATGTGCCTACTAATGGATTACTCCATTAGAGAAGAATACTCTACATTCTTAGTTGCGTGGTAGCGAATGTGAAAATTTTCCACATCATCACTGGGTGATTGAGAGGGAAACATTCATGATTGCTCCGCAAGATGATAAAGAGCCTAGGATAATGCCAAAGGCTCTAGTCCCTTGTTTTTAGAAAGTGGATCAATGTTACGCAGTTGAAGACAAAGTCTTTGAGGATTAACCATTTCTATAAGTTGGTTGACTTTCCATTATGACGCAAAACTGTTCTAAAGTTATGCGCATTTTGGATAGTCATTGTTGAGGCATAAGGGTCGCTAGATACCGAAAAGTCGCACCATTGAGAAAAGTGTAGACCATGAGAAGACTTCCTCATGGGGAGTGAGGTTATTTTGACTTAGGCTATGATTGACATAAGTTCGGAACATTGATTTGTGGACATTGTGACCCAACTTCTCGTTGGAGAATTGGATAAGTAGATCCGTAGGGATTTACCTTCTGCTTTTATGGTGAAAAGTTAGGAGGGCAAAAAGGTTGCTAGTTCCAATAAATCTTTTACAGCCTAAAACAGTTATCCAAATAGTGGTTCTTAGATTTCGTCAAGCCATGATAGGCCAACGATGATCGATGAAGACCACTGAAGCATGATCAATGGTCCAAAAGAAGTTTTTCCTTACTTAGTCATTATGAGCCAGGAATTTATAATGTTGTCGCCACCTAGGGTGGGCAGTCCTCTGTTTTAGATATGATGGACATGGGTGATATAATTTATATGCTCGAATGTACGATCTTTAGGGATTGTTTTGGGAGAATTCCCTGTTTGTCTTTGATGACTTACATAAGGAATATCCTAGAATGATTCTAGATGCAAAATTACAAACCCATTAACTTACCTATCGGTAAAAGTCAGAGCCTTAGCTATTGAGTGAATCCTTGGATTGTCTTTGGGAGAAACAGATGACCTATATTCCTTGATCTTTTTTTGTTGTGGGAGCCAAAAGTACGCTATATGGGCGTATTCGGCATGATAAGTGTTATCTTTGGTAAATGGTCAACTTAGTTGTTTAGACATTGACCTTTCTCATTAGACTGTGGATAGAATGCTTTACTAGTAGTATATAAATTTGCCCCTTGTAAAATTCAATGCGCTAGTTCGGCGAATCTGCGCTAGTTCGGTGCATCCAGAATGAACGTAAATTGCTCACCAAAATATTTTTAAAGAGATTATTGCGCAAGAGGTAGTGATCTTGAATCACTTCATGTGAGGCGCACACTGTGGATTCCGTTGTATATACTTATCGCAAGAGGTGCTGATAAGGCTTATGTTTGGAATCTAGAATTGCGCAAGCTGTGGTCATGTTTTTTAAAATCGATCACTTATTTGTTGTGAGATGGTGGGATGTTGACACTATTATGGTTTGTGTTATAATGATTAGCAGATGATGATGTCAGCAGGCAAGATTGGCTCACTCACACGAGCAATCGCCCTTGGCGCTTGGGAGCGAGCAAGGATGAGACTAGTGGTTTATTTTTTATTTGGAGTTAAGAGAGGCTTAAATTATCCTTATGTCGCCTTGGTTACAACCAAAATGAGGTCGTGTTAAGGACCAAACATGGATGTTAATACCCACTTTCCATGTTGTGCCTGTTATGATTAGCCAGATGCGAGATCCCATTTGGCGCCTAGAAGGCGAGCAAATAGAGAATTCGGGTTAGGCACTAGAAAGCGACTAGACTAAGATCTGTACGGTGTATCGAGTATGACGTCACTCTTTTGGAAGAGTTACTCCACCGTAACATGTACTCATACTATATGTGATTGGTGACCGAGTAATGAGGTGAGAGAATGGATCCCTGTTTCCTCACCGTGTGAGTCTTACGTGTCATTATTGATATGACTTTCATTTATGTACCCTTTTGTAACCTTTGACTATGTTATAAGGTAAGGGGTTGATGTTCTGCTACTTTGGTATGTTGCCTGTGGTCATGTATGATTCGGCTTTAAGGGACATCACTGGGAAAGCCGTCAATCCTAAACTAAATGGCATGAGGGCAATGTGAAGATCATCTAGTATTACACTACTGTTGTATATTCATTGCCGGCAACTCACACCGCTCTGTATGAGAGGCGGATTGAGTGTGAATATATTGCAAGAATTGAAAAAGTCAAACATGCTCTTTTGAGAGATAAAGAGATGTTTTTTGGACCAGTGTAATTAGATCGGTCTGGGGTAAATGAGACATTATTTTTATTTTTGGGTTGATGTCTCTATGCTGACTCTTTTTGGAGTTTCTAGTATAGAGCTCCCACATGCAGGTGTTCTCAGCGGTCGCACGGTGCATTGGCTAGTATGAGATTGTTTTTTTTTTTGGGGGGAGATTGAGATAGAGATGTGGCAGTGTCGTGCCAACTCATGTGCGAGTGGGAGATGTTAGAAATTGGGCGCCCATGTGGCATGACCCATGACCCTTTTGAACCTTATCCATGTAAGTTTGAATATGAATTCAAAAGCTATTTGGATAACCCACTCATGATATCTATATCTATCATATCAACTGATATGGATAGATGATATACTTAGCCTCTATATTTGATACGATATATGGGATATGGAATATGGGATGAATCAAATAACGAATGATTTTTCCCATATTGACTCTCTCCCATTAAAACAACGATCAAGTTTTTTGCACTGTGACTTGTGTGGGTGATACTCATAGTGTGGTATCACTCCACTATTGGGAGTTCGTTGTTCGCATTTTTGAAGCACGTGATTTACCCACAAGATTCTTCGCTTCAGGTTCTATCACTTAAGGTATGATCTGATATTTTTACCCGCTGCGTTATACTTGATTTACACGAAGTATGCAAGGACATTGCTGGGATGGACTTCCAGTAAGGATTCTACTCCCCATAAATATGGAGGGAGAAAATTATTCAGTATTCACACCATGAAAAGTTGGCTATGGAAGTCAAGAATGAAGGCTGCAGTTTTGGGCTAGAGATCTTGTGGAGATTTTCAACCGAGTTATTCTATTGTAGGGTGGATGTGTTGGTGGATTGCCATAAATTCTGTTGGTGGCTTGTCTGTAGGCAAGTGTTAAATTTTGGCTCTCCTTTTTGTGTATAAATAGAGAAAGTTGTGAGTTGATTTTGTAGAGATCAAGAGAGTGAAAAAGAGAGAGAGAGAGAGAGAGAGAGAGAGAGAGAGAGAGAGAGAGTTGTGAGAAGTGTATGTGAGCTGTGAGTTAGCTTGAGAGAGTGAGAGACTCCTTTGTTTAGTATTTGTTTTGTTCATACTAAAGCTTTCTCTCTTTCTTCCGTGGATGTAGGCATTGGGCCGGACTATGTAAATATTTGTTTCTCATTTGTGTGTGTGATTGTGTGTTGATTGATTTCTGAGTGTATAGAATCCCAACAAAAAGAACCTAACACCCTTATCATGCACCCCAAAAATAATTTCATCTGTTTAGACTCTTGAAACAAAGAGAAAGCAACCCTGTGAGATGTACAAGACTGAAGTTTTGGGTCAAGAATCTAGCCATTGTGCATGGTTGATGTTGTTGTGGTCAGGGACAGACCTATATGTAGACAGTCCTATTCAAAGGAAACAATACTATTAGGATCATATGCTATGTTGCGTTGTCCAAAACTTTCTTGTTATTACAAATGGTCTTTGCTGCTCCTACCTTATGTAGGAATATTGGAAACTCCATGTTCCTTAATAAAACAAGTTTATCTGTATGAAAAAATTGGAACACCCAAAAAATATATATATATATATATATAGAATTCTTATCTTTTCTTAATTTATTTAATAAAAAAATAATTTAACAATAATAATACATTAATTATATTTTTTATCATAATTTATTTATCACCTGATAAGACATACTTATAATGCTGACATATTAATGAGATTCACATGAGACCCATACTTATAATGCTGACATATTAATGAGATTCACATGAGACTCAGTAAAAACTTTTGAAATTTTAAATAAATAAAAAAATAAAATAAAATAAAATAAAGGGAATGAAGCCACTTCACTTTAATAGGTAATTGAGTTACCATATATAAAGAATCAATTAATTTATGATTTCTCTTTTATTTATATATTAAAGTAGATATGACTTCTTTTTTGATCATGTGATGAAGACTAAATAGATAATATTTTTTATGTATTATTTTACTATTAGATCTTAGTTATTTCTGCTTCTTGAATTGAAATATGAGAGTATGTAACAATTGATATATAAAAAGAACTTTTTTTCATATCTTGACCCCTCCGTAGTTGAAATTCTGATTCTATCCCAGATTGTGGTGAGCAGCTACCGATAAACTTTCTTCGAGTCTAAACTAAGGTATTGCTGGTCCGATGGAGTATATGGGAATAAGAAATTTTTCCTTTAGTGCAGCAATGGTGTGGGCTTCAAGCTCATTGATGGAAGTGACTAACAAATATTGTGCTTTTTGCACCCATGAAAAGGCTTCCAGGACTCGATTCAAAACTTTAAGGCCATCACCATAGAGGATTGCTGGAAGATCTTCCATGCGTGTTGATGGAATTCCAAGAATGTAGTTTGATGATACAGTTTGTTCCAGACGGAACGGGTTGAACTGATCCACGCTTCCCAAGCCGATGTCCGAATGACCGAGCCCACAAAGGAACCTGCACAAGAGTTCAACGGGGAACGGGGAGTCCCCCAGCGAACCCTCCGACGAGCAAGTTAGAAAGAGAGGCAGTAAGCAGAGATAGATTAGAGATAGAAAGCTTAACCTTTTTCTTGTCTTCGACATCTGCTTATATCCTCTGGTAATCATTTCGTTGTCCCTTCCGACCTATCACCTTGGCCGAAAGTCTATGCTCTAGCTTACCTTGTTCATGGTGAAGGCGTTCTGTCCCGACGGAGAGGAGTTATCACAATAAATGCTGTAAGGGACCTCATTAATGGTGATGTGCAGTGGCAATAACTTTGCAGATCTTTGTTTGCTTATGTGGCTTGTCCTTCTCTTGCCATGTGTCTTGATGTCATTAGTTCTTATTGTTATGTGGGGCTTCAGCAATGCTGGGTTTTAGCATTTGAGTTATGTAATGGGCCCTAAATGGTGGGCTGTAATCTTTATGGGCTTACCCATGTCATAGTTTGTCAACTCCTTTCCTCTCTCTATCAAATGCACACAAAGTACTTACAACACACATAAAAGCAAACCTTGTGTCAAGTCTTTGAACTATTGAGGAAGAATAAACTAATAGAACACTAAATAAATTACGGCATCATTGGGGAAGTTGACTATATTAATAGGTTATTTTAGTATATTAAAATTTTTGTATTTAGGAAGATAGTTGAATTTTTTTGTAGTTGGATATGATGTTTGTGAGAGAAAAAATGAAATGAAATGATTATGAATTTGATATGATATTTTATTTTATTGACTATTTTAACTTATTTTCTCTTTTTGTAAATTTTAACCTAAAAAAAGTTAAAACTCAACTTGCCAAACAGGGCCTATACCAATTGAAGCCCAAAATAAAAAGGGAACACATTGCAAAATCATAGGATTAGAAATATATAATATTAGGAGTGTATGCTCATCCTTCATTATGTGTTTTTATTAGGAGGATCCCCTCAGTCCAAAACTTGGATTGGTTGGTATTGTTTAGCCATGCGGGGTCTATTACAATTTTATTTTGATAATTTGTACTGTTTATTTTGTTAAATATTTTATGCATTTTATTCATAAAAAAAATTAAATTAATCCAACAATTATAACTTGTTCAATTTATTAAGTTTGTCATAAAACTACATATGATTTATTTTTTAAAATACAATTGTCATAAATTCATTTATTTATTTTTAAACGCAGTAAATTATTTACTATTTTTTATGAAAATAAATCATTTATTTATCAGATTAAAAGGCATAATATCAAAATAAAAAAAATAAAAAAAAAAAGGGGCAATAATGCACTTGACACATCAGCTGGGAAACGACCATTTTGGACAAAAAGATCAAAGTGATACAACACCGCATACACCGACGAGTGCATCATAAACAAGGAAGCCACCAGAATATTCCTCCGATTCTAGACCCCCACCACCCAACTGAGTGCCATTTTGGGAACAAAATAAAAAGTCATGTTTTTGGACAAAATGTCCAAAAACGCAAGTGTCAAAAACGTTAGAAAATTAGTTTGGCAAGTGCTAAAAACGCAGGTGTAAAATTACAAATTAGGACCTATGAAAAAAAAATAAAAAAATAAATTTCTTATGTTAGGTAAGGGTATTTTGGTCATTTTAATTTGATTTGACACCATAAATAAATATTAAATTAAAAAGCAAAAAGTCAACTTTTTACCAACTTCCCAAATCACTTTTCAAAAAGCTAAAAAGCTTGGTAAAAAGTCAAAAGCCAACTTTTTACCAACTTACCAAAACACCCTTCAAGTATCGTGTATAATAACGCTCGGCCTTGGCGGCTCAAGCCGATCCAATAGCCAGTCGAAGGGCTCTTCCATCTTCGTTAGAGTAGCTTCATAGAAGTCGGGGAAGTCGGCGTCACGGAAAATCTCCGACGGAATGACGTTGGGGATGGTTGCAAAGCGGATGCTACACGATTATGTAAAATTATGCGTGTCAATTTTTAATTTGTTATATATTTAATAATATAAGATTCAGTCTCTTGCTATATCATATGAGGATATAATATTGCTCAAATTTTGCATAAATAAAAAGTCATCGACTATAATTTTTTTATTTGTATAATATTATTTATTTATAAATTATATTTTCTCAATTTACTTTATCTTTTTCTGTTAATTAAAAATTTGAAAAAAAAAATTGATAGGCTTACAGAATTTTTTTACATAATCCAGAATAAAATGATGCAATATAACATTTATAAAATTAGGAGGATAATTTATGTTTATTACTTTGGCAAAAATTCCAAGATTCAGTAAAACATGCCAAATTAAAGTTTTCTAATTGATATTTTTTTTAAGTATGAGTATCTCCAATTTTTTATTTATTATTATTATTTTTTTTTTATCAAATTCATATTTGATGTAAAAATAAAATAGTTAAAAATATGTTCTAATCAATTCATTAAACTTATATACAATTAAGAGACAAGCAATTTTTTTCCGTAAAATTAAGAATGAATTAAAATCCTTCACCAAATTTTGAACAACCCTATTTTATTAAGATTTAAAGAAATTTTGAAAAGAGGGTTTTGAGATTTTTTTTATTATTATTATTATCAAAAATTATTAAAGTAGATTTTTAGGATAAATTTAAAATTTTTCAAAAGGATTTTATGAAAAATAAATAAATAAAAATGTAAGCATTAAATTGTTCTATATTTAGTAATAATATAGCAAAAAAATTTTACCCAAAACACCACTCAAATTACTTTTATGGATAAAGTACAAATACAGATTTACTTAAAAAATGAATTGTTCCTTATTATTTTGAAAATTACATCCCGTCCTTTGAAATTTTTAATGTTGATTTATTTTATTAATAAATTATTAAGTCAATTAACAGTTTTTAATGATATCATAAATTTATTTTAATCAATAATTTAGGTAACTTTATTATTATATAAGAAAATAGTTAGAAATTTTAATTTTTCATTCTATTAAATAAAAATTCTGACAAATGAGTATTTATAATTTTTTAAAATATAAAAAGTAATTCGTATTTTAAACAAATTTTAGAGAATGTATTTGTAATTTATCCTACTTTTCTTCATGAACATGACAATATATTCACGAAATATCAATCACACTTACTTTTTGAGTATATTTCTTAATCAAAATTCTGCATTGGTAGAGTTTTATTATTGCGAAATATCCCCCTCAGGCCTCACTATAGTAGAATGACAATGAACAAGACAAAAACCATGAAGACCCAACTTGAACATTATAGCCTTATTAAAAAGGACAATTCCTAATTCGTTTGGTGATGGTTAGTTTAACAACTAGGTTTCTACTACTTTTGGTAATGATCTTTTAACTTCAAAATATCCAATTTCTGCAACTTTTTGGTGTCCTTACGTTTTTTTTCTCTATTTGGTACAATAATAGTCCTGTTTAGTATAGCTATTAAAACAGATTATAAATTATAATTTTTATCAGAAGTTGTTAATCTATTTGATATAACTGTTGGATTATAGATTTAAGTTGCTGAGTATGTTTATTAAATAAACTGTGAAGTAATTTTTTCAATTAACTTTTATTTTTTGTTATTCACTACTTATCTACATTTCTCATAAATAATAATAATAATAATAATAATAATAATAATAATAATAATCCATTTGAGTCTTTTTCTATTTTTAAAAAATAAAAAATAAAAAAAAAATCTAAGAGTATAACCGTAAATTAACATGTCCACAGCATAAACTAATAATTAGAAGCAAGGGATGGGCAATTTCTCAGAATTAACTTTTTTGAGTTAAAATAAGTTGTTAAAATCAGAAACTGTTTGAAATAAGTTTAACTAAACAGTCCAAAATAGCTTTTCCAAAGCTAAAAGGTATAAGTTGACTCAAAAAAGCCAAAACAAATACCCCCATTGCACTATCATTCAAGTGTTTAGTTTCAGGTTTTGAATTTAATTTTTTTTACATTAAGTTTTTTATTTTTCGTATTTTTTTATTTTTAGTGAATATTTTTAAAATTTTAAACTATTTTTTATATTTTTTTAGATGTACCTTACTTAGATATATCTAAATAATAAATTATTTTATGAAAAAATATTTTTAAAAATTAATAAATACACAAAAATAAGAAAAATATATTGAATTTTCATATTTTTTATATTTTTTGTATTTAATAAAAAAATTAAAAAAATCATAAATATTATACTTTCTAAGTGTATTTATGTTAGATGTGTCTAAAAATTAAAAAAAAAAATTACTTAAAATGTTAAAAAATTCAGTGAAAACAAAAAAAAAAATACAAAAAATAAAAAGTAGAATTTTCTGAAAACTGGAAACAAATAGAGTGATTAGTATTATGGTTCAAATTGTTATTGGTTACAAATTATTAGGATATTTTATTATAAGTAAATTATTAAATTAAATTTGTTTACAATTCACACAGATGTTCACGTATATTTTAAATAAGGGCAAATTATACCCGTGATTTTTATATTTTGTCTCTTGTACCATTTTAGTCTCTACAGTATCAATTGACACAATTTTAACCCTTAATTTTAAATTTTGTGTCAATTTAATCTAATTGATAATGTTGTTAGTGTTTTTGACTGAATTAATTGAGATTAACTCACTGAGATTAGTAAGTATATAATTTTACTCTAAAAGATATAACACATGCCACTTATATCCATTTTTTTCATTAAAAAAAAATGTTAAGAGTTGCAATCAATTAAATCAAATTGAAACAAAATCATAAATTTAATGTCAAAATCGAATCAATTAAAATATAAGGACAAAAATGACACAAACACCAAAGTACATGAACTACTGTCGCAATTAATCCTTTAAATAATAATGTTACACTTACCACCTTATGTGTTTACCCATTATTGGTGTAATGGATCCCACTATTCATATTTATGTCAAATGATATGCTATCACATAAGGTTGTATATTGAAAGTGATATAAAGAAGTGATAAATGTTGCCTTCCTCTATTTGTGTCAAAATAGTTAAAATTTTATTTTTCCAGTTAGTTTTATTAAATAAAAAATTCTGACAAATGAGTATTTATAATTTTTTAAATCATAAAAAGCAATTCGTATTTTGAAAAAATTTCAAAAGGTATATTTATAATTTATCTTACTTTTTTTTATGAACATGACAATAAATTAACGAAATATCAATCACACTTACCTTTTTAGTATATTTCTTAATCAAAATTCTGCATTCGTAGAATTTTATTATTGCGAAATATCCCCTTCGGGCCTCATTATAGTGACTGAGAGTCATGGTGGATTCCGTTGTATATACTTATCGCAAGAGGTGCTGATAAGGCTTATGTTTGGAATCTAGAATTGCGCAAGCTGTGGTCAAATTTTTTGAAAATCGATCACTTATTTTGAGATGATGGGATGTTGACACTATTATAGTTTGTGTCATAATGATTAGCAGATGATGATGTCAGCAGGCAAGATTGGCTCACTCACACGAGCAATCGCCCTTGGCGCTTGAGAGCGAGCGAGGATGAAACTAGTGGTTTATTTTTATTTGAAGCCAAGAGAGGCTTAAAATTATCCACTATGCATGTCGCCTTGGTTACGTATCTGATATACGTATCTGATTCAATATATTAGATTAACCATATAATCTGATATATAACCAATATCTATCTATCTATCCATATCTATTATATGATAGACATAGATATCCTGAATGGTTATCCAAATCAGTTTGAACCTAAAATTCAAACTTACATGGATAAGGTTTAAGAGGTTCAGGTTCAAAAAACTCAAAGGGCCATGCCACATGGGCGCCCAATTTCTAACATCTCTCACTCGCACATCAGTTGGCATGACACTGCCATATCTCTATCTCAATCTCCCAAAAAATGAACAATCTCATACTAGCCAATGCACCATGCGACTGCTGAGAACACCTGCATGTGGGAGCTCTATACTAGAAACTCAAAATGAGCCAGCACAGAGACATCAACCTAAAAAAAAAAAGAACAGAAATAGTGTCTCGTATACCCCAGACCCATCTAATTACACCGGTCCAAAAAACATCTCTAATCCCTCAAAAAGAGCATGTTTGACCCTCTCAATTCTTGCAATATATTCACACTCAATCCGCTTCTCATACAGAGCGATGTGAGTTGCCGGCAGTGAATATACATCAGTGGTGTAATACTAGATGATCTTCCCTTTGCCCTCATGCCATTTAGTTTAGGATTGACCGCTTTCCCAGTGATGTCCCTTAAAGCCGAATCATACATGACCGCAGGCAACATACCAAAGTAGCAGAACATCAACCCCTTACCTTATGACATAGTCAAAAGTCACAAAAGGGTACAAAAATGAAAGTCATATCAATAATGACACGTAAGACTCACACGGTGAGGAAACAGGGATCCATTCTCTCACCTCATTACTCAGTCGCCAAGCACATATAGTATGAATACATGTTACGGTGGAGTAACTCTTCCAAAAGAGTGACGTCATACTCGATACACCGTACAGATATTAGTCTAGTCGCTTTCTAGCGCCTAACCTGAATTCTCTATCTGCTCGCCTTCTAGGCGCCAAATGAGATCTCGCATCTGGCTAATCATAACAGGCACAACATGGAAAGTGGGTACTAACATCCATGTTTGGTCCTTAACACGACCTCATCTTGGTTGTAACCAAGGCGACATGCATAGTGGATAATTTTAAGCCTCTCTTGGCTTCAAATAAAAATAAACCACTAGTCTCATCCTTGCTCGCTCTCAAGCGCCAAGGGCGATTGCTCGTGTGAGTGAGCCAATCTTGTCTGCTGACATCATCATCTGCTAATCATTATGACACAAACCATAATAGTGTCAACATCCCATCATCTCAAAATAAGTGATCGATTTTCAAAAAATTTGACCACAGCTTGCGCAATTCTAGATTCCAAACATAAGCCTTATCAGCACCTCTTGCGATAAGTATATACAACGGAATCCACCATGTGCGCCTCACATGAAGTGATTCAAGATCACAATTCTAGATTCCAAACATAAGCCTTATCAGCACCTTTTGCGATAAGCATATACAACAGAATCCTCCATGTGCGCCTCACATGAAGTGATTTAAGATCACTACCTCTTGCGCAATTACCTCTCTAAAGATATTTTGGTGACCAATTTGCGTTCATTCTAGATGCGCCCAACTAGCGCAGATGCGCCCAACTAGCGCATTGAATCTTACAATGAGCAAATTAATATACCACTAGTAAAGTATTTTATCCTCAGTCTAATGAGCAAGGTCAATGTCTAAACAACTCAGTTGACCATTTACCAAAGATAACACTTATCATGCCGAATACGCCCACATAGCGTACTTTAGGCTCCCACAACAAAGAAAAGATCAAGGAATATAGGTCATCTGTTTCTCCCAAAGATAATCCGAGGATTCACTCAATAGCTAAGGCTCTGGCTTTTACCGATAAGTAAGTCAATGGGTTTGCAATTTTGCATCTAGAATCATTCTAGGATATTCCTTATGTAAGTCATTGAAGACAAACCGAGAATTTTCCCAAAACAATCCCTAAGGATCGTTCATCCGAGCATATAAATTACATCACCCATGTCCATCATATCTAAAATAGAGGACTGCCCACCCTAGGTGGCGACATCCTTATAAATTCCTGGCTCATAATGACTAAGTAAGGAAAAACTTCTTTTTGGACCATTGATCATGCCTCAGTGGTCTTCATCGATCATCGTTGGCCTATCATGGCTTGACGAAATCTAAGAACCACTATTTGGATAACTGTTTTAGGCTGTAAAAGATTTATTGGAACTAGCAACCTTTTTGCGCTCCTAACTTTTCACCATAAAAGCAGAAAGTAAATCCCTACAGATCTACTTATCCAATTCTCCAACGAGAAATTGGGTCACAATGTCCACAAATCAATGTTCCGAACTTATGTCAATCATAGCCTAAGTCAAAATAACCTCACTCCCCAGGAGGAAGTCAAAATAACCTCACTCCCCAGAAGGAAGTCTTCTCATGGTCTACACTTTCCTCAATGGTGCGACTTTTCGGTATCTAGCGAGCCTTATGCCTCAACAATGACTATCCAAATTACGCATAACTTTAGAACAGTTTCGCGTCATAATGGAAAGTCAACCAATTTATAGAAATGGTTAATCCTCAAAGATTTGTCTTAAATTGCGCAACATTAATCCACTTTCTAAAAACAGGGGACTAGAGCCTTTGGCATTATCCTAGGCTCTTTATCATCTTGCGGAGCAATCATGAATGTTTCCTTCTCAATCACCCAGTGATGACATGGAAAATTTTCATATTCGCTACCACGCAACTAAGAATGTAGAGTATTTTTCTCTAATGGAGTAATCCATTAGTAGGCACATCGCTCCCACTGTCCCTAGGATATTGGAAATTTCTTTCCATTCTCAACTAGGCTACATAAAAGCGCTATGCTTAGAATTCTCTATCTTATAGAGTTCCAAAACTCTATGCACGTCACCTTTACTAAGAAAACTTTATGTGACTTAGTTACACTACCACAAAGCTGCTTACCTATATGCACATGACCTGGAGGGTTTACATGACCGCATACAATAATGCGCCACACAACCCTATGTGTTTACAAGACAGCATACAATAATGCGCTATAGAACCCTAGGTCTTAACTTCACAATCTTATGAGAAGTAAAATAAAGATAAGCTGCTTAACGGTTACAGATCGCCCATAGATGGCTCTCTGCTAACCCATTACTCAAATGGAGTGTAAAATCTGATATGGAGGGCACTTAGTTAGGGATATAGGCAACAAACTAGTGCAATTCCCAATTGGGAAACATTTTGTGCCATTATCCACCTAACATTAACAATATTTAATTCCTTATCTCTACTACACCATTGTGTTGTTGAGTATTAGGAATAATCAATTTTCTAAGCATCCATTTCTCTTCACAGAGTTTTCTAAAATAACTCAAATAGATACTCGCCACCTTGATCAAAACTAAAAGCACAAAAAGCTGTTATCTAATTGATCTCAACCTCATATGTGCAATGTCAAAAAATCATCTCAAAACTTTTGACTTATGGGAGATCAAATAGTCTTGACTCAGATGCGTATCGTAATCTATAAATGTGTCGAGATTGAGGCCTAGCTATCATACCCTTACACATATCTAGTCACAAAAAACATAGTGGACTAAATGCGCCAATACAAATGACCTTCTACGGCTTTCCTACTTACTTGTGCGCACCCATTGCGAACAAAGTTACACATTTATATGAGAGCAGGATGTCACAAGCGAGTGGGCCCGAGAAGGCCTACTCAAACCATCGTGTCATCATCTCATTAATGTGATTAAGTATAATAAGCCACCGGTTCATGACCAATGTCATAAACTAATTCCAATCATCTTAATGTGTGAGTTCTCGAAGATAAGTTTAAAAGGTTTAGGCCCAACTAGGTAATGACTCAGGACTAATTCATATTCACTAGATCATAAAAGGATGTCATGGAGATATCAAGTGCGCCTAAGTCACAAATTTAACTAGTAAGTGCTAATCCCCTGCACCTTCAAGTCAATTATATTCTCCATACACTTTAATGCATCTAGTTGAAAGATGACGATACTCCTCTTGCTATATCTATTTTTTTCGCTTCATAGTTACTTGCAATTAATTCTACTATCCACAAGAAGGAGAGAATAAGCTATCAATCTGTGACAGCACTTGAAGTAACTTAAGCGGGAATTAGACTAAAGAGTCTAATTCAACACAATGCTCTCACAAGCGATGCGTCAAATTCTTAGAGTCATAACAACCTTGTCGACCTTGACATTTTCATTACTATGCTGCAACGTTTGCGCTTAGTGGTAAATGTTATTCAAAAACGTTAGCCTAGCTAAAGAATCATACAAAGAAGCCCCTCCTCATGTTTCACACTCAAGTGTGGAAACAATAAGTGTCCAGATTTAGACAAGTTGGCAATGCTAATAGATTTTGCAACCACTAAGCGCTAATCTTTTCACCTAGTGTTAATAGATTTTTGCAGCTTCTAAGCGCTAATCTTTTCACTTAGCGTGATATTTCAACGCACACTATTATAGTGCATGAAATTTTGCTCCATCCACTCCCAGTAATTGGGTAGAGAGCAAAATACTGCTCATACTGGCTACTCGTCTTACACTTAATGACTAATTTATTTAAGCTCGCATTTCTTGGATGACGTGACTCTTGAATGTTATTTCATCCAATGATGTAACATTATTTACAAGTCAAATTTACAAAGTCAATCCGCGCAGCTCAATAGTCAAGATCATATACAGATCTATTGAGGGCTTACTAATTTCATAACTCAAAACTAGCCAACCAAAACTACGTAGCGTGCCGCTAACCAATAGCGCACACATTAGTTTTTATTATGCCAAACAAGGCAACAAAAACACGGCGACTTTGAGTCATGTTTCCTTACTTTGGCTCAATTAACGTTTGACCTAAAGTCTCCAAGACTTTTGCTCATCTAAAGAATGGGATTACATTGTTCACATTTGAACATCTCTACTAAGTCTAGGTCAACCAAATTAACTTCCATAAGCTAAATCAATTTAGTGAGAAATTCACATTGGGATTAATTTGATTAGCATAATATAATTTTGCCGCAAAAATCTAAATTAAATAGTGAGAATATTACACAAGTCGCAAGATCGAAAATCCGCTATGCTCGTAGTCATCTCTTGCGCCACAGGTGACAATTATCCAAATTTTAATTTAATTTATGCGCAAAATATTGGTTTTCGGGAGTTAATCTACAAAGATTTCTCTCAACCGAATAACCTCCCACTGATTATGGCATGTCTAAAAGCATGATAAAAAATTCTAATTCCATACAACAGTATCATAATGTAGATTCACAATCAGTACATGCTATGTTACATTTAATAACGGAATTAAAATAAAAAATAATTAATCATGCTATTCTAATTACAACATATTATAAACTCTAGGCAAATAAACAACAACATGCTATATTTAATATTCAAATTATGCCATAACAGAAAGTATATCACTTCTGGAATTTTCTGGAATTTCAAATAACTAATAAACACACATAAAATTAGAAATAAAACATCCAGAAACTGATAAACTGAAACAATATTCAGATTATGCCATAATTAAAATGTATATCATTCTGAAATTTTCTGGAATATTTCTGAAATTTTCTGGAATTTTAAATAACTAATAAACACCCATAAAATTAGAAATAAAAAATCCAGAAACTGATAAACTGAAACAATTATACCAGTAAATAGTAAAATATTTCAGAAGTCCACAATAAAAATTTCAACCCCAAAAAATTATTTATGCAATACCAGAATCATTTTAAAGCATAAAAAATGAATTATTAACACAGAAAAAATATTTTTTATTTTCGTAAAATTTTCAAAATTTTACAGAAGATACAAAATTTAATTCTGAGTCTAATGGTACCAACCATGCTTAAAACAAAACTATAACGAATAAATTATGGCCAATTAACGCGATTCAGAATTTTAAAAAAAACAGAGCCTTACTGCCAAGCCAGCTGGGGAAACGGCTCAGCTCGCGGCTCAGAACGCGGCTCGGCACCTGGCGCGCGTGCGTGGCGCGACGGCTCGCGCGTGGACAGCGCCGCTGACGCGCGCGTGAGGGCGCGTGCAGGCGCGTTGGAAGGGGCGGCCAGCGCGTGGAAGCGCGTGCCAGCGCGTGGAAGCGCGTGGAGGCTGCTCACGGCGTCAGGTGGCGCGTGCAGCCCAGGCGCCGCCTTCCAGGGTGTTTTCTGGTCCGATTTTTATACTTCCGGACTCCATTTTCCAAAATAAAATCATTTATGGTCTTAAAAATTACATTAATGATCATAAAAAATGAAATATTTTGGATCTCTTTCTCTTTTATAAATATACACATGATAAAAGAAAGCACGAAAAATCCATACATGGCTCTGATACCAATGTAAATCAGAAGGCATTAAATGCAACGGATTAAATGTTTAGATCATACCTTTTAGCGAAGAACCTCGTGGGTAAATCACGTGCTTCCTGAATCTGATCAATCAACCCAGCAATGGGGTGATATTACAATAGTGAATATCACCCACACAAACCACAGTGCAAATGGCTTTGATCGTTGTTTTTTGGAGAGAGTCAGAGAGAGGAGAGTCTGGGAAAAAAAGGTTATGGGTAAAAACCCCATAACGTATCTGATATACGTATCTGATTTAATATATTAGATTAACCATATAATCTGATATATAACCAATATCTATCTATCTATCTATCCATATCTATTATATGATAGACATAGATATCCTGAATGGTTATCCAAATCAGTTTGAATTAAAATTTAAAATTACATAGATAAGGTTCAAGAGGTTCAAGTTTAAAAAACTCAAAGGGCCATGTCATATGGGCGCCTAATTTCTAACAGAGCAAGACAAAGACCATGACGACCCAACTTGAATATTATAGCCTTATTAAAAACGACAATTCCTAATAAATTTGTTTGGTGATGGTTACTTAACTACTAGGTTTCTACTACTTTTGGATCATGATCTTTTAACTTTAAGTTCAAAATATCCAATTTCTGGTATGGTGCAACTTTTTTGTGTCCTTACGTTTTTTGTTCTCTATTTGGTATAATAATGCACTATTATTCAGTACGTTTGGTTTAGGTTTCTGAATTTAATTTTTTTTAAATTAATTTTTATTTTTTTGTATTTTTAGTGAATATTTTTAAAATTTTAAGCATTTTTTATATTTTTTTAAATATACCTTACTTAGATGTATCTAAATAATAAATTATTTGTGAAAAATATTTTAAAAAATTAATAAATACACAAAAATATGAAAAATATACTGAATTTTTATATTTTTTAATATTTTTAGTATTTAATAAAAAAAATTCACAAATATTATACTTTCTAAGTGTATTTATGTTAGGTGTATTTAAAAAAATTTAAAAAAAATTGCTTAAAATTTTAAAAAAATTCAGTGGAAACAAAAAAATACGAAAAACAAAAAAGTAGAATTTTTTGAAAAATGAATTCTGAAAACTAGAAACAAACAGAGTAATTAGTATTATGGTCGAAATTGTTATTGGTTACAAATTATTAGGGTATTTTATTATAAGTAAATTATTAAATTAAATTTGTTTACAATTCATTACGGATGTTCAGGTATATTTTAAACGGGGGCAAATTATACCCGTGGTTTTTATATTTTGTGTCTTATGTCATTTTGATCTCTACACTTTCAATTGACACAATTTTGAGTTTTAATTTTAAATTTTGTGTCAATTTAATCCAATTGATAATCTCTTTAGTGTTTTTGACTGAATTAGTTGAGATTAACTCACTGAAATTAGTAAGTTTATAATTTTACTCTAAAAAATATAACACATGCCCACTTATATCCCTTTTTTTCATAAAAAAAAATAAAAATAAAATAAAATAAAAATTAAGAGTTGCAATCAATTAGACCAAATTAAAATAAAATCATAAATTTAGGGTCAAAATCGAGCTAATTAAAATTATAGGGACAAAAATGACATAAAGACCAAAGTATAGGAACTATTGTTACAATTTGTCCTTTAAACAATAATGCTACACTTACCACCCTATGGTCACGTTTGTTTGGCGGATTAGATTGGATGGAATTGTTAGTGAAAAGATTGTTAGTGAGGAGAAATAAAAGTGTGTTTGTTTTGATGATAGTGTGGAAGATGATTAGTGATGAGATTGTTAAATTATTTTTATATAAAATAAATAAATAAATTATTTTTATGTTAAAATAAATATTAAAACAATCAGGTACACTTGATAAAATAAAATAAATTTTTTATATAAAATAGACTCAATCTCCTTACTATTTCCCTAATCCCACATAAAATTCACCCAAGCTAATCCCTTTAGGGAGGGGGATTACTAAGTCCTCTGCACTAGCAATCCCCCCTCCCAAATCAATACCAAACAAGCTGTGGGTGGAACCCACAGCTATCTTAATCCAGTCCGACCTCCCACCTCGCCAAACAAACACGGCCTATGTGTTTACTCATTATTGGTGTAATGAGTGCCACTACTTATGTTTATGTCAAATGATATGCTATCACATAAGGTCGTATATTGGAAGTGATATAGAGCATTACTCCATTTTAAAATAGTGTTTGTTATAATCTATTACAACGCCATATGTAAAGACCAACATGGTGTTTTCTGATGCACCAAACAAGTATTCATTACTGCTCAAGGTTTGGGTTTTATACGCAGAGGATGAAGTATTAATTGAAATTTATTGGTTTACATTAAGAAAGGTAGTCAATTTGAGTACGGAGCACAATTCAACACCTGTTCAAAAGGCCTAATTTGGAACTTGAAGTTTCTCAGGACATTACAAGCGTCCACCAACAAGCTTCTAATAATGATCAAGTCAACGAGCTAAACTGCAGATTTAATAGTTACTACATTGTGAAATGTCCTGAACAAAAGCATCAATGTTAGTTTCAACTGACCCGCCCTTTGAAGTTGTATTTTTACAGATCTCCTGAAGCTCTTTTGCTCTCCTCCTCATTTCCTTTCCCTCGACGCTTTCTAGATCCATAAACCTCTGTATAAGTTCAGCAATTTCTTCTCTTGTCACCAAATGTTCATCAGCACCCATTCCTCTCCTCACCTTCCACCCGATCTTCCAATCTTCCACAATTGTCTTGGAGTTTGGAATTTGATCCCAAAATATCGGGTAAGTCAGGAATGGAAGGCCAGCAAATACACCTTCCTTGGTGGAGTTCCAACCACAATGAGACCAAAACCCTCCTACAGAAGAATGGCACAACACCTTCAATTGGTCACACCAAGGCACCACCAGCCCTTTGTCACCACATCCCTCTTTAATTAGAGAAATTTCACCACGTGCCACCCACAAGAACCTCACACTGCTATCAAGCAGCCCATAAATAATTTCATCCATTTGGGCTTTTGAAACAGAGAGAAAGCTACCTTGTGAGATGTACAAGACCGAAGCTTTGGGTTGCGAATCTAGCCATTGTACATAGTTGATGTCGTTGTTGTGTCCAGTAGTAGTTACGGAGAAACTTTCTTCGAGTCTATAGTAAGGTATTGTTGGACCGATGGAGTATATGGGGATGTCAAGATTTGTCTTCAGAGTGTCAATGATATGGGATTCAAGCTCGTAGATGGAAGTGAATAAAAGATATTGCGCTTTTGGCACCAATGAAATGGCTTCCAAGGCTCGATGCAAAACTTTAAGGGCATCACCGTAAAAGACTGTCGGAAGATCTGCCATTCGTGTCGATGGAATTCCGGGAATGTAGTTTATCAATTCCTTTCCTCGTTCTAACACACATGCACACAAAAGTAGACAAAATACAAACAAGTTTATGTCATATATTACTCCAAATCTTGAACTATCAAAGGATAAACTTATAGAACATTTATATTCTCCACTCCAAGTCTTGAACAATGTTTTCATACTATTAAATGATCTACAAAACTTAATTGACATTGATCATGTTTAATAGTGGGTGGTAGTCAGTGGCGGAGCCAAGAAAATAAATCAACATTAAAAATACTTACAAAAATATTTCATATAAATTTTTACGATTGACTTCAAGAAATATAAAAAAAAAAATCAATGTGTTTGGTTTGAGTTTTTTGAATTAAATTTTTTATTTTTTATTTTATTTTATTTTATTTTTGTGAATATTTTTAAAATTTTAAGCACTTTTTTTTTTTTACTTTTTTAGATACATGATGTATCTAAATCTAGAAAAAATAAAATTTTTGTGAAAAAATATTTTTTAAAATTAATAAATGCATAAAAATATGAAAAATGTATTGATTTTTTGTATTTTTTTATATTTGATATTTAGTGACTTTTTTAAAGATTTTTTCAAAAATTATACTTTTTAAGTATATTTATGTTAGGTGTGTCTAAAAATTAAAAAAATTGCTTAAAATGTTAAAAAAATTCAATAAAAACAAAAAAATACGAAAAACAAAAACGTAGAATTTTTTGAAAAGTGTTTTCAAAAAACTCAAACCAAATAAAGTGAATATGTTATTTGTAATTAGTGTATCATGGACAACATTAAAAAAAGTCATGGATATAAAGTTTTAAAATAAATTATATAATGATAAAGTAATTTTTTTATACAAAATATGCGTAAAAAATCAATATAATAGTCATACCACGCAATCATTGACATGTGATATTACCAATCAATAATAAAGAAACACATGGAGAGTGAACCCTGCATATTAAATATAACTGACAATTCAATAAATTCTATATTTTCATTAAAATTAATTATATTTGCATATCAATAATGATAGAGATCACCATTGTATTAAAATTCTCATAGATAATAATATCGTAGTGTCTTTATTTTCAATTAAAACAATCATTATTGTTCTTATAATTTAAAAAATATCATTAATATTTCACTCTAAATAATATTTTTATTATTTTTTTATATAAAATATTTTCTTTATGCTTAAAAAAAAAAAAAAAAACTCCAAAACTCAGGGGGGGCACGTGACCCCCCTGAGCCCTCCTTCCCTCCGACCCTGGTGGTAGTTGTAGAATTTTTCATATTTTTTAATTGAAAATGATTTATGATCTTTTACAATTATGAATATCTTTATCTTTACATACTAATACCAAATCAAAATACAACAATGCTTGTTATTCGGATTTTCATGACCCGAATAGCTTAAATGTCTCAAAACGACATCGTTCTAGGGATAAAACGACGTGATTTTAATACATTTAAATCATTCAGACCACACAAATTCGAACTACCAAAACGATCCTCCCTTTTTTGGATTTGAAGAAAGCGACAATAAAATATCTGAATATGGTGATTCTTAATTTTAAAGTAAATCCGTTCCTTTAATAATTAAAATAATATATTTTTTAAAAAAACAAATGTATACCAATAAATAATATTCAGTGTGTTTGATTTGAGTTTTCTGGATTAAGTTTTTTAAAATTGAATTTTTTGATTTTTCTATTTTTTTGTTTTTAGTGAATATTTTTTAAATTTTAAACATTTTTTGTACTTTTTTAGATGCACCTTAGTTAGATGTACCTAAAAAGTAAAAAATTTGTGAAAAAATATTTTAAAAAATTAATAAATACATAAAAATACAAAAAAAATGTACTGAATTCTTGTAATTTTTTTGTATTTTTGGTATTTAGTGAATTTTAAAAAAAAAAATTTACAATTTTTTTACTTTTTAAGTGTATTTATGTTAGGTGTGTCTAAAAAGTAAAAAATTACTTAAAATATTAAAAAAATTCAATAAAAACAAAAGAATATAAAAAATAAGAAAATATAATTTTCTGAAAAATGAAAACAAGCCAACTGATTATTTATTCACTAAACAAATTCATTCGTCATTGTCCTTGGACAAGAATCTTCCCGCCCCCAAAAAAAAAAACTATATTATGCTCTAAATTCTTAATTACTCCACTCTTGTTGTGGAAATTCCAAAATATATGCTAAGATATAATGCAGTGAGGGTGTGTTTGATTGGACGGACTGGATAAGGGGGATTAGAATTTATCGGACTTGAGTCCTGGGAGTGTGAATCCCCCGGACTATTTGGCTGGATTGGATATGTATCATATGTTTGTTTTTTCATGGGATTAGATGTCTGGAAAGGACTATTTTTAGTGAATTCAACGTATGGTTGGACGGACTGAATAGGATAAATGAACAAAAAACTATTTTACCTTTTTTCAATTGTTTACTAAGTAATAGCAATATTAAACATATCTTTAATATTTTAATTATTTTTAGCTAGATTAAATAAAAATTTATTTTATTTTATTTTTTACACAATTAAATAAATTTATTTTTTTTAAAAAAAAATAAATAAATAAATAAAATATCAATAAAAATATTTTTTTTTAATTAAAATTTTAAATAAATTTGTTTTTAAAAATAATAATAATCAACCAATGAAATTAAATAAAACATCTATTAAATTTAAATAATGAAATTAAATAAAATATAAACAAAATTTTAAAATAAAACATCAATAAAATATCTATAAAAAATTATTTTAAAAAATTAAATAAGTAAAACATCAATAAAAAGTTAAATAAAATTATTTTATTTTTAAATTGAGACATTTAAATTTTATTGAATTTTATTAAATATAATACATAATTAAATAGTAAAGGGTCAAAATAGTCATTTTGACCACCTAATCCCAACAGTGGATAATCCCCCAAAAACTATCCCATACCCCCCTAGGACATAATAGTCTCCCATATGGGAGATAAGGAGTCCGGGCGGACATAGAGTCTAACGAACTAAAAAAAAATCAAACGACGGATAAGAAACATTATTTAAATTACAATCCAAATAGTGAATAATCCTCTAATCCGGCGAATCAATCACACCCTGAGTGTATTAAGGAGAGATGAGACTAGTGGTTTGGCCAATACTACTACACATTATTTTTAAAACATATTTAATTTATTACTGTGTGATATATTTTGAGATATTAATAATAAAATTTATTTCCGTGACTCATATAAGCATTAATATAATAGTTGATCTTAGATAAATTTTATTAATATTGTGAGTAACAAATCAAAGTGATCGACAAGAGTCCATTAAAGTCTAAAGAAAATTTTCATTAATTTTATGTTAAACAAAAGGTCTTATGGGTAAATTTCATCAAGAATTTTGCTAGTAATTAATTGTCTTAAGACACACAAAATACAAAAACAAAATATATATATATATATATATATATATGTATATAATAGACAAAACAATATAAGTCATCTTTAACTAATTTTAAAACATTTTTTATTTAATTAAAAAATTAAAAAAATTATAATTTTCAAAATATTATATAATCTTATAATTTTCAAAACAAATTTCCAAACACACTTGTTAGCAATTTTTCATTCACCAATATTCAAATCGGTAAAATGTGACAAAAATTAATTAAAAAAACTTCTAAAAAAATAACAAATACCAAAAATAAAAAATTACATATTCACAAAAAAAAATTATAATTATAATTATTAATATTTATAAAAAAAATCATTAATCTGTAATTATTTTTTCAAACTCCCACTAATTTGATAGTTCCCTAATGAAATTACCTGAAACGTCAGCCGGGAAATGGCCGTTTTGAGCGAGCAGATCGAAGTGATAGAACACCGTGAACACCGACGTCGGCATCGTAAAGAGCGAAGCCACCGGAATATTCCTCCGATTCCCGACTCCGACCACCCAACACAGGTAAGTATCATAAATAATAACGCTCGGTTTCGGCGGCTCAAGCCGATCCAGAAGCCGCTCGAAGGGGCCTTCCAGTTTGGTCAGAGTAGCTTCTAAGAACCCAGGGAAGTCGGCTCCGCGACCTATCTCAGAGGGGACGACGTTGGGGATGGTGGCGAAGTGGATGTTATCCAGCTTGGGCTCGGAGCCGAGGAGGCCGAGCCACTCCTCCGTGACGACGAAGCTGATGAGAATATCGGGCTCTCGAGAAGCTATGATGTTGCAGAGATTTAGCATTGGGTTGATGTGTCCCCTCCCTGGATAAGGCATCGCCACCACGCGGATGGCATCGCCGCCGTGTGCTGCCTCCATTTTGGGCAATTCTAGCCAGAAGATACTTTGCCAGGAATATGTGAACGAAGCACATCGGTAAGCTTATTTTATAGAAAAAAATTAGTAAAATACTCTTCCACTTTGTGTAGCAGGAGAGATGAGGATTTTTTTTTTATTATTAGTTAAGATCTTTTAATATTTTTATAGAAAAAATTTAATTTAGAGCACTTTCAGTCCCGTTTTAAAAAAAAAATTTGGTGTCAACTTAGAAAAATTTTGAAATTAAGGTCAAGTTTGGCATGCTTGAAAAAAGATAAAAAGTTAAAAAGTCACTATCTTAAGTCACATCATCTTATTTAAGTCACATCACCTCTCTAACATATCACTTCAAACTCAACCCATATTTCATAAAAAATCAAAAAGTACACTTATTTAGATCATCCCAAACAACTCCTAAATTTTCTCTACGTTAGGACAAAATTTCTCTGAGTCGAACAAAATTTTTTCGAGTCAAATTTTTTCTATAAAAATATTGAAGAACCTTAACTATTATGAAAATATTATATGTCATATATTTTATAAAATTTTAATATCCTAGATGTTAAAAAAAAAATTCCTACTTTATATATATGTTTGGAAAATAATTTTTTAATTAAAATGTGAGACTAAAAAAAATGTTAATTTTTTTTTATAATTTAATTTTTTTAATTTTTTAATTAAAATAACTTATTCCTAAAGAAAATACTTCCATTCAACAAAATGAGAATGAGACCATATAGTAAAGAATATATTTTCTGTAGTATAACTCTACCTATAGGATTCGTTTAGAAAGTGGGTTAACTTTTTAATTTTTTGATTATTTTCATTTGGAGTTAAAAAGTCTCATTTATGAAGAATTTTTTTAATTTTTTGACTTTTTATGAGAGAAAAAATGTAGGAGTCTTTTGGGAAGTGGGTTATAATTCACTTCTCAGATTATAACTCACTTCCCTCTCTCACTAAAAGCTGATTAATCAGCTTTTAACCAAAAAGCTGATTAATCAGCTTTTAACCAAAAAACTGATTATAATCATCTTCCCAAAATAGCCCGTAATGATTATGGATTGAATGTAATATTTTGTCTTATTAAGCTAAAAAACTTATTTTATTTTATTTTTTTTTGACTATTTCAATCAAAAAGGCCCAAATCTCAACTTTTCGAACAAGCTCATATTCGAATCAATTATATTTTCTGTAGTATGTGAATAAATTTATTTTTATTAGATCACATGTTTAAAAAAATTAAAAATTATATATTCTACATAAAAATAGATATAATAAAAAATATATATAATCTATATATGCCTTTTTAGGTTCGTTTGGGATGTGAGTTGACTTTTTAACTATTTTAATCTAGTGCTAAAACGTCTCATTTGAGTTAAATTTTTTGGTTTTTTAGACTTTTGTAAGAGAAAAAATGAAATAATTATAAGTTTGATGTAATATTTTTTCTTATTTAGCTAAAATAATATATTTTATCCTATATAACTATTTAGACCCAGAAAAATGATGCAGACCACTAATTAGTGGTTGCTCTAATTATGTAGCACTGCCACATGTATTTTGTGTCTTAGTTTTTTTTTTTGCTTTCCACATCATTAATGATGGTGTTAGTAGTAAGAATTTAGTGATCTGTAGCATTGTTGTTTAACCCAAACACTCATTCCAAATGGGTTTTTATATGGTCAAGACACATGTTAATAAGATCTAACAATAATCATTTTATTTGATTTCAAAAAATTCAGTTCACTTCTAAAAAGTTGTATTTTTTTATTTTTGGCCAAAAAAAGGTCTTGTTTGGTTTATTTTTCAAAAAAAATTTTGAGAAAAATTCTCTACAAACAAATTTTCAAGAGTAATCAAACCAAACAAGTTTTTTTTAAAAAAATTTCAAAATTTTGTTTGGTTACTTACTTTCCAAAATCTCTCTCTCTCTCTCATACACATCAAAGCAATCACTTTTTTTAAAACTCTTTTTTCAAAATAACTTTTCAAAACCATTTCTGAAAAAAGGCAAACCAAACAAGTTTTCGTACTTTTTATCTCAAAAACTACTCTACAAACACAAACCAAACATGTTTTAAAAAAAGTATATATTTTTTAGATGCAACTAACATATATATATTTAAAAACTATAATATTTATTAAATTTTTTTTAAAAAAATGATCAAATGTAAAAAAATATAAAATTTCAGTATATTTTCGTATTTATGTATATTTATTGAATTTTCTTTTAAAAAAATTATAAATATTTTATTTTTTAAATGAAATTTAAAAAATAAAAAATTCTGGGCTTGTTTGGTTTGAATTTGAAAGATAAGTTTTAGAAAAAAATTTCTCAAAAATTGTTTGGTTTGAGATTTTTCTCAAAAAATTTTCAAAATCACTTTCTCTCTCTTACACATCAATCAATCACTTTTTCTCTCTCCTCTCTCCTTCTCAATCACTTTTTCTCTCACACACATCTACTAAATTCTTCCAAAATATCAAGTGGGTGTTTGGAAAGTGAGTTTTTATGTAGATTTTATGAGATGTAGGTTTTTATGAGATAAAAAATTTTTAGTGTTTGGGAAGATAGTTGGGTTTTTATATAGTTGGATGTGATGTTTGTGAGAGAAAAAGTGAAATGATTATGGGGTTGGATGTGATATTTTGTTTGGATGTATTTTTTTTGGTTTTGCAAAACTTTTGTCTTTTAGTGAAAAAAAATGAGAAAAAAATTTGGGAACTTGCTTCCCAAACACCACCTTCATCCCAAACTCCCACAAAAAATTTATCTCTCAAAATATACAACTAAACAAACTAAAAAATTTTCTAAAATAACTCTCCTAAATTTTTTTCAAAAATAACTTTTCCAAAAACAAATCAAACAAGCCTTCTATTTTTAAAACATTAATCAAAACCAAAGGTGTACTCCTACTTTCTCCCTCCCGAGACGGAAAGGTGCTTTCTGTGTATAGATAGTCACATCACATTAACTACAAGGTCTTTAAAATTAACGTTTCCCACGTATTGATTTTGAATAAATATACCTGTATTAATTAGTATAAAAATAGATGATGTAATATAATTTTAAATATTTTAAATATTTATAATTTATATATGTCACTGTTTGGGAAGAGGTTTTTTGGATTTTTTTTAGTTAAAATAGTTACAAAAGATAAAATAGGTTATTTTAGTCACAACAAATAAAACATCAGATCTAATCCATAATCATTACACTCTTCTCTCACAAAAAAAGTCAAAAAAGCCAAAAACGATAAAAAAATCCTTCCCAAACCAAATTTTTTAACGCAGGTTAAAATAGCTAAAAAAATCAAAAAGTCAAAAAATCAACCCACTTCCCAAACGGAGCCATAATAGGTAGAGTTATAATTTTAAAGGGATGAGTGTTTGGGAAGTTACTATTTTAGTAGGTTAAAATTTTTGTATTTTGAAAAATGATTGAATTTTTTTATAATTAGATGTGATATTTGTGAGGAAAAAAAAATAATTATGAGTTTGATGTGATATTTTATTTTATTGACTATTTTAACCAATTTTATTTTTTAGTGCTATTTTAGCCAAAAAAAATTCCTTCTAAACGCCTCTATATATTGATATATTAATTGTTATACCAATTAGTATATGTGACATTATCGGTCTTTTTTAAGCCTATTTTGAGAAGTAAACTAAAAGATGATATTTTTTATATAAAAAGCCAATGCAAACAAAATAAAAAATAAAATATGATGTAATTCAAAAAAGATTAAAAAGTTAGCTTTTAATCGTGTTGTGAAAATAACTTGTTAGTGAAGTTTAAGAAAATTAAATATAAAAAAATAATAAATATCATAAATATTAGTAATTATAATTATATTTTTTTCATTAATATGTAATAATTTAAATAGATTACCATTTAATGGTAATTTCCCCTTTTAATTTTAATTTCTAAAGGAATGTTACAAATTTATAAAAATTATTCAAAAAATATTTATTGATCACAATAATTTTGAATGGATCCACGTCACACCAATTTTAAATGGAAAAATTAGTAAAATATCTCTATTCAACTTTGGTTAGCAGGAAATGTCTAATATATATATTTTTATTAGCTAAGGTTCTCGATGAAATTTTTTTGCAATCATATCAGAGAAATTTTGAGATTTCTTTGTAATCATATCAAAGATTTCTCTCTAAAAATTGAAATTTCTCTGTGTCGGAAAAAAATTTATCTATGTCAAATTTTTTCTGTAAAAATATTTATGACCCCAACTACTATAAAAATTGATGATACGGTTCGCTCACAGTAGATGGACTGGACTGACCCAAGCTCCTCAAGCCCCCTCCCAAGCGATGAAGCCCACTGGAAGACCTGCAAACAAGTCCAACGGGGAACGGGGTAGTCCCCCGGCGAACCCTCCGGTGTGTGAATTAGAAGGGGAAGTAGACAATGTAGAGAGAGAGAGGGTAGGAAAAACTTAAACCTCTTCTTGTCTTTCAACTTTGCTTATATCCTTTGGTAATCATTTCACTGTCTCTGCCGTTCTGACCTTCCCGCCGAAAGCTTGTGCCGTGGTTTACCTTGTTCAGGGTGAGGGGGTGCCATTCCGGCTGAGAGGTGTTGTCGCAATAAATGCTGTGATGGGCTGCATTAATGGTGATGTGTTGTGGCAATAACTTTGCAGATCTTTGTCTGCTGACGTGGCCTGTTCTGCACCTGCCATGTGTCCGAGTATCATTGGCCTTCTATGCTCAGTTGACCTCCAGCTGTCTTGGATTTTGCTGCCCGGGTTACGCAATGGGATGTAAATGGTAGGCTTGGGTTTGTCCATTATGGGCTGTGGTTCTTATGGGTCTATCCATGTCAGTAGTCCCCCATTCCCGAGTGCAGCTTCAGTCCAACAAAAGGAATAGTAGTGAGGGAGATAGTTCCGGCTGGCAAGGGTGACTGAACTGGTGGGTCGAGCAGAAGGGCTGACCGCGAGGCGTGCCAACCACGAGGGTGGCCGAGCGGAGGAGTGCCAACCGCGAGGGTGGCCGAGTGGAGGAGTGCTGACCGCGGGGAGTGCCGACCGTGAGGGTGGCCGAGTGGAGGAGTGCCGACCGAGGGGGGTGCCGACCGCGAGGGTGCCGACCGTAAGGGTGGCCGAGTGGAGGAGTGCCGACCGCGGGGGTGCCGACCGCGAGGGTGGCCGAGTGGAGGAGTGCCGACCGCGAGGGTGCCGAGCGGAGGAGTGCCGACGCGGGAGTGCCGACCGCGGAGGGTGCCGACAGCGAGGGTGGCCGAGCGAAAGGCACGGGGCTCAAGAGACGACGTGTCACGTGATGATTTGAAGTGAAAAAGACAAGGTAAGGGCAGGAGTCAGTGTATCGGGACCATACACGTGGCGGGATCGTGGTTGGGAAGTGAGGCGTTGGAGTAAAAATGAAACGATAGGTCATTATGGGGTTGAAAAGACGGTTTTGGCGGATAATTTGAAAAGTTTTCAAACTGGCGAAAATTAATTGGGATCCTTGGAATACGGGCAAACCGTGGGCTTTTGGCATTATTCGATTCACCTACCTGTGTTCAAAGAACCAAAACATTCCAAGTCTTACCCCGTTTGTTGCTCGCGATACACCATTGGAGCATTTCTTCAACTTCCTAGCGCCTGCATCAAAAGCGATTCGCAGACATACCTCAGAGATGGCACGAGAAGGAAACGAGGGTGTGAGGGTGGATCCACTGGGAGATGATGATGCAGTGGAATTAGCAGCGCAGTACAGAACAGAGATGGTGGGAGGGCCGGCGATACACTTCCATGGTTCCACCATGATTGCAGCTCCGAAACCTATCAGTCAGGCGGAGCCTGATCATTGGCATATGAAACCAGACAAGTCGACAATAACTAGGGCGGAGTTGGAGGCTATTCGCGAGAAATACCAGATTCTGGTGGAGGTGGAGTTGTTGCTGCCAACATCGACGGAAAGGCCATCCGACATCAGGCCAGGGGGGTTCTCCCTCTATGAGGAAGCGCTGAAGGGCGGTCTGAGGCTGCCACTCCCGCAAATAGTGGTGGATGTGCTCAACTATCTAGAGGTGGCGCCAGGGCAACTAATGCCCAATGCGTGGAAAATCTTGTTGGCTTGTGCAAGTGCATGGCCGAAGGCAAATGGAGGGGAGGCCATGTCGGTGGAAGAGTTCTTTGCTTGTTACAAGGCCGCAGGGCAGCAAGAAACGTGGGTCACCCTGCAAGCAGTAATGGGGAAAGGGTTGGTGGCGGGGCTGCCAACGTCGATCAAGGGATGGCGAGCATGGTGGTTTTACGTTTCTGCCAATGGGGGGCTTGGCGCACGAACCATCTGGAAGGTGCCCACCAGGTCGATGGAGGCAAGACTGGGGGCTGAGGCTGAGAAGAGGGTGAAGAGGGTGATGGAGTGGAGAGAGAAAGAGAATGCCAAATGGGACGACCTTGTTCAGCCGTCTGCGTTGTTTCAGGCAGGGCTGGGCCCACAGCCGATCGGTGAGGATCTTGACCGAGCTGAGCTGGAAGCGAGGAGAAAAGCACAAGAGGCAGAGGATCAAGCCATCATTGCCAAAGCCACACAATTTAAGAAAGCGCAGGATGACCGAGCGGCGCAACCGATTGCGAATGAGAGGATCCGACCACGCCCAAAGCCGCTGGGAGGGAAGGACTTGAGCACTTTTGAGCCGCGAAGGCCCCCTGTGGATCCTGTGAAGGAGAAGGCCAGAAAAGAGGGAGAAGCTCTGAAGAGGAAGAAGAAGAAAAAGAGAAGTGCCTCAGAAGGGGCTGCAGAGGAGTCTGGGCCCAAGAAGATGAAGGAGACCCCAGTTGTGGTGGAGACCCCTGCGGCCAGGGACACCCCAGAAGTAGTAGGGGTCACCTCCACACTGGAGGCTGTGGAGGTCGCCCCAATGATGCAAGTAGGAGTTGGGTCGACTGGGGCTGAGCCAAGTGGGAGAGAGCAGACCCAAAGGGGGCTTGCACCCCAAGAAAGAGGAGTTGGTCTGGGTGCAGCCATTTATCACGCGAGCGCTGTGGCTGGAAGGCTGGAGGGAGAAGAGATCCCAGCCAGGGCGGGAGCAGACCGTCTAGTGAAGATCGTGGAAGAAACGGCTCTGCGCTCGGCCTCTGGATTCAACGAGGCCGACCTGTTCAGGGGGTTATGCTCCGCCCAAATGGAGGTAACTACCCTGGCAGGGGCCCTGCTGAGGAAAGCTGGGGGGGCCAAACTCAAGGCTGAAGAGGCCAAGGCTGATCTGGCCAAGTTGAAGAAGGAGAGCGCTGAGTGGAAGACTGCCCATACTGAGCTGCAATCAGTCAAGTTGGAACTGGAGGACACGCGCCGCAAGGTTGTGTCGCTCGAGTTCCAGTTGGCTGGTGAGCAGAAAAAGTTGGAGGAGTCCCAAAAGGCCTGTGCCATCGCGGTCGAGCGACACGAAGAGGCCATGAACAGCAATGAAGAGCTGGTCAGGCAGAAGGATGAGGCGGATGCCAAGGTTGAGGCTCTGCAAAAGGAGTTGGAGGGCGAACGCGCCAAGGTGGAGGAGGAGAAGGAGACGCTTCGTAAGGAGTTGGAAGCGGGGAGGGCCAAAGCGACCGCTGAGCAGGAGGTTCTCCAGAAAGAGTTGGAGGTGGAGAGGGGCAGGGCAATTGCTGAGAGGGAGGCCCTGCAAAAGGAATTGGAAGCTGAGAGGGCCAAAGCTTCTGCTGAGAAGGCGACCCTGCAGAAAGAGCTGGATGAGGAAAGGGCGAAGGCAGCCTCTGGGAGGGCTGCCTACCCCGATCTGTACATTGCAGTAGTTGACCAATTCAAAGGGTCGCCTGAATTTCAGATGGCGGTCGATGCTGCGATCGCCATCAGCTTAGCAAGGGAGGAATCTGGGGGGGCTGGCCCATCAAGGGCGACCGCTGGGGGAAGAACTGAATCTGAAGTCATTGCAAGCTTCCAGCAGTCAGATTTCTACAAACACAAAATGGCAGAGTACTGCGACAGTGGGTGGAAAATGTTCAAACGGAGGGCTGAAGAGCTGTTCCCAGAACTCGACCTTAGTAGTGTGACTATTGGGGAAGATGATGTGGCCCAGACCCCCCTGGATGAGGGTGTTGAAGAAACGGATCTCGCCTCTAGCGACGAAGAGGAGTGATTGAAGATTTTTGCACTTTAAGAGTTGTTGTTTTGTTTTGTTTTTTTTTATTTTTTGAAGTACCACAGTGGACTGGTGTACACATTTTGTGAATGAATAAAACTCCCTTATGTCTTGTAATTGACTGTGTTGGTTTGTTTTGTGTGTTTGAAATGGACGAATGCTTGTAATGAAAACTGGTGATGAACTTATGAAAAATTCAACTACAAGACAGGGTGAACTTGAACTAGTGATGATGTTGAGTAGAGGTCAACTTGTAATGAAAACTTCATGCAGAGTTAGGTTAAAAATTCCGTCACGCAGGGTAAGAGTGAACTGGTAAAATTTCTTCATGCAGAGTGGGATTGGACTTGTATAAAATATTCAAAGAATGAGAGTGGTGGACTGAAATTGAGAAATCGTGTGAAATGAGGTTTGAATGGAATTAATACTTAAATGTTCCACTGAAAGCCTGTAGAGAAGGAATTTGAGAAATAGGCTGGATGGTGGGGAAGATAATCTGGTCAGTAAATGAAGTGCGTGAGAACATCTTTGGAAGTTGACTGAGTAAAAACGTGGTCCAGGGATTGTGACTAAGCTTCGGATTGTGACTGAGTGTCCTACTTTTTGCAGTTTCATTGATAGGATGATCTCAGTGTGGACCTGGAATTAGAGCTGCGAGTAACTTGCTCTGGACCAGCAATGGTGGCAGTCAGCCTAGGTGATGCTTTGGGGGCTCAGTCTGGCTAAGGCTTTGAGCGCTCGGTCTGGACGAGGCTTTGAATGCTCAGTCTGGCTGAGGCTTTTGAGTGCTCGGTCTGGACGAGGCTTTGAATGCTCAGTCTGGCTGAGGCTTTTGAGTGCTCGGTCTGGCCGAGGCTTTTGAGTGCTTGGTCTGGCCGAGGCTTTTGAGTGCTTGGACTGGCTGGGGCTTTTGAAGTGCTCAGACTGGCTGAGGCTTTTGAGTGCTCGGTCTGGCCGAGGCTTTTGAGTGCTCGGTCTGGCCGAGGCTTTTGAGTGCTTGGACTGGCTGGGGCTTTTGAAGTGCTCAGATTGGCTGAGGCTTTTGAGTGCTCGGTCTGGCCGAGGCTTTTGAAGTGCTCAGACTGGCTGAGGCTTTTGAAGTGCTCAGACTGGCTGAGGCTTTTGAGTGCTCGGTCTGGCTGAGGCTTTTGAGTGCTCGGTCTGGACGAGGCTTTTGAGTGCTTGGACTGGCTGGGGCTTTTGAAGTGCTCAGACTGGCTGAGGCTTTTGAGTGCTCGGTCTGGCCGAGGCTTTGGAGTGCTCGATCTGACCGAGGCTTTTGAGTGCTCAGTCTGGTTGAGGCTTTAGAGTGCTCAGTCTGGCTGAGGCTTCGGAGGTGCTCGGTCTGGCCGAGGCTTTGGAAATGCTCGGTCTGGCCGAGGCTTTTGATGAGTGCTGCAAACAAAAATTTGATTGGGACGACAAAGGTAGCTGGGAGACAAAACTGTTGTTATGAGAAATGTAGTACAATGATCAAGAATTACATTATGCGTCAAAATGAAAGTACAACAATTGTGCAACACAAAAGTAACAGCCTATTGAAAGTAGCATTTCAGGTGTTCAGCGTTCCAGGGGTGGGGAAGGTCTCGACCCTCCATATCTTGGAAGCGGTATGTACCCGGATGCAGTCTGGCTTTCACAATATAAGGTCCCTCCCATTTGGCTGCTAGCTTTCCCTTGGTTGGATTTTTGGTGGCAAGAGTGGCCTCCCTTAAGACAAGATCTCCTACGGCGAATTCCCGTGGTCGGACTTTGCGGTTGTAGTGCATTCTCATTTTTTGTTGGTATGAGGCTAGTCTAACCGCAGTGGTGTCCCTGAGTTCTTCAATTAGGTCTAGGTCCGCTCGACGGAGTTCCTCAGTCAGTGTTGAATCCGGATGTAGAACCCTGGGCGTTGGCAAACCGACCTCTACTGGGATGACCGCCTCAGCGCCGTACGTTAGGCGAAAGGGGGTTTCCCCGGTAGGAGTCCGAGCTGTAGTTCGGTAGGCCCAGAGTACATTTGGTAGTTCCTCAGCCCAGAGTCCCTTGGCAGCCTCCAGCTTAGTCTTGATGATCTTCAAAAGGGACCGATTAGTGACCTCAACCTGGCCGTTGGCTTGGGGATGACCGGGAGAGGAAAAACATGGTTGAATCTGGAGATCCGCATAGAACTTTCTGTATTTGGCGTTGTCGAATTGTTTGCCGTTGTCTGACACGATGGCCTGAGGGATGCCGAACCGGCAGACGATCGATTGCCAGATGAACCTGGTTGTGTTTCGCTCGGTGATGGTAGCTAGGGGTTCAGCCTCTACCCACTTGGTGAAGCAGTCAATGGCGACGACCGCGAACTTGGTCTGGCCTCGGCCGGTGGGAAGGGGGCCGATCAGGTCGATCCCCCATTTGGCGAACGGATAGGGGCTGGAAAGTGTGATCAACTCTGCAGGAGGATCATGGGGGATGTTGGCAAAACGCTGACACTTATCGCATTTGAGGACAAAGTCAGTCGCGTCCTGGTTAAGAGTTGGCCAAAAGTAACCAGTGCGGAGTATCTTGTGAGCCAGAGACCTGCCGCCCGAATGGTTGCCGCAAATGCCCTCATGGATTTCTTGCATCACATATGTTGCTTGGGTCGGATTAAGGCATCGCAGATATGGCCGTGAGAACCCGTGTGTAGACGCGCCCGTGGGCTTCACTCTACAGTTCGGACTCCCTTTGTTTTTTTTGTTGCGGTTCGTAATCTGAACCAAAGAGTCCAGCTCTGGCAAATCGTTTTGAAGAAAAACAGATTTTTGAAAAGTAGTGCCAAACATGGACTGCTTTGCCAGATACAGAGTCGCCACCTAAATATTTTATTTTGGGAAATTTAGGAAACCCTGACTCGGTGCCGAAGGCCACGTGTCCGTCATCACCAAAGTTGCCTCGGCTCGGGAACTTGGGTACGATCGGGGAAGGTCAGCTATAAGCACCCACTCTCGCCCGGTCCGAAGACCGGCCTCTACTAACCGTGATATCCAATTTTGAAAACGTTATGTGTTCTTATTCCGGTTATTAGCCTAGAATTACTATGTTATGCGCACAGCAAACAAGTATAGACTAGATTGCCTAATTTGGAAATAAGCATTGCATATCCGTTCGTTTTGAAAGTGTTTCGGAATTTGCTACTCGCAAGTAGGCTAAAACACGGATTTCAACGAGTTTTTCCAATTCAAGCAATCCAACCTCCACCCACAGGCATTCAAACAGTTTATCTCATATAAGCATTTAGCCACATGGTAAGCTTACTGTCAAGTTAACATTCACACGCATGCGAGATGCTAAAGCATAAACACTTACATCGTACTCCGTGCCAAAACAATAAACTAGTTAGCAATCAAATGCATGATCCTAGTTCATGTTCGGTGAGTAATGCGACACAGGCAAGGATGCAATTTAGAGTAGGCTCGGCTAACCCTAAAATGGCGCGTGAAATGCTACAACTATCACGTATTCAATTTGGAATTGAAAGTACGATGCAGTTTGTATGATGTACCGAGCCCGGTGCATGTTTAGACAAATGCATGGATGCACGCATGCATTGCATAAGGTATGCTAAAATAGACGTGCCCTAATCTACCATCATAAGCAGGTAAATAAAAGGGAAGAAAGAAGTGGGGGTTGGAAGACATACAAACCACTCACCCACACTTATTACAATTATGCCCTCACACGGAGGGACCAAAAGAATATACAGTCCCAAATAATACAGTCCGAATACAGAATAAATAAATTATTACAGAAATTTCTAATTTATCAAATTAAATTCAGTATGCCAAAGTCTCAGAACACCTTCCTTGTATGCTGCTGTACACCACCGGCCTGATGGAATGGCCACCGGCCATGTAAAATGACCACCGGCTGCTTGAGAGGTTATCGGCTACCCATAAAGTGCCGGCCGGCACTCTATACTGCCGGTCGGCACAAAATTCCTGCAGAGGACAGTTTGACAGCAACAGCAGGCAGATAGTGTATGGCATGGAATTTCAAGGCAATGTATGCATGGACACACTCCCTATCATGCAATGGACTCAAGGGAACATGGCCCTTGACCCCCGGGCCATCAATGGCGCATTTCGACGCATGATGGCCTAAGAGGCCAAGTTTGCATTTCAATGTCAAATGCAATGCACACAAACATACAAGGGACCCAACCTCAATCATGGTTGATCAAGAGGTGAGGCAATGCACAACAATGCACATGCAACCTAAGCATGCAAGCTAACACACAAACATGCAATGCAACTACATGGCGCACACAATGTACATAACATAACATGCACAACACATTGAAACATGGCATACACAATGCAAGATGGGCTTACACCAATATGAGGTAGCCTCAGCCACACTCACATAGGAGGCCATTAGGTGAAATGAGGCAACCGAAATGCACACAAACATGTCTAATGCATGGATCAATCCTAAGATACAACATGCAACTCTAACAAGGCATGGCAAAGGATGCAAGATGGCATACAAGCATGTGAATTTCAGCGTTGGAACATGATGCCAAATGGTCCCAAAACATAGCGAAATGACACTAAGTGCATGAAATGGACCCGAAATGCAAGATTAGGCTCATGAAATGACCTATAGCTATATCAAACATGCATAATCTGTACATGAAGCATGAAAAAAGAAGCAAGGCAGCCCCAAAACAAGCATTTTTTCAGTTCAAAGCATGGCCAAACAGTGAGCATAGATAGGGCAAAAACAGCATGCAAAAACGGGCCCTCAAGCTAGGTAATGAAGCAAGTGGTAGATGCAAAGCCCAAACTGAAAAAGACCCTTCGACAACACTGAAGAGGGGCCAAAAATATGACTACTCACAGTTTATGACAGCCCCCAAATCAATATACAAACACCCTTAAAATGCAATGCAAGATTAAGGCCACAAGAGGGCTATAACATGAAGTATACAAAAAATGCATCAAACAGCCAAAGACCCTTAATGAAACATGTCAAGGGGGTCAAAATATGGCCACTCTCAGTTCTGATCATGGCCGAAAAACAGGAGCAAAATGAGCTAACAAATCATGCAAAAATGGGGACCAAAGAGGGGTAATGAAGCAAGTCATACATGGAGGTCCCCCACAGTGTTGAGCCCTTCTTCAATGTTGAAGAAGGGCTCAAAATAAGCCAATTTTCAGTTTACATGATGCTCCAAAACAGAAAGCAAGATAGGCTAAAAGCTTGTGCAAGATTGGGGAATCTAAAGTAAAAAGATTACCCTTGAAGAACCTTTGATGAACAGCAGGTGCAGCCACTCTTCTCTGATCAAAAACAGCCCAAAAACTCAAGAATCAACCCTCTAAGCCCCTCAAGGTTGAAGCAAGGTGTAATGGTATGTGCCTTGGTGCAAAACTATAGTAAAAATGCACTTTTAGGCCACAAAACACACACAAGGATGAGAGAGAAGGAGATATAGAGAGAGAGGATGTATATATCAGATGTATAGATATATATGCTCTGGTTTTTTTTGTTCAAAAGCTCCAACCCTAAGCAATGGAGAAGAAGAGCTCTTATATAGACAAAGTAAAGGCTCTAAGCTTCCCAAGGAAGCTAAATGAAAAGGGGCAAAGGGTGCCAATGGTTCAAGGCTTCTAGGAGAAGCTAAGACAGCTGGCCAAGCTTTCCCAAGAAGCTTGGCCAAAGGGTCACTCTTCTAGAAGAGGTTTGGGGCCAAAAGGCTCAAAAGGGTGCAAAATAGCCACATATATGCACGTGGAGCTGGTTCTGTGCATCCCAGCTGGGCACAGCTGGTATGCACCAGCCTTGGAGGGTGCAAAGGGTGCAAACCGGCCAGAAAATTTGGTCGTCGGCCAAAATAAAGTGCCGGTCGGCACTATTTTCTGCCGGTCGGCAAAATAGATTTCTGATAGATGATTCCAAGGTCAAAAAACGCCCGGTAGGTATGCGAATTGAAGCCCCGGAAGTTAGCTTTCCAATGGCGCAAACCTTGCATCAAAATTCCTCCTGTGCAAAAAGTTATGCCCTTTTTGGTGAAGCCGCGCAGACTCGATCCAACCGGGATGATGCCCAGCTTCAACCAATCATATCTCCTCCACCCGGACTTGGCTTTGGGAGATTCTTGAGTACAAAATGAACCCCCGGAAGTCTTCTTTCCAATGGTTATGGCCTCATAGCTTAACTCCAAGTGTATAGATAGATGAGCTTGATTTAGCGAGGACTGCTCGACCCTCTTCTACCTAGATTCATGCCGAACCTCTTCTCCAACTTGTTTTCTCCCCTCTTCTCCTCTTCTCTTCAACTTCAAACCCCGAAGTAAGGTGTTTTGAAGGATTTTTCAAAGATTTCATCTCTCTTTCATTCATCTCCACTTTGTCCTTGCTCGGTTGATCGAAAAGCGCACCATTTACCGAAATGCGAGCGTCGGAACATCGTGGGAATTTTATTTCAAAAATGTTTTGAAAGAGAGGGTTTTAAGGTCTCAAAACCATCCAAAATAATTTTGGTTCAAAATGGGGTGTGAAGTTGAGATTTCTCTCTCTCCTTGCTAAAGAAATTGAACCTTTCCCCTGCACACCTTTCATCACCGAGCAAACCATCAGTAACGCCCAAGTCTCGAGGGCGGTCAAAAATGGGGTGTCTACACCGTGTTTGTAAAGGACACCGTCAACCAAAACGTAGTTAGCCGACCGAGCTCTGACTTTGGCGGCCTGCTGTTGGTCATCTGGGAGTTGTCCTGCGGTCAAGAATAAGAGGATGTCGGACGCCCAGGGGATGGGTTCATGCCGGAGGAATTGTACTTCTTGCAGGTCGGATAAGATGGCCGAGTGGGGAAGGTACTCGAGACGAACTCCATGGCTGAGGTCGGACTGGTCTGCGGAGGCCAGCTGAGCCATCTCGTCTGCTTTGGAGTTTTCGGCCCGAGGTATGTGCTTGATGTGGAAGGTATTGAAAAGGCAAACAAGAGGGAGTGCCATGTTTCTGTAAGCCAGCATTGTGTCATCCTTATGATCGAATTCCCCTGTGATCTGACCGACGATGAGCTGGGAATCACTGAACACGCGGATGTGGCTAACACCAAGGTCTTTGGCGAGGCGGAGTCCTGCGATCAGTGCTTCATATTCGGCCTCATTGTTGCTGGCTTCAAACAAGAGACGAAGGGCACACTTAATACAACCACCTTCGGGGGAGGTGAGAATGAGACCAGCCTCGCTCCCTTCCCTCCGGGATGACCCGTCGACATTGAGAGTCCAAGAAAGGGGGTCTTCTGGTTCAGTAGGGGTTGTCGGTGGTGGAGAGATAGTGGCTGGGGCGGGGTTGGTGAATTCTAAGATGAAGTCGGCAATGGCCTGTCCTTTGATTGCTGTGCGGGGGCGGTAGGAGATATCAAACTGGCTAAGTTCCACTGACCACTGCATAAGTCGGCCCGAAAGCTCTAGTTGCTGCATGACTTTCTTCAGGGGTTGGTCGGTGAGGACCACTATGGAATGGGCCTGGAAGTAAGGACGAAGTCGTCTAGAGGCGGTGACCAGGGCCAGGGACAACTTTTCCAGTAGTGGGTAGTTCTGCTCTGCTCCCCTAAGAGCTCGACTGATGTAATAGACCGGCCGTTGAACTGAGCCGTCTTCCCTAATGAGAGCTGCACTGACGGCGGTGTTTGATACTGCTAAATAGAGAAAGAGGGGTTCGCCTGGGATAGCCTGCGAAAGAAGGGGGGGTTGGCCATGCATCGTTTTAACTGCTGGAAGGCCTCTTCGGATTCAGTCGTCCATTCGAAAGTCTGCCGAAGGACTTTGAAGAATGGTAGGCACTTATCTGTTACGCGGGAAATGAACCGGTTGAGGGCCGCCACTCTGCCAGCGAGTCTTTGAACTTCCTTAAGGGTTTTGGGTGACTGCATCTCAATCAAGGACTTGATCTTCTCGGGGTTGGCCTCAATTCCGCGATGACTGACCATAAAGCCCAAGAACTTCCCAGATCCCACGCCAAAGGCGCACTTCTCTGGGTTGAGCTTCATCTGGTACTTGCGAAGGGTGGCAAAGGTCTCCCGTAGGTCAGTCAGATGGTCGGCGGAGAGTTTGCTTTTGACTAGCATGTCATCCACATACACCTCCATGTTCCGACCGATCTGGTGTTGGAAGACTGTATTGACTAACCGTTGGTAGGTGGCCCCCGCATTTTTCAGTCCGAACGGCATGACACGGTAGTGGTAGGTGCCCCGATCGGTGATGAAGGATGTGTGTTCTTGGTCAGATGAGTGCATCATGATTTGGTTGTACCCGGAGAAAGCATCCATGAAGCTGAGCATTTGGTGACCGGCCGTGGCGTCGACCAGCAGATCAATGCGGGGGAGTGGATAGCTATCTTTGGGACAAGCTCGGTTCAGGTCAGAGTAGTCGACGCAGAGACGCCACTTGCCATTGTTCTTGCGGACTAGAACCACATTGGACAGCCACTTAGGATAATCCACATTTCAGATAAACTGAGCCTCGAGGAGTTTGTCAACCTCTGCAGCTATGAGATTGTTGCGTTCCGGGTGGAATATACGCTGTTTTTGGCGGTAAGGTCGGAAATGAGGTTCGATGCTGAGGCGGTGAGTGATGAAGGAGGGGTCAATGCCTGGCATGTCCGAGTGGGTCCAAGCAAAGACGTCGTTGTGCTCGGTCAAAAGGGCAGTGAGGTTGGCTTTTGCTTGGGGGGATAATTGGCTGCCGATCTTGGCAGTTTTTAGTGGGTCGGTGGGGTCAATAGGAACCTCAATGAGCTCTTTCACCGGTTCTCCTCTGATCAGCTCGTCCTCATCCCGGACGTCAAGTCCTTCAATGATCATCGCCTCCTTCAACTTGACTTCTTTAAGTGAGGCAACATAACACTCCCTGGCCACGGTCTGTTCTCCCCTGAGTGTTCCGACCCCGAGATCGGTGGGAAACTTGAGGGCAAGATGGTAGGTGAATGTGATTGCTTGGAAGGCGTTGAGGGCGGTGCGGCCGAGGATGATGTTGTAGGCAGATGGGCAATCAACCACCAGGAAGGTGAGCAACTTCGTGGTTTGCCGTGGGTACTCGCCGATTGTGATGGGGAGATCGATGGAACCAATGGAGGTCACGCGGTCGCCAGTGAAGCCGACAAGAGGGGTTTGGAGCGGAGAAAGGCTTTCTTCCCCAATCTTAAGTTGGCGGAAGCAGTTGAGAAAGATGATGTCCGAAGAGCTGCCATTGTCGATGAGAACTCGTCTGACCTTATAATTGGAGAGGATGGCGGAAATAACAAGAGGATCATCATGAGGATAACGGATGCCTGTATAGTCGGCGTCCGTGAAGGTGATGGGCTCTGTCCACTGCTTGGGCTGTTTGGGGGGTCGGTCTACTGTGGCGACTGCCTTGTCTGAGCCCTGTCGTATTTTTCTAAGTTCTGCCCTCTGAGCTGAGCGAGATGGTCCCCCACAAGCAAGACCACCTGAAATAACTCTAATTTCACCAACTGGTGGAGGTGGATTACCTTGAGGCCGAGGTTGTTGGGGAGGTCGGTCGTGGCCTTGATTCGGTTGAGCTGGGTACCGCGGTGGGGTACGTCGGCGATCGTCTCTGTGGGGTTCGGTTCTTTGCCTCTGCTGGGGGCGGGTGTTGGTGAATCGGCTTAGACGCCCCTGGCGAATGAGGGTCTCCACCTGATCCTTGAGGTTGATGCAATCGTCAGTGTTATGGCCATGGTCCTGGTGGAAGCAGCAATATTTGGATTGATCTTTCCGGTTGGAAGGGTTCCGTGGAGGGGGAGGCCACTTGAGGGAGTAGTCCCGTTGGATCTGGTTGAGGACATGTTCCATGGGAGAATTGAGAGGCGTATACCGCTCGAACCGACCGGGCGGTCGGACTGGTGCTGACCGGTCGGCATGAGGGGGTCGGTCGGTATAGCAGGGTGTCTGGCTATGATATTGGGTGTTGCTGGGTTCTTGGTCTTTTCTCTTTTCTCTGGGGGTCAGGTTTTTAGCTGTTGGATCTTGCCGAGCGGCTAGTGAATCCTCGGCATTCATGTATTTTTGGGCTTTGGAGAGTAGGACTGCCATGGAGGTCGGGGGGTTCTTGGAGAGGGAGAAAAGGAAATCAGATGACCGCAGACCGGCCATGAAGGCTGTGAGGATGACCTTGTCGTCATTTTTGGCAACTTGCAAGGCTTCGGTGTTGAAGCGAGTGATGAAGCTGCGCAGTGATTCCCCCTCGGTTTGACGGATGTTGAGTAGTTGGGTCGCCGGGCACTGCTGGCGCTGGGCGCCGATGAAGTGGCTCAAGAAGGAGTCACTGAGATGCTGAAAAGTGGAGACCGAGTCTGGTGGTAACTGGCTAAACCATAGCCGAGCTGACCCCTTCAGTGTCACGGGAAAAGCTCAGCACATGATTTCGTCAGGGAAGGCATGGAGGATCATAAGGGTGCGGTAGGTCTCCAGGTGGTCGACGGGGTCGGTCATTCCGTCAAAGGAGTCGATGGTGGGCATTTTAAACTTGGCGGGTAGGGGTTTGTCTCGGATGGAAACGACAAAGGGGGAGTTTGCCGTAGTGGAAGGCTTATGCTGGATATTCTGCATGACCCCTTGGAGCTGAAGTTTCATGGCTCAGAGTTCAGCGTCCCAAAGGGGAATGTTGTCACCACCAGAGGGAGACAGGTGTTGGATGCTGCTGGCCTCTCCCTCGGGGGCTGGTGCTATGACCGATGGGTGTGGGGGTGGAGGTGGTGGATTTATATGTGGGTGAGGAGGCTGCAAACCCCCCGAGTTGAGAGGGTTGGGTTGTGGGACAGTATGGCCCGGAGTTTGTACCGGATGGGGTGGAATATCTGGAGGTCGCGGTGGAGGAATAGGGAGGTTTCTTTGTAGCAGAGCATTGATTAGGGCCTGGTTTTGTTCGGTCATGCGGTTGATGCTGTTGGTAAGCTCTATGAAGTACTGTGGTGGGTTGTTTGGATTGGGAGGGTCGGTTTGGTGATCGGTAGCATTATGGTAGGAAGCCATGGATCTAGTCGTGACCATACACTTGACGGGTGGGGTGAAAAGGTTACTGGAACAGGGTCTCCGGCGGCAATGAACACAACTGGCGCACGGACAAACCAGTTCCCACAGACGGCGCCAGCTGATGATACGGTTCGCTCACAGTAGATGGACTGGACTGACCCAAGCTCCTCAAGCCCCCTCCCAAGCGACGAAGCCCACTGGAAGACCTGCAAACAAGTCCAACGGGGAACGGGGTAGTCCCCCGGCGAACCCTCCGGTGTGTGAATTAGAAGGGGAAGTAGACAATGTAGAGAGAGAGAGAGAGAGAGAGAGAGAGAGAGAGAGGGATAGGAAAAACTTAAACCTCTTCTTGTCTTTCAACTTTGCTTATATCCTTTGGTAATCATTTCACTGTCTCTGCCGTTCTGACCTTCCCGCCGAAAGCTTGTGCCGTGGCTTACCTTGTTCAGGGTGAGGGGGTGCCATTCCGGCTGAGAGGTGTTGTCGCAATAAATGCTGTGATGGGCTGCATTAATGGTGATGTGTTGTGGCAATAACTTTGCAGATCTTTGTCTGCTGACGTGGCCTGTTCTACACCTGCCATGTGTCCGAGTATCATTGGCCTTCTATGCTCAGTTGGCCTCCAGCTGTCTTGGATTTTGCTGCCCGGGTTACGCAATTGGATATAAATGGTGGGCTTGGGTTTGTCCATTATAGGCTGTGGACATTATCGGTCTTTTTTAAGCCTATTTTGAGAAGTAAACTAAAAGATGATATTTTTTATATAAAAAGCCAATGCAAAAAAAATAAAAAATAAAATATAATGTAATTCAAAAAAGATTAAAAAGTTAGCTTTTAATCGTGTTGTGAAAATAACTTGTTAGTGAAGTTTAAGAAAATTAAATATAAAAAAAATAATAAATATCATAAATATTAGTAATTATAATTATATTTTTTTCATTAATATGTAATAATTTAAATAGATTACCATTTAATGGTAATTTCCCCTTTTAATTTTAATTTCTAAAGGAATGTTACAAATTTATAAAAATTATTCAAAAAATATTTATTGATCACAATAATTTTGAATGGATCCACGTCACACCAATTTTAAATGGAAAAATTAGTAAAATATCTCTATTCAACTTTGGTTAGCAGGAAATGTCTAATATTTTTTTTTTTATTAGCTAAGGTTCTCGATGAAATTTTTTTGCATTCATATCAGAGAAATTTTGAGATTTCTTTGTAATCATATCAAAGATTTCTCTCTAAAAATTGAAATTTCTCTGTGTCGGAAAAAAATTTATCTATGTCAAATTTTTTCTGTAAAAATATTTATGACCCCAACTACTATAAAAATATTGTATATTTTTTATTTTATAAAATCTTAATATTAAAGAAATTCCCCATTTTAAATTTACACTATAAAACTCATTTGGAGATAAATTATGAAATATCTTTTCATAACACATAACATTTCTATTTTCAAAATAATACAAAAAAAATTTGGCAACGATTGATAAATTAGTTTATCGACTTAAAGTATTTTAATTTTGTACAACTATTAGAATTATTTAGCAATTTTTTTAATTTTAAGTTAGTAAATTAGTTTATTTTGTAAGTTATATTAACCATAAAACTACTCCTAGAAGAGCCTCATTTGGCTCAATGATCTAATTAGCATTACAATTTAAATTTTATAAGATTTTAGAGTGGCTATGATTTTAATTACAAAATTGTGTAGAATTACAATACGGATCCTATTACAATTTGGGTTTTACCAACTTTTTTCTTCTTATTTATTTATTTTTTTCTATATTATTAAAATTTTAAGCAAAAAACTCCCTCTTCAAGTGTCTTCTCTTATAAAAAAAATTATTTGGGAACTTGAAGAGAATGCAATGCAAAAGCTTCTATTTATTTATAGAATAAGGTTTCTTAAAATTATTAGAATTAAAATATTTTGAGAAAAAATTTAAAAATTTTATTTTGATCTAAAATCAGAATTACTGAATTCATTTTATTATTTGAATAAAATTGTTTTGAAGGGAGAACTGATAACTTGATTCTCCTACAAAATCAATATTTGTTACAATAGTATTTTTATTAGTGAACACTATATAACAATTTATGTTAAAATAGTGTATCAAATTTATTATTATTTTTTTAATAATTTTGTACTTTATTTAATTCTAAAAATAAAATTTTATTATTTTCAATTCAATCTCATTTCATGATACGATCATTAAGAATCGCCGAACGATCCTACCAAGGTAGGATTCGTGATTTAACAACCATGTCTTAGATTAATATTATATAAATTACTAATAAAAATTATTTTTTTTATTATTGAAAATTATTTTTATTATATTATTTTAATAATGCCACTAAAAAAGTGCAATCAGCATCCATCGTTCTCAAGACGGGGCTTCACGAAAGTAACGAAGCCCTCCCTCCGGTGAGTCTGCTGGGACGAACTTCCATAGGACCACAGTCCCATTCACCGTGGTGTCGTTTGGCAATTTGGTTGGGTTGGTTATCTGACTAAATTAGTTTTAAAAAAAAATAAAAAAAGTTAAAAGGTTAATAAAATAAAATATTATATTTAAATTATAATTATTTTATTTTTTATAAAAGTCAAAAAAAATCAACTTAAACGAATTTTTTAACCTAGATTAAAATAATCAAAAAACAAATTAACTTCTCAAATGAAACCATATAGCCTAAACAAAAAAGAAAAATTTACCCATAAGTCTTACTTTCTGAAAAGTTGAACCATTTAGTCCTATAAGTTTTCTTATACTCCATTTAGTCCCATTTGCACATCAATCTAATGTTCGAAACATTAATCTGATGTTCGAAATCTAATGTTCAAAACATTAATCTGATGTTTGAAACATTGTAATAGGACCTTTCAGTCTATAAGAAAACTTTTAGGACTAAACAGTGTATAAGTTATTAATTTGGGATTTATTGGTGCATCCCCCTAAAAAAAAAAAACAAAACAAAACAAAAAGGCGCCAAAACAATCAACCAGTAAAATATCTTCGCCTTGTTTGGTTTGATTTTGGGAGAAATTTTTTCAAAATATACTCTACAAACACTTTTTTAAGAGAAATCAAACCATACAGATTTTTTCAAAAAAACTTTCAGAAATGTGTTTGGTTATCCAATTTCCAGGATTACTTTTGAAACATGTTTGCAAAAAAGTAAATCAAACAAGTTTTTGTACTTTTATCTCAAAAATTACTTTACAAAAAGGCAAACTAAACAAGTTTTTGTACTTTTTTTTATCTCAAAAACTACTCTAGAAAAAAATTCAAAATTATTTTAGAGAGAATATTTGGAAAAAGATAAATCAAACAAGTTTTTATATTTTTTATCTCGAAAACTACTCTACAAAAAAAATCAAAACTATTTTAGAGAGAATATTTAGAAAAAAGTAAACCAAACAAGTTTTGTACTTTTTTATCTCAAAAACTACTCTACAAACACAAACCAAACACACCCCTTATGTTTAAAAAATTTATCAATGCTTAGAGCTCGTTTGAGGTTTTTGGGTTTTTTGGTTAAAATAATTACAAAAAAATAAAATAAATTAAAAAGTTAATAAGACAAAATATTACATTCAAATCATAATTATTTTATTTTTTCTTTCACAAAAATCAAAAAAGTCAAAAAGTCTATACCAAACGAGTCTTTTTAATCTCAATCTAAAATAATTAAAAAGTCAACACACATCCCAAACGAAACCTTAATTTACCACCTTCAATGATGTGGTATTGAGATTAGATCCCACATGATAAAATATTTAAAAAATTAAAATTTAACACTTGTCAAAGACATAATTAAACGTGATTTTTAATAGTGATAAATCAAGTGTCTAAGTTTCGTTTGGCAACATCACTTTTTAACCTAAAAGTCTAAAAATCACTAAAAAAATTAAAAAGCCAACAACCTATACTAAAAATTTAAAGATTCCATTTTCGCTATACTTTTTGCACACCTTTTCATAAAAAAACTAAAAAGTCATCTCAAATATACTATTTTTTTTTACATCATATTTTATCCAAAAAATAAAAAGTTACTAAAAAACATGTTCCCAAACAAGGGTATTTTTCTTACACTAGATGTGTATAGAATATATCACGTGATTATTTTATTTTATCTTTCAAATATCGTATAAATATAATGAAATTTAGGAATTGGAGTAATGGTTATACAGGAAGACACAGAAGCCACTATTGTGCGGTCTGTGAAACTCATTTTAAGACTTATTTTGATAATCGAAACTACTCATTTTTCAGAATATATTGGCCCCGTTTGGTAAAACTGTGGGAAAGTAATTAGATTATAGAATAACAGATTATAACTTATAACTGTGAGCGTAAGCTGATAACCTGTTTGGTGTAGCTGTGGGATTATAGATTTAAGCAATAGAGTAGTGTTTGGTAAATAAGCTGTAAAACAGTTTTTTGCCATGTAATTCTCATTTTTGCCTTTATGAACATAAAAATTATAATTTTGTCATTTTCTTCACTTTAAATTTTGCAAAAGTTATTTCATTAATGGAAGTTGATTAATTAGTACCTAATTTGATACATTTTACATTACCTCAAATTTTATTTTATTTTTTTAATAATAGTGAGTTCACAAGGGAACAAAAAAATGTCATTACAATAAAAATATAATAAATTACTCTTAAGACAATAAAAATAAAACTTTCTAGATATTTAAAGAACTCCTAATTTCGTCTGCAAATTGACATATAATTATTATGTCTCCTCACTTCTATCTCGTTCTCATCACATGCAACATCATTTCCATGGCGTGCTTGTTGAGACGAAGATCCTTCCTTTTCATTAGAAACATAATTCGTGAATCTATCATAAGAGTCAAATGCAATATCGTGGAATTCACTTTGTCAGATGAAATTATGAATTGCCATTGTTGCACAAATAAGTTTGACTTGGGTCGGTCATTTGTAGTTTGGTGAGATATCCTTTATCATCGGTCATCTTGCTTTCCAAACCACAAACGTTCTTTCTATTACACTTCTAAGTAATGAATGTGCTTGATTGAATTTTTCTTGTGCTTTTTGGGGGAGTTGACCATGTTCAAATTGAGCTAGATAGTATCTTTCTCCTTTGTAAGGTGCAAGATATCCTTTCATGTTTGGATACCCAGTATCCACCAAGTAAAACTCATCTATTTTAAAATTCCAAAATGAAATTAAAGTAAGTAATTATAAATGTAAAAATAAATATGAAGATGTGAGTATGGTGTATCTAAGAAGATCTGAGTATCGTGTGCACTTCATTCTCATCCTGGTAAGCAAAATGTGAAACACATATCAAAGTCACATGCGGCCATTATGTTTTGAGTCGCATACCCCTTTCTACCTATTAAACGAGGTTGCTTATCTGGAGATATATATGCTTTGATGTGTGTTCTGTCAATTGCTCCAATACAATCCTATTACAAAATAGTGAATAAAAATATCTTTAGTCACATATTATTAGAAATATCCTACCAACATTAATTATATGTAACACCCAAGTTCCACTTGTAGTTAATTATTTACCTTGAAATGAGGATAATATTTGTGGTTGCGTCGAATATATGGATGCACACCATTTCTCGGTTGAGGCCTTATCCAATCAATGGACATCAATGTAACAGCTTTTAACACATTCTTAAAGTATTTTGAAATAGTCTCGCCAGAATGTTGAAATCTTTCTTGGACATTTCTGTTTCGAATGTCACTGCCAATAATATAAAAAAAATATTGCAATATGCTCTTGAACCGAGACTTTTCGTCTAGTTCCAAGGCCATACTTTGTCTGTAACAAATCACACAATTGATAAAATACCTCTATTTCCATTCGAAGTTTTTCAAATATTCTTGTCCAATTCCCTTCTTGTAATTCTACCATCCACTTCCACCCTGTTAAACTAGATATCCTACATGGTTCTTTTATCAAATAATTTGTCACATATGTCACTGCAACTGTAGCCGCCGTAGCTAAGAACATATTATTATTTTGTTGGGTTTGCGATGTGCTGCCTTCATCTTCAGTATCTTCATCATCGTGATCATCGATCCACAAGGACTATTGTGAAATTAAACTAATTTAATTGTCAAATTCCTAAATTAATTTTGATAAAAAGATTGGTTGTTTATAACCTAATTTAATAACGAATAAATTAAACTAAGGAATTAAATTATCAAGAATAATTGAAATTGGGTTTACTGAATTGGGGAAAAATCCTAGGGTAGAGAATTCACCACTAACCACATAATTAGGGTTTTCAATTGAAATCAATTATGCTATGGTTTGAACGGATTAATGCTTCGCAACTACAAGCTCAAAGCATTTAACAAGAAGATCATCACATTCAATGTACAAGCACGAACCATCTCAAGTAATACGAATCGTTCACTCTAAACTAAGGTAGTGATACGACTCGTTCCTCATAGCATGGTTCATCTCATACCTTGAATGTGAAGGAATAGAAAACACATGTATGGATAACATTCAACAATCACAGAAAGTCAAATATTCGAAGAGATAATGAAAAATATAAATATGAACTTCTAAATCACCATACAATTGTTCAAACCTTTACATAATTAAAAATCAAAAAGAAAACAAAATAATTACATGGTTAGGGTTTCATCAAAACCCTAGAAAAATGAGACTAGCCACTCATGGAGGAGTGGAAGGAGGTAGATGGAGAAGAAACCACGATGGGAGACATCCTTGAAGCTTTTTGTTTCTTCCCTTCCAAACCCTAGCCTCTCCCTTTAGGTCAAAACAATTTCAGAACCCTAGAAAAGCCTTTTCCTTTTCTTTTTATACTTCTACTCACTTCCAAGCAGGTTTAAAACATCGGTTTGACTTTTTCAGAAAAAGTCAACTCTGTCCAAATTTTGTCTTTTTGCCCATTTTATGCTCCGACGATGTACAACCTGATTGACATTCAACACAAATAAAGTATACGGTTTGACCAGCAAGTGAAGTTAAAAGATTCTAATTAACGGCCTCAATGATGTACATTTCGGCCTTAATCACATTCCCCAACTTACTACTTGCTAGTCCTCAAGCAAGTAAAATAAAATAAAATAAAACAAAATCTATCTATTTCCTCTTTCGTGAGAAAACGGTTGCATTTAGCATATGCAACAAGCCTTTAAACCACAAGGTTACCCCAAGTGGACGAGTAAAGTCTCGTGAGGGTTTCCAAAAATGATACCCACAAACATTAACATATTCATATATACTCAACAACAAATGACCACACTACTCCACCTAACAATCAACTTATGTGCCACTACAGTGTGATATTGAGACATCATGAGTCATTAAAGACACAGTGGACAAGCATGAAGGAACCTATTGAGTCAAAACCACAATTCAGTTAATACAAAAGTAAAGTTCCCTATACTTGTGCATGCTAGTAGACAAGTCATGAGTACCCTCGGTGTAAAGTGCAATCTCCATATTAGTTAACTGTCCACTATAATAGCCCAGTGTAACTCATAATAACACCCAACATATACAGAAAAACTAACCTGTTGCAGCCAAGATTCTCAAAAGTTTTTTTTTTTTTTTTTATGACTGTGCAATGTCCTGATCCATTAAGCTTTCTAATCAACCCATGTAGCAAGTTTTGGGCCAATGACTCCCAAACCAGACGGTTTTAGGGCACTAGGTGTAGAGACACCCCTACGGGCTTAATAACTCGAGTTGAAAAGGCTACGAATCCGAACAAGTCATTCTTCTTATTTTTCCTTAACTGTGCAATGTCCAAGTCCCTTAAGCTTTCTAATTAACCCATGTAGCAAGTTTTGGGCCAATGACTCCCAAACCAGACGGTTTTAGGGCATTAGGTGTAGAGACACCCCTACGGGCTTAATAACTCGAGTTAAAAAGGCTACGAACCCAAACAAGTCAAGTGTTTTTTTTTTTTTTTAAGAATCTTGGCTCCTCATTTATTCTTTTTGCAACTCTAGCTATTATCAATGATGTACACCAGGGATTATAATAAAAAGATCACCGCTATGATAGTGTGTTCATGTGAATTAAGGCATACTCATGACAAGTGTACTAATACCACAAACACAGACAACTCTCCTCGTGCAAACATCGCATGCAAGTATCTACCCAATAAACCCTTTTCATACAAGTCTACTATGATCTCCAATTAACATATGCAAATATCATCACCCTACTAGCAAAAAGTCACATCAAGTGAAGTAATGCAATCAAGTGAAACAGGTATAAGCATGAATTATGAGCCAAATAGAAATGCACAAAAGAAAATATAACCCTCATCCCCCAACTTGAATATGACATTGTCCTCAATGGAAAAGTAAAGAGAAATGAGAGAAATTACCAGAATTGTAGGTGCACATCCAGGTAGGCAGAGAGTAACATATACACACTTCACACTTTTTTTTTTTTTTTTTTTTGAAGAAAAGAAAGAACTAAAAAGAAAAATAAAAATAAAAATAAAAGAACAAAATATAAATTACTAAATTAAACTACTCTTTAAAGATACACTTACTCATACTAAACTAAAAAAATAAATAGACACAAAACCGTAGAACCAATCATGAGAATAAAATAAAATATGAAACACATTACTAACATGCAATTTTTTTTTTTTTTTTTTTTAGTAAATAAAGAAAATAATTAAATAAATGAATAAAAATGACCTTAAATAAATTAACTAATTATAAACGAATTAAACTAAACTAAACTATAAAATAACTAAACTACAAAAGAGACTAAATATAGAATAAAATAACCTAAACTAACCATATTTATTTTTTATTTAATTTAAATAGAAGAAAAAAAAAATAAAATAAATAAAAACTAAACTACTTATTAATTAAATGAACAATTACATATAGAAAGAAATAATAATAACATCAAACTAACACAAATATAATAAATAAAAAATAACCAAAATCTACTAACTAATAAACTAACCAGAATCACTACGAAACAATTTAAACTAAACAAATATAGCAAATAAAAAAATAAATTAAGATTATTGTTAGCACCATGATTTCTGATTTTTTTTATAAATAGAAAATAGAAAATAAAAAATAAATAAATAAATAATAAATAAATAAATAAAACGATTTTTTTTTAATTGTATATTTATTTATTTATTTTTAAAATTTATTTATGTATTTAGTTAAAATTTATTTACATCAATAATTAAAAAAAAAAGAAAAAAAATAAAAAAATAATAAATAATAATAATAATAATAATAAACAAAACCAAATGCAATGTTCCACACATGGCCTGCACCTGCGGCGATTTGTCAACTTCGCGCGATTTTTTTTTTTTTTTGAATCGTCGTCCCGCACGTGCGGGGCCCAAGCCGCACGTGCGGCTTGGTCAACGATGCTCCGCCCGCACTTGCTTATTTAGCAGTGCACAACTATGTTTTGGTGAAATTTTTGTCCTATGTGCGTACACAGTGCCGCACATGCGGGCTATCTTTTTTTTTTTTTTTTTTTTTTTTTGAAGTACAACACAGATTTTTTTTATTTTTGTATTTTTATTTTTTTTTTACTTTGTAAAATTGAACAAGTATTTTTTTTTTTATATTTTTAAATTGAACAAGTATAACCCTTTTTTTTTTTAAAAAAAACACAGAAAATAAACATAAAAGCATGCTTTTTTTTTTTTTAACTAACTCTCAGCACCTAACAAAAGGCACCAGAGTTATGGCATAAAGTTGCCACTTCAGAATCCCCCAGGTAATAAAACCCAGCGTAGTTTATAGCCTTCGGGCTAGTACAACCCAAATATACTTAACCATTTCTACCTTCAATTGACATCCGAAATAAATATAGCAAATAAGAAAATAACGGAATGCCTACTAAAGGTATAATCTTCACGCGAAAACCACGGGTACTACTTTTCTCCCTAACTGTGTTTGTAACTTTCCCTATTCTCCAACAGGGTGACAGACTAGGTTGATTCGGTATCCAGAATCGAGGCGCATAAAGCTACCTCAACCTATGGGGCTGCCATACAGAGTTCAAGCCGAGGTAGTTTTGAAGCAATCTCCACACCCCTGGGTATTTAAACCAGACTCTAGTCTCGGAAATCCCAAACCTTTGTGTTCTAGGCTTTGCCATTCGAACTCTAGTTTCCACCGTCTTAGTTGGTCTCCTAGGAACTCACTACAAACACGGTTAGGTGGCTATACCAGACCGTCAGATGCCGTTCGGGCACGGCTAACACCAAAGGAATTACACCTTTAGAAGATTTTAAGTCTCCTAGACGCAAATAAAGCATAACGAGAATAAAAAAAAACAGAACAACATAGAAGGGAAAGAAAAAAAATAAAAAAATAAGAAATCAATCTATCAAGCATAATAAAATGGGTCCATCAAACCCCTGGGTAAAGGAAAATGATCCTTCCTAGTCGAGGAATTTAGTCTCCTATAATCAATGCACACTCGCCACCCAGTAGTGGTTCGTGTGGGGACTAACTCTCCTCCCTCATTCTCAACAACGGTGATGCCCGATTTCTTGGGCACCACTTGTGTGGGACTCACCCACTTGCTATCTGAGATGGGGTATATAATACCCGCATCCAACAATTTTAATACCTCCTCAACTGACCCATCAATATCAAAATTTTCAAACCCAAAATGAGCTAGACAAGCCTCTAAAGGGTCCTCTACAAGAATGGAGGGCAAAGCCTCCTCCACAATCTCATCCACAACATCCACTAATAAGCACTCCTCTCTCTCATGAGGTTGTTGGGATGCTTGGAAAATATTAAGTTTCACTTGCATGTTGCCAAATGAAACTTCCATAACCCCGGTCCGACAATTGATGCATGCATTGGCCGTAGCCAAGAAAGGTCGACCTAAGATCACCGGGATTTGTTTCTTAGAACTGGCTACCGGTTCCATATCTAACACCAAAAAGTCAACAGGGAAGTAGAACCTATCAACCTTAACTAGCACATCCTCAATCATGCCACGTGGCACTCTGAGGGACCGGTCAGCCAATTGAAGAGTGACAGTAGTGGGCTTCAACTCGCCAAGCCCAAATTCCTCGTACACAGAGTACGGCAATAAATTGACACTAGCCCCTAAATCTAATAAGGCCCTATCAATGAAATGGTCCCCTATAATGCATGCAATGGTTGGGGCACCCGGGTCCTTAAGCTTAGGAGGTGTGTCATTCAACAAGATGGAGCTTACTTGCTCCGTGAGTAGGACCTTTTGGGACACATGTGTCCTAGATTTACGCTTTTGCGTACAAAGGTCCTTCAGAAATTTGGCATATGATGGTACTTGCTTAATCGCCTCCAACAGGGGGAGGTTGATTTTTACCTGTTTAAAGACATCCATCATTGCCTCCATAGATGCCGCCTTCTTATTAAAAGGGGACGGTGTATCAAGGCATTGGGGAAAGGGTGCCTTAGGCACATATGGAGTGCTAGGGACTAAGTCATCCCTCTTAAGTGTTTCCCCCTCACCCTTGCTCTCATTAGGTGTACCCCGTGGTCACCCTTCTTAACTCTAGTTGCATCAGACGCAACTGACTGAGGCTCTAACTCCCTACCACTTCTCAAAGCAACCACCGCCTGCACTTGCTCATGTTGCTTACCATTCCCACCCGAACTCTCTGCCCCGTATTGTCCCTTAGGGTTGGCCACAGTTTGACTTGGTAATTTTCCCTCCTCTCTCCGATTCATGTTGTTAGCCATTTGACCCAATTGGGTCTCTATCTTGGCAATAGAGTGAGTGTGGGAGTGAACTATCGGTGCTAACCCCTTAAGTTCTGAGAGAACTTCCAACACCTGAGTCTCAAAGGCAGAGTTGCCCTGAGGAACAGGCGGGGGTTGTGGTTGCCGGTACGGTTGTGGGGGTCGATAAGGTTGCGGTGGTTGGTAGGATGATTGGTTGGCAAAATTATTGAAATTCTGCCTTGGTGGTGGAGGATTGTAAGAAGTGCCTTGTGAAGGGGGTCTCCATGAGAAATTAGGGTGATTTCTCCATCCCGGATTATATGTGTTGGAGTATGGGTCATTACCCGGGTTGGAGAATCCTTGAGCCACATTCACATGCTCTTGGACTAACTCCGGAAATTGTGATGCCGAAGGGCACTCACTCAAGTCATGAGCAGGGCTCGCACATATAACACATGCCTCACGGAATTGAGGCTGATCTTGCTGGGTAGGGGCATGTCCCGTAGCTAATAAGTGGTCTATCTTGCGGGATAGTGCCTCTACTTGTTGGGCTAACTCTAAGTTTTGCCCGACCTCATAAATGCCCCCTCTTTTCGGGGCTCCAACTACTGGTTGCCGGACTTGCCGGGCTGCGGAGGCATGGTGAAGGGAATTATCACTTAAGTTCTCAAACAATTGCCATGCCTCGGCATCATTTTTAGACATAAATGTCCCACCACAGGACGAATCCACCATTTGGCGGTGCGGCTCAGTTAAGCCATAATAGAATGTTTGAACAAGTTGCCAATCAGGCACTTGGTGGTGGGGACACTGTTGGAGAAGGTCTCTAAGTCTTTCCCACGTCTCATGGAATTGCTCGCCATCCATTTGAGCAAAGTTTGTGATGGCTCGCCTAAGTTGGTTGGTTTTACCTATGGGAAAGTACTTCTCCAAGAACCGTTGCTGTAATTGGTCCCAAGTTGTGATTGAATTAGCAGGTAAAGAATTTAGCCAGTGTTTGGCTTTATCCTTTAACGAGAATGGAAACAATCGCAACATTAAGGCCTCATTTGTGAAATTCTGGATCCTCACTGTCGAGCAAATTTCCAGAAATTCATTCAAATGCTTATAAGGGTCATCATGAGTTAGTCCATGGAATGATGGGAGCATTTGTATGGTGCTGGACTTAATCTCATAATGAGCAGCAGTGGTGTTGGGCAATTGGATGCATGATGGTGATGTATATGCAGTGGGTGTAAAATAATCCTTAAGGGTCCGGTTAGGCACATTCGGGACATTAGGATCTGCCATCTCTAATGGCTCAATGTATGAATATGAATACTCAAGCCTAGGAACACGGGCAGAAGCCCTAAGTCTCCTAAGGGTCCTTTCTAGTTCAAGGTCCAAACTCCACAATTCAGGGCGACAAGAACGACGCCCGTGCATACACTACCCACACACACACAATAAGTTCGACTCTGTGCACTAAGTATGAAAGCAAAATACCAAAAGAGAAATACTCACAGCGGTTTAACGAAAACGCTTTACTCGTCTTGCGGATGCTTGACGTGTAGACGTTGTCTCCAACCCCCAATTGAGCTTTGACTTTCGTTTTAGCACTTTGGTGCTTTGCTTGTGAGTGTTTGCTTCTGTTTACTCACTTTAGTGCTGCGGTTTTTTTTTTAAAGCTCGGCTGCGCTCCGCTTGCACTTCAATGATAGCTCCAATTTCAAACGCTCTGCACACTTAGCAACACCAAAAGCATAAAATCCTAAACTAAAAATTAAAATAAGAATGTAACTTTAAATTAACTAATTTCGCCAGAAGTCCCCGGCAACGGCGCCAAAATTTGATGGGTCGTTGAACACACCAAAATTAAATACTAAACTATACCAAATTCAATTAGAATAATGGCAAGTCCAGGTATCGATCCACAGGGACTATTGTGAAATTAAACTAATTTAATTGTTAAATTCCTAAATTAATTTTGATAAAAAGATTGGTTGTTTATAACCTAATTTAATAACGAATAAATTAAACTAAGGAATTAAATTATCAAGAATAATTGAAATTGGGTTTACTGAATTGGGGAAAAATCCTAGGGTAGAGAATTCACCACTAACCACATAATTAGGGTTTCCAATTGAAATCAATTATGCTATGGTTTGAACGGATTAATGCTTCGCAACTACAAGCTCAAAGCATTTAACAAGAAGATCATCACATTCAATGTACGAGCACGAACCATCTCAAGTAATACGAATCGTTCACTCTAAACTAAGGTAGTGATACGACTCGTTCCTCGTAGCATGGTTCGTCTCATACCTTGAATGTGAAGGAATAGAAAACACATGTATGGATAACATTCAACAATCACAGAAAGTCAAATATTCGAAGAGATAATGAAAAATATAAATAGAACTTCTAAATCACCATACAATGTTCAAACCTTTACATAATTAAAATCAAAAAGAAAACAAAATAATTACATGGCTAGGGTTTCATCAAAACCCTAGAAAAGAGACTAGCCACTCATGGAGGAGTGGAAGGAGGTAGATGGAGAAGAAACCACCATGGGAGACATCCTTGAAGCTTTTTGTTTCTTCCCTTCCAAACCCTAGCCTCTCCCTTTAGGTCAAAACAATTTCAGAACCCTAGAAAAGCCTTTTCCTTTTCTTTTTATACTTCTACTCACTTCCAAACAGGTTTAAAACATCGGTTTGACTTTTCCAGAAAAAGTCAACTCTGTCCAAATTTTGTCTTTTTGCCCATTTTATGCTCCGACAATGTACAACCTGATTGACATTCAACACACATAAAGTATACGGTTTGACCAGTAAGTGAAGTTAAGAGATTCTAATTAACGGCCTCAACGATGAATATTTCGGCCTTAATCACACATGTTTCCAATAATGGATGCACCATTACTCATGTGTTTTCTTTGCACCTTAGGTAGCACTGAAAGACATTAGGATATATAAGATAAGATACTTGGAAATGGGAAATTTTATGTGACGCCCCGAATCTACACTATTGGTTGCAGTCCAAGGAGAGTCACTAATGAGTCATACGGTCAATAACCAAGTAAGATCCCAGATCGCCGGAGAAGTCAAAGTAGCCTCCTTCTAAGTCCAGCTTTTTTAGGCAGCGCACTACCCTTTTGACAGATCTTAAAAGGTATTAACACAATGTCTCATAAGCAACGTTAGGGTTTATATTGGTGTTAGAATATAAGTACATAATAACCACGAATATCCATAATTACAAAAGCTCGTTCCATTACATTACATCCCAAAAGAAAATTTAAATCTTCATATGAGCCTTACAAAATATCAAAAGGGAAATTTCTAACTTTTCTAAGATAGCCAAAAGTCTTCAAAGGTTTCAGGCTCGTCGTCTCTAGCTATAAGCTCCTCTTCAGCACTTGGCATGATACGCCATGAGCTTTGAATGTCCAGTAAACGCACACACACCCCGTTCTTTTTTCTCCTTCCAATACACAATCACAAATATGACAACAAGTAACAAAGCATGATATTCAACTGAACAAATAAAGGGTTACAAGGTTAGATGTTAGTAAACTAGAAATCCCCCAAAGAGACTTCGTCCTCCCAACCACAAGAATCGAACGCGGATTATTCGGTATGCCCCCTCTTTTGCTGCTTTGTTGCAGAACTAACCTCGGATGCCTACCAACGGTTATATACCGCGTAGCGCCAACCGCAGGGCCTCAAAAGAGATGGTGATAATGGGCCTTGCCCAAATCCCTTCTCACACCAAATACCTAGGGTCCGAATACAACCGCTCCATTTAAGGGTTCCGAAAACCACTTGCGCAAGACTTTAACTTCCAAATAGGGAACGCATCCCAACAATTCATACATCACATATTATCATCTTTTCATTACTCAAGTGATCGAAAACCTAATACCATTCCATTTAAGTTTTCCATTTGGATTAGTGTTTATGTTAGTTAGTACAAGCAAGTAACAAGAACATACAAGCAAGTAACAAGAATAAACTTGCATAAGTGTAAGCATCATTCAAGGGCTAGAATATAAGATATACAACCATGGCAAGTGTAATATCATATTAGGACACATTCATATATATATATATATATTAACAAGCATATTCATGAACGCAATAGCATGAATACCAATGCCAAACAGAAATTTCAGATTTAGTACCCGTTAAAGATTAATATCAAAACGGTGGTTTCAGATTTTTTTTTCCGAACTCAGCCTTCCTATGGTTCGAAGAGAATTTAATCTAATTTCCAGAACATATTTCAGAAATGGGATAGCTTTTCTAGATTTTCAGTTATTTAGGGTGTATTTGGTAACGTTTACTTTTTCAGTTTATATTTTTGCAAAAATTTTATAAACTGATTTTTGTTTATTGTTAGAAAAACATAAACTACAAACGCGTTTGGTAATTGACAAAATGTTTTAAAAAATTTTAAAATATAAAAAAGAGTGAGAAATGGCAAGTGGTGGCAAGTGGCGGCGGAAGACAGTGGTGGAAAGTGGCGACGGTGGGTGGTGGGTAACTGGTGGTGGTGGTGGGTGGTAGCGAGTGGGTGGTGGTGGTGGTGGGTGGGTAGGTGGTGGTGACGGTGGCGGGTGGTGGGTGGTAGCGAGTGGGTGGTAGTAGTGGTGGTGGTAGGTGGGTGACGGTGGCGAGTGGTGGTGGTAGCGAGTGGTGGTAGTGGTGGTGGTGGTAGGTGGGTGGCGGATGGCGGGTGGTGATGATGGGTGGGTGGGTGACGGTGGCGGGTGGTGGGTGGTACCGAGTGGGTGGTGGTGGTAGCGAGTGGGTGGTGGGGTGGGGTGGCGGGTGGTGGTGGCAGGTGGGTGGCGAATGGCGGGTGGTGGTGGGTGGGTGGCAGGTGGTAATGGTGGGTGGGTGGGTGATGGTGGCGTGGTAGCGAGTGGGTGGTGGTGGCGGTAGTGGTGGTGGTGGCGGGTGGCGGGTGGTGGGTGGTAGTGGCAGGTATGTGGCGGATGGAGGGTGGTAGCGGGTAGGTGGTGGTGGTGTGGTGGGTGGGTGGGTGGGTGGGTGACGGTGGCGGGTGGTAGGTGGTAACGAGTGGTTGGTGGTGGTGGTGGGTGGTGGTGGTGGTGGCAGGTGGGTGACGGGTGGGTGGTGGGTGATGGTGATGGTGGTGGTGGTAGGTAGTGGGTGGTGGTGGCGGGTGGGTGGCAGGTAGGTGGTAGTGGTGGGTGGCTAGTGGTGGCAAGTGGTGGATGGTGGTGGCAAGCAGGTGGCGGGTGGTGGTGACGGCGGTGGATGGTAGTGGCGGGTGGGTGGTGGCGGTGGATGGCAGGTGGGGTGTGGGTGGTGGTGGTGGTGGTGGTGGTGGTGGTGGTGGCGGCGGCGGGGGTGGTGGTGGTGGCGGGTGGTGGGTGGTGGTAGCAGGTGGTGGTGAGTGGTGGTGGCAGGTGGTGGTGGGGGTGGGTGGTGGTGGTGGCGGCGGAAGACGGTGGTGGAAAATGGTGGCGGGTGGTGGCTAGTGTTGAGTGGTAAAAAAAAAAAAAAAACTAAAAACTTAAGACGGAAACATATTTTTTGTGTTTTCATTTTTTGGCCAAATTTATAAACTGAGACCACTGATTTATAAATCAAAAATTTTACCAAACAAGTTGTTATTTGAGTTTTTAAAATTTTTGTAAATATAAACAGAAAACTGAAAACGTAAGTGTTACCAAACGGCACCTTAAGAAACACTCCAGTGCTGTCCAGATTCGTCAACCGTTACGAAAATCGGAGTTTCTCACAAATCGTTCACTCGTTTTTAATGAAACCAATTTTAGATGAAAGATAACTTCCTAAGGAAATTTCTACGTAAAATGGAGGTCCAGAATAATTTTCTACATTTTTCTAGAAATTTTGAAAGTTGGCTGTGAAAACAGATTTTTATGGCACAATACCCAAAACAAGAAGATTTGTGAGAAAAGAGATCCACTAAGGGAAATTTTTCATTTCTTTTGTGATGAAAACATGCTAAATAATATATATTAAACTCAGAAATTTATCTTGAAGGTGTGCCTTTGGAAAGTTCGAGAGATTGGTATGAAAAAGATAGTTTTGTACCGAAATAAGGGGAACTACAAGAAGAGTAGAATCATGGCTCAACTCTTATCATTTTTAACACAAGAAAATCACTAAACACATCTGAAAACAATGTGTAGAACCCTTGAGAACATGTATTTGAAAAAGGAAAATAAAAGAGAGAGTTGTGTTGTGGCTTACTTGTTAGGCTTGAACAAGATTGTCCTCCTCTTCCTTTCTCTCCCTCTCAAGACTTTTCTCTTGCTCTCCTCTCTCTCCTCTAGGCCGAATGTAGGTGTGTGTGTGTGTTGTTTTTGTATGCTACGCTAAGAGGGTGGTTGTATATATAGGCAAATTTGGTGTGAAAAGACATAAAGGCCCACTAGTTGGAATTGGATTGAAAAGTTTGGATTTACTTGGAGTCTAATGGAATAGGGAGTGATTAGGGGGATTAATTATGTGATTAAACAAGATTTAGTTAGCCTTTAGTTGGGATGGAACTAGGTTGGAAACACAACCCTTGTACTTGGTACTTTGCTTCTAGAATGCCATGATTACAAGCCTTGAAAATTGGTCCCTCACACTCTCCAAGGTTCGCCAGCCATGGGGAAGGGAAATAAGAAATATTTTATTCAATATAAGAGTACTATGGACATATTCCCAATGTATATATATATAGATCTCAAATTGATTTGATGGTACTTATAGTATAAAAAGTACATGTACTAGTTTTGGGGCAATTCTTGAAATTAATAAAAGAAGTGAGGGCTTGGAATTAAACTCATGTATTGGAACCTTATTTATGTAGAATTAAATTAAATTAGACTAAGGAACCTAATTAGGCTAGGATATTCCTGTTTCGATAAAAATTAAAAATGCTAACCGACAAGATTCGAAATAATTTAAGAAACTGAGGGGCTTTTAAGGAAATAATTCAAACGTAAGGGTTTTTTAAAAAATATACATTTTTCAGGGGCTTCACATTTTAGTTGCAAACAAATGAAACATTTGTAATTAGTTTTTTTTCATTTTTCTATTTGTCAGATATTTCCCTAAATACATTTGATCCTTGATGTTCACATTTTGAGTTGTTTAGTTCTAAGATTTGTTGAGGAAAAAGAAACGGTTAAGGGTAAAAAATGAAGGAAAATGATGGAAAAACTAATTCCTTGCTTCTTGCTTGTTGACTAAGAAAATGAGAGTGAATGGTACTTCACAAAAATTATTTTGTTGTTTGGTCATTAAAAAATATGCCAAATACAAGTTATTTCTTTCCTTTTCCAATCTTAGATCTAAACATAACCAGAATTGGGTTGCCCATATATATATATATATATATATATATTTGTAACATATAAATTAGAACTAACAACAACAACATGCAAATGTAAAGGAAAAAAATTATACCTTCAACTTCAAACAACACAGCAATACAACAGCAAATACAGCATAACAGATGCAGAAAAAAAATACAATACAGTACAGCACCAAATGGAAATTCAGCACATCAACAGCAACAAATGGAAATTCAGCACATCAACAAATGGAAATTCAGCACAAAAAATAAATACAGCACAGCAAGTAGAAGGAAATTCGACCTTTCTTACAATAACACCTGTTGGAGAACATCTACATATATATAAAAGTCTTAACCATTCACTTACCATTCATATTCAGGATTGAAATCAACCATTCAACCATTCAACTAACATTCAACCAGTCAACCATTCACCTACCATTCAACTGAGAAAATGCCACGTACCCACCAACCATTCAACTATTCAACTAACAAAGTCCAACATATAATCAAAGTCCAACAAAATATTAATAAAAGTCCAAATAATGAGTCCAACACAACAGTCCACAATTAATAGTAAAAGTTTTAATAAAGGTCTTAAACATGAAATAATTAGGAAATTCAGAAACATCCAACTTCAGAAACAATTAGTCGCGATAACCTATGGTGGTCTTCTCCATCTCAATCTCCAACTTCAGAAACCTCAGCCGAACTTCATTTGTAGGAAGAATCATGAAGCACTCACGACGCTTGTCTCTTAAGAACAATTTGGCAGCCCATACATACAGCTCATCATCCGGGGACACACCAGAGATGCTTTCCAACTTTGCCAAACATTCTGCAATTGAAGAATATCTTGATGAGGTATGTGTTAAAGTTGCTAAAGATGACTCAACCACATTGACTATATGATCAAGTGTCTTGTTAAGTAGAGTTGCACCAGTAAATTTCTTCTTTGTCTTGCTCTCGGTTGATGAACCATCAGTGTTTGATGGACGTTTTTTGTTTAACTCGGAAGGATGAACCACGTCCAAATCAATATCATCATGAAATTCAGCATCATGTGGGCAATGAAATTCCTCCAGAGTCTCATCAGTGTGAGGCATAACCCCTGAGCTAAGAGTGGATGCCCATTTTCCTATAGCAGTTGCATCTGAGAATAGTATGTCTAAGTCTTCAATGAATTGCAACAGCATACGCTAGAATTTAGCAGCATCAGGATACCTCTGCAAAAATTACAAAGGAAAATTTAAAAATTTCAAGGAACAAAATTTGGTTTGTTTAAACAAAAAACAAACAGAATATATACATTAAGCAATTCACTTACCTCCAATTTCTTAGTTCACCACTCATCAGATGCAGATATTGCTCTAGTCAATGTATCACGGCCTAAGTGTGACAACCCTCACCTCTGATTAGCGTTAAACTGTGATTGAGCATGATAAGTAATTGATTAGAATGAAATCCTAATCTGTTTGTATGAGTGTGTTGCTTTAATCGTATTTCTATCTGTTTGTCATTTAATGATCTGTTCATGTTTTGACTTCGAATTGCAAATTGAAGGCCTTATCGGCGACCGAATCAGAAATTGATTAGTTTAATATGCTAATTAGGATTTATGTGATTTTATGGTAGGTTTAATTAAAAGCCAACTTGGAATGATTAAATTAGAATTGTTAATGTTAGTTATTTGAGCCTAGATTATTTACATTATTGCCATTGAGTGGGCCACCTTTAGAGTCATTGTTTGGGACTTAATTTATGCACTTTGATACACCATTCTTCAACCACTTTCTAGGCCAAACCGTGAGAGAGAGGGAGAGTAGGAGAAAATTGTTTCATCTAGAGATTAACTTGGAGAATTAGGGGAATTGAAGAGGATTTGCAAAATTGAGCCAACATACTTGGAATTCAAGACCTAAGGTAGGAAATTCACCCTCTTAATTATGAATTTGAGTTGTCACATGCATGGTTCATGGTAAATTAGTGATTTGAGTCAAGAATTAATTTAAAGTGTTGTTTTGAGAGTGATTTCATGCATGCATGTCCATATCATAGAATTTTGAGGTTGCTTTCATGAAATCCTTACATGCATGTTCATATTTTAGTTGTGGTCCATGAATTCACCATAATTTTGAGCTCAATCTTGCATTTGATCATGTTTTGGAGCATTGGAATTCATAAAAACTCATGCATGTTATGTTCTTGCATTGTTCTTTAAGTTTCTTTGAAATTGGTGTTCAATTGGCTTACCTTTGGGCTTGATTTTACAAAATGATCTTCAAAACATGTTGTAGTATGAGTTTCCAAGTGTTTTCCAGAAAATTGGCCCAAAAGGTTGAGTTTTGATAAGTTTAATTCTTGGTTTGAGCTTTGGAGGCAAATCTGGAAAACCCAGATTTTGGCTTCCTCGCTCGAGCGAAGGATTCCACGCTCGAGCGAGCACCTTTGTTTTTTGAATTCCGCTCGAGCGACGGAATGCTGGCTCGAGCATAGATTGTAAGCTTCCAGGTTTTTGTGGACGTAGAAGCACGCTCGAGCGACGAGACCTGCGCTCGAGCGAAGGACTATGTCTCACGCTCGAGCGAGCATCGAGCAGAGAATTTCAACAACCAGTACTTTTTGCATTTTTACAGACCGCTCGAGTAAGGGAGTCTACGCTCGAGCGACCCCTCTGTTTTGGTAAGCTCGCTCGAGCGTAGAAAGCCACGCTCGAGCGAAACCCCTGTTTTCAGCAAATTTTGAAAAGTGTTTTAAAGTGCATTTTTGCATCCTCATTCCATCCTAGGCATTCCTAGGCCAAGTTTAAGGCATCTTGTAACAACCCTCATCATTGATCACTGATTAACTACCGGTTACTGCTATACTGAGACTGATTATGATGGATAACTGAAGTAATTGAAATACTGAACTGATTGACTGAAAACTGAAACCGAATTGATTGAGTGTATCTATTTGAATTGCATTTCTATCTGTTGCCTGTTTAATTATCTGTTCGTGTCTTTATGTTTAAACTGCAAATTGAAGGCCTTATCGACGGCCGAACCGGAAATCGACTAATGTTTTATGATCATCATAATTTATGTGATTTTATGGTGTAATTATCTGAAAACTGATTTAGTATGATTAAATTAGATTAAAATAAGTTGAATTGCATTGTGGACCTAATTTACCAAATTGCCATCCTAGTGGCCCACTATCCCAAACACATTTGAGCCTCCTTACACTTAGGCAAAACATTTTCATCAGCTCATTTCTTGTTCCCCACCGAAATAGAGAGAGAGTGAGAGAGTATTTGGAGGAAAGCTTGGTTCTATCTTGGGTTTTGCTTAAAAACTTGAAGAAATTGAAGTGTAGATTGTCAATTGAGCTTCTAGACTTGCATTTGAGGACCTAAGGTAGATCATTGACCTTCTTCATTGTGTATTTAAGTTGATTCTTGCATGTTTCATGTCAAATTGTAGAGCTAAGGCATGATTTAGTTCTAGCATGTTGAATTGAAGCTCATTCCATGCATGCATGTGTATATTGAAGAGTTTTGAGTTGTTTTTCATGGCAAAAGGTTACATGCATGCTCATATTTATGTTTAAGTCCATGATTTCATCTTATTTTGAAAAGAATGAGCTCATTAGAGCATGTATTGAAGCTTTGAATTGAATTAAACTCATGCATGTCATGTTTGTAGCATGTTCATGAAAATTGGGTTTGAAAATGGATTTAATTGAAACACCCTTGGGCTTTGATTTACCAAATTGATCTTTGAAACATGTAATATTATGAGTTTTGAAGTGTTTTCCAGAAAATTAGCCCAAGAGGATCGAATTTGATGCATTTAAACTTGTTTTGAGCTTGGAAGTTCAAATCTGGAAATTCCAGATTTTGGACTCCCGCTCGAGCGGGGAAAGTGGCGCTCGAGCGGGAAATTCGTGCTCCCAGTACTTTGCACTGTATTACAGTCCGCTCGAGCGGGGTAATTGGCGCTCGAGCGGGACCTTGTGTCTTGCGCTCGAGCGGCTATCGAGCGCCTATCGAGCGTGATTTTCGAGCATCCAATACTTTTTGGTCCGCTCGAGCGGGTTAGCTGACGCTCGAGCGGAGACCTTTGTTGCATGTCCGCTCGAGCGGGGAAACATGTGCTCGAGCGGGACTCTGTTTTCTGAAAATCCTGAAAATGTTTTCTGAGTGCATCTTTGCATCCTCATCCCATCCTAGGCATTCTTAAGCCTAGTTTAAGACATCTTAATGAGGATATAGATGTAGAACACATTGAGGCAATTAGGGATTAAGTTATTATCTTTCCCAACTGTGTAGCTTAGTGTGTGTTCGATCTGTTAACTGTGTAGGGTTGGCTTCCGAGGAGACGCTCTAGCTTACTGTAGCCCAGAACTCTGTGAGTAACAATTGTGTAAAGATATGTTCAAAATGATTATCTTCTGAATACTGAACTGTACTGCTTTCTGAACTGATACTATTAACTGAATGAATGTATGTCCTATATTCTGAACTGTATTGTGGCATCCTTAGTAACTACTGTTACTGTTACAGAGATCTCTGTCGGTTCCCTTGTTGGAACCACTACTGTTTACTGATTGATGGCCATCATTGACTGTTCGGTCTTTTAAGACCTACTGTTTACTGTTATGCTAATGGATGTACCACATATGACTGTTTACTGTACTGAACAACTGATATACTGGTTGAAATGAACTGTTTTCATTACTGTAAGGACATTCATTCTAAACCCCTTTACGCTTTATGTTATTCACTGGGCTTTAGCTCACTGCTCATATATATATGTAGGTGTATAGGCACCAGACCGCAGCTAGGAGCGTGAGGTAGATTTCCCTTTTTGTCAAGCCAACCACTGTGCCTCACTGCGAGGTTCCGAGCCTGCCAAGCTATGGCTTAGGGGTGTTTTTATTTCCCCTGTCTGTCTCTGTATTTGTTTTTGTACTGTTACTGTACTGTTTAACAGGATTAGGTCCCTGTTCTGAATGGTTGTAAATGTTGTATATACTGTTTTGCACTGACTGTATATATACATATGTATGAAAAGTCTTTCTGCATACAGACTGTCACAGCTCATTGGACATTGTTTATTTACTGTATTGGCTTTCGCCATGCCGCTGTACTCTGTTTTACTGTCTTACTGTTAAGCAGGCCTTCGGTAATCTCGGATTACTGGCCGGTTACGGTGCTAAACCCATAGGGGCGGGTTTGGGTCGTGACAATCTTAATGAGGATAATGTTATAGAACCACAACAACTCAAGTCAAGGGGCTAAGTTATTAATCCCAAGTGTGTAACTTAGTGTGTGTGTGTTCATTCTGCAACTGTGTAGGGTTAGCACCCGAGGACTCTGACTAGCCTGTCTATAGCCCAGTACTCTGTGAGTAACAATGTTGTAAAGATATGTTCAATTATAATTATTCTGAACGATTGATTGTACTGCTTTCTGCAATAACACTGTTTACTGAATGAATGTTTGTCCTATTTGTAAACTGTACTCGTGGCATCCATAGCAACTCACTGTTACTGTTACTGTTACTGTTACTGTTACTGCTATTGCTACAGAGATCTCTGTCAGTTCCAATGTTTGAAACTACTACTGTTTACTATTTTGATGGCCATCAACTGACTGTTCAGTCTATTAAGACCTACTGTACTGTTTTGCTATTAGACGTACCACGTATGATTGTCATGATTTCTAAATGACTGATATGGCATGAAATATGAGCCACTAATTGAATAACTGATTTACTGATGCAAACGACTGTTTTAATTAATGAAAGGACATCCATTCTTAACCCCTTCACGCATTTGTTATTCACTGGGCTTTAGCTCACTATTTATATTTATATGTAGGTGTCCAAGCACCGGACCGAAGCTAGGAGCATCAAGTTAAACTCTCGTTTTGTCGAGCCAACCATTGTGCCTCACTTTGAGGTTCCGAGTTCGTTCAAGCTAAGGCTGTTTTGGGGTGTTTCAGGTTCACCCTTTTATCTCTGTTTTGTATTGACTGAATAAGATTTGACTGTACAGTTATGTTGAAGGGATTTGATCCCGAACCTGGATGTCACGTGTATATGATGTATGTAGATATGTTTTGGTTATGAATGTAGCTTGTTCATAAAAGTCTTTTTCCATTCAGATTTTCGCAACTCATTGGACATCTTTTACTTACTATTTGGCTTCCGCCAGCCCCTTACCCTATACTATTGTCATTACTGTTAAGCAGGCCTTTGGTAATCACGGATTACTGGCCAGTTACGATGCTAAACCCATAGGGGCGGGTTTGGGTTGTGACACTAAGCCTATCTCACCCCTTAACAAATTATTCCATAAAAGCCAATCTTTTTTCAACACATCCCAATGATTTTTCATTTATATTCGTTGGTATGTTTTTCTAGTCATACTTTTAAACTTAGTTATCACATATTCCCACCCGACCCTATCTAAGTGTGTACCAGGTTTGTGTCCAACCTTCACTTGCTCAACATAAAGCTTAATAAAAATTTCATTTAATTTTGCATCTCAGTGAGTTTTAACGGATGGTACTTGACTTGATTTTCCCTTGTTCTTCCTATTTTCAGATTGTGTTTCCTCTTGGGTACTCATTCTATGAAAGAAAAAATAATAATAAAACAAACTCATTCATCACTGCTTGCATTACAACAGCTAGATCAATACAAAATAACCATACATGGCAATTACGTCAACATTCATTGGGTACAAAGCTTAGTACAATAGTTCATGGTAAACTACATTAGTACAAAAACACCAAGTATCTCTAAACAACACCTATCATCATTTGAAGAGTAATGCAACTGACATAACAATACAAATTGTGAGCAGACCCACAATAAGTTGCTTCATGAAAGCATTGGATTGCTCAAGCATTTGGTTCTTCACTTTTAGTCCTACAGTCTACATATTTTGATTTTGATCAAGCATTCTCTCGTTTCTCAACTTCTCTACCATCGTCACAGATTTTGGGGTACACTACCTCCAAAATTGACAATTTCTCTTCTCACAAATGAAATACAGTCTCCCTTTAGATGGCATGTCAGACTCGGTAACCCTTATGGCAGCTCTTAGCCCACAATCACATTTCAAAGCCTCATATTTCAAGTCGAAGTTCTCACCACTAGAATAATAGTTACTAGAGGATGACATGCTTTTGCATTAATTAGGAAGAATTGAATCCAAATCCTCTAAGATTGATTGGGAAGTTATTGTAAATACATTGCACCCAAGAAGTATTGATAGAATAAAATGTTTCTAACATATTGACAATTCGTTTGCACCCATTTGTTCCTAATCTGAAGGTGATTTTTGAAACTAGATTTTTTTTTTTTTTTTTTTTTTTTTTAAAGGTGGTTAGGGAACCACTTATGCATCCATCAAAGACTTGTCAGTTTCACCATGTTCAAAGGAGGCCAAATGCTTAGAGCACTTTTCTTATCTTTAAGAACATGCCACAAAAAATAAAATAAAAAAAAAAAAAAAAGGATCTATTGGAATTCCATCTAACTCATTATTGATAGAAGCCCAAAAAGAAATTGAGAACAAAGGACATTAATCACATGCTAAACAACCTTACAAAATGAGAAGCCTTGGCAAGCAATCATTAATACATGGTAGCATGTCACCACACTTCTTATGCTGAAAGACCAAAAAAACAAGATAAATATAATTAAAGTAATAACAGTAACAATACAACTAAATAATAAAAATTACAGATAAAAAACTTTACTATGCCTCATTTAGAGAATTTGAATAGCTTTAATCTTTGCATAAGTGCCATGAGATTCAGGGTGCAATTTTCTCCTATAGTAAGCTTATGATTGTCCACAAAGAGAACCACAAAAACAGCATGCATAAAAATCAGTACATGGTTGAAAAGACCAGCATCTCAAATCAACTCCAAGTTGACAATGTAGTTGCCATTTGGATTTCTAGAGAGGAAGAAGCTAAAAAATCTATTGGCCAATAAGATTTCATAAGAAATAAAAAAGTGTAATTGTAAAATATTATTGCAAGATCAAGAATAGCTTCATTTCAATAGAAACTTGAAATAGAAAATGTTAAATATAAATGATAATTCAACCGCATATTCGGCAAAGACAGATAATCAAGCTAAAAGAAAGTTCAATGAAACCAGACCTGTTTCATATCATAACTTATGCTACTTCAAATTTAAACAACATTTTGGAAAGTAAAACCAGACCTATTTCATTAATATGATAGATATCAGTTTAAAAAAATTATAAACTTTATTAATTTATATAACATTTCTCTATATTAAGAAATGTGATGAATGTTTTACTCTATTTTTTATTTTTTATGTTTGATAGATAAGTTACGATGTGTGAATGTAAAATGTTGAGTTGTCTATATGTATAAATTGCATTAAATTAGATATCATAAATGGACATACCAGACAACCACATTGACATTGTAAATTAAACAGAAATGAAATTAAGAAATTTCTTGGTCCACCACTCACCAAACAGAAATGAAATTAAAGAAGCAAAATTTCTGGTAATTAACTTCTCATCAGAACAATCAACAACAAAACATTGAACTACCCAATTAGTTACTGAAAAAATTAAGATAATTGCAGTGCAAAACTGTCAAGATTTCCTTCAAATTCTCGCCAACCAAACAAAAAATAAACAAATTCAAACATAGACAAGAGGAAATACCAAAGAAATAAAAGAAAATTAACCTGAATTCCTGGAGAAGAATAGGGATTCCGAGAAGGTTAAGCAGGAATCCTATAATTTTTTTTCTTGTATTGTTTTGTTTTATTTAAATTTTTGCAAAATATGGAGGGATATTTGAGGGGTGGGTAAGAATTGGAAGAGCAAGTAATCAAAGATGGATGCACCATTTCACAGTAAGCAAGACCCCTAAATTCCTTCAGGAACCCTAATCCTTTCACAGTAATCGGATGCACCATTTCACAGTAATCAGAGAGAGAAAGAGAAAGAGGCTAGTAACAACTCGCACACACAGAGCAACCAAAAACAAAAACCCTAACTTGATATGTATATATATATATAACAAACAAAGGGCATGAAATCTTACCTTTTTGGTGCAGATCAACGAAAAACATAGAGGAAAAGAGTTTGATAGGCTGATGTTGGAGATGTGGAGAAGTTCGATCAGCTGATCTTGGAGGATGTGGAGGATCGTCGTCGGTCGCCAGAGAGGAAATGAGAAGAGGAGAGGAGAATGTGAGAGGAGAGAAGCGTGCTAGGGCAACATAAAAGAGCGTTTATATAGTGGCAATTCTGTAATTGTTGAAGTTTTGGAGGGGCATTTAAGTCATTTCAACCCCCCCAACCAGCTGCGCGCTTAAGCTGTTCAATTAAGCATCCCCTAAGCAGCTTTGGAATTTAAGCTGAAAATAGCTTTAAATAAGCTATAATCTGATAATTTAAGTTTCACCAAACACAACATTATAGCTTAAATTAAGTCAAAAGTTGAAATAAGCAGCTTTTAAGTTCTACGAAACAGGGCTATTGAGTATAACATACCTGTAAAAAAATTAAGTTGATTGGATATCAATAGTCCTTTCATTGAATTGCATTTGTATCCAAAAATAATAAAAAATTATCGATATATGATCAATTTAATTTTTTACAAACATATTATATTTAATATACTATAAAAATTAAATAACTCAAATTACCAAAATAAGCCTCATAAGATGCACAATACTGGCTATTGTGCCCCGCATAGCCATTGTTAATTACAATAAATGAAGAGAGTACTAAAATGTTCAATAAAAGAAATGATGCTATCAATAAAAAATTAAAATAAAGAAAATATTATATATACTCACATAAATTTAAGGGTAAATAATAAATTATATTAACTTTTCTTAAATTTTGAAAAAAAATACAATAAATTACATAATTTTGACATAATTATATTGACTTCTCTGTTAGTAAGCTCAAATAGACCAAAACAAATTGGATGATGTGAAAATATAAAAATAAACAATACAAAGTATATATTTTTATATAAAAGAGACGATAATATTATTTTGTATCCCTATAACTCATAAATTATTAATAAAAATTAAATTAAATATTATATGAATTAAAATATTAAAAAAAATTAAATTAATACTATCAAAATTATGAAATTTATTGTATTTTTAAAAAAATCTTAAAAGATATTAATATAATTTAGGGCACTTAGTTTATAAATCCAAATCTCAATTTTGTTGGGTCAAAAGTCCAGCCATTTTTATAGCACAATGACCAAAATACCCTCATATAGACATATATACGTATCATGTTTGGTCTCAATCTATAGCACTGTCTCTCTCTCTCTCTCTCTTCGCTGATGCACCTCTGTTTCTCCGTCGCTACTCTTCCGTTCCTCTGTCGCTACTTTTCCAACCTTCTTCCGCTGTTCCAGTATGACGTCGAGAGATCTCCACCCTCTCGCAAGCTAAAAATGGTAATAGTGTCACAACCACTTCTCTCTTCATCTTCTCACTCCTTCTTCCATTTTTTCTCTCTCTCTTCCACTATGCGCCACTACCATTGAATCCTTAGCACTAGCTCCACGTGTATAAGAGGTGTAGGGATGTATGTGTTGAGTGAGATCAAATAAAGAAATCAGAAAGAAGAATGATAGTAGATCTAGATCTTATGGATTTTCAGTAAGGGAATGACTTCCTTTCAGTCCGTGATCAGCCTAGATGGTACTCTTGGGCCCGTGGGGCCCACCACAAGTCCCGTTTAGATAATCTGAACCGTTGAATGTATAGAACTCGTCGAGTACTATATGTTTATAAAAAATCATGTTAATCGGATATTGATAGCTATGTGATCAAATCAATTTTTTGTAAGCCGTTTATTTTTCACCGTCCATTTTTTTCATACAAAACTGATTTGATCACATAACTATCGATATCTAATCAGCTTGATTTTTTTCAAACATATAATACTCAACGAGTTCTACACATTGAACGGTTCGGATTATCAAATGGGACTCATGATGAGGCCCCACGGGCCCAACAATACCCTTCAGTCCGTGATTGGACTGAAGAGAAGCCATTTCCTTTGAGACCTTGGTGTTTGATACATGGAGGAAGTGAAAGAGGGGTGTTTGGGTGCAAAACAAATTATCTGTGTTTGGAATAACAGAAAGATAGGAATCTGTGTATGTATATATATATGAATAATAATTGAATCTGTGAAATTAAATATATATATATATATATATATATGAATTTGAATATATATATACATATGTGAATGATAAGTGAATATATGAAATTAAATATATATATATTTATATATATGTGAATCTGGTTTCATATATATACATTTATGAATCTGGTTCTTGGTTTGAAATCAATTTCGACGGATATAAATTGTACAGATAAAATAGGTTTGATAGTGAACAGATTGGACAAAAAATTATAACAGATAAATACATAATCGATAAAAATTGAACAAATAGATAAAAAAAAATTTAAACAGATAAAAAAATTAGATTTTTTATCAAATCAAATTTTTGTAAGCCGTTTATTTTCACCGTCCATTTTTTTTTTCCAATACAAAACTGATTTAATCACATAGCTATCGATATCCAATCAACATGATTTTTTATGAGCATATAATACTCGACGAGTATTAAACATGACCCGTAATGGGCCCCTATGGGCCCAACAGTACCATCTAGTCCGTGATTGCTTGGTGTTTGATCCATGGAGAAGGTGAAGGAAGGGTGTTTGGGTGCAAAGAAAATTACCTGTGTTTGGAATAATAGAAAGGTAGGAATCTGTGTGTGTGTGTATATATATATATATGAATGATAATTGAATATGTGAAATTAAATATATATATATATATGAATTCGTATATATATACATACATGAATGATAAGTGAATATGTGAAATTAAATATATATATATATATATTTATATATATGTGAATCTAGTTTCATATATATACATATATGAATCTAGTTCTTGGTTTGAAATCAATTTTGATGAATATAAATTGTATAGATAAAATAGGTTCTGTGAAATTAAATCGAGATAGTGAACAGATAGGGAAAAAATTGTAACAGATAAATAAATAATCGATAAAAATTGACCATATAGAAAAAAAAAATTAAACAGATAAGAAAAAAATCTAACAAATAGATATAAATTTGAACAGATAAAAATTAGAATAAGAATTAATTTCAACATATAAGGGGAAAAAACTAAATAGATTAAAAAAAATTGAACAAAAATTTTAACATATAAGAAAAGGTACAACAAGAATTTCAACAGATAAAATTTTACACAAATAGAAATTTCAATAGACAGGAAAAAATAAGACAAGAATTTGAACATATGGACAAAAAAAATTGAATAGATAGAAAAAAATTTGAACAAACAAAAATAAATTTGAATAGATAGTCAATGAAACGTCAACATATAAAAAAAAGTCAATAAAAGTAAAATTAAAAACAAAATGTCCTTCAAAACATATAAAATGACTTATCACCAAACTATTTCACAAATGATAGATCTCCCATTAATAAAAAAAAAATACACTAAACCTAATATCTTAGACATCCTCTAAATTCGATATATCACCAATTTTCTCTATAATTTAGGTCTCGTTTGGAAACAAGTTTTTTTAGTAATTTTTTAAATTTTTTGGCTAAAATATGATGTAAAAAAAATTAATATATTTAGAATGACATTTTAGTTTTTTATAAAAAAAAAAAATGTGCAAAAAGTATAGAAAAAAAAATTAACCTTTTGATATGAATTCTTGAATTTTTAATTTTTTTAATGACTTTTGATTTTTTTAATTAAAATCATCACTGCTAAACAAGGGTTTATTCTAAATTTAAACACACAAACACAAGTACCGAGCCGTCCCACATGGGAAATTCTAGTTCCACCACCCTGATAAACTCAGTGAACACACTTAATGAAAAATTAGATTAATGACAATTATATCCTAATTAAAAATTACTATAATAGCCATTGATCAACACTCCTAATATTATGTATACAAATTCTTTATACACATCTTTTAGAAATAAAAATATCTCAATATACACTTTTTCTTTTGTAGTCACTTTGCTGGGGTGCTCTAACGTGATATTGCAATCTGGGTGTCGTCCAACTAGCAAGGTTTCCTCGAATTCTTGAACTTGGTTGCTATTTTTAAGGGGATTGAAGGGTTTGGGATCAGGAACTGAAGGTGGGTTGTCGAGGAGGAAGATGTTCTTGAGGATGGTGTTGTTCTTGAGGACAGTGAATACAGGGATTGTCTTCTCTTGTTCTTGTGCTTCTTCTCTCTTATCAGAAGCAGCCATGGTGGGGGCAAAAGTTGCAGAGAGAGAGAGAGAAAGAGAGAGAGAGAATTGATTTGGAGGTTAAACTGCGAAGTTATGAATTTTTTTCGGTATTTAATGGACGAAATTATGCATAATATTCGGAAATCAAGTTCCAAATGAAACACATATATTCGAAAACCCAGTGCCGAGCACTTCCAGCCACAAAACAAACATACTTTCATGCCAATGGAGTGAAGAGAGATCCGAAAATTGTCAATCTAATAACAAAATGATAAATGTAATAATAAAATTGAAAGATTTCTTACCTTAAACAAGGTTTTCAACAATGTTTGGTAGATGTTCAATGGAGCTCTTGAAATCTTCAATGGAGGTGAGGAAAGTGCATATTTTTTTGTTTTGTTTTTGGTTTCCTGTTTGAACTTCTTCTTCTTCCTTCCTGTTTGAAGTACAAATGTAAATTGGGGTCACTTTGGTCTTCACGAGAGTGGGTGGAAATTAAAGTATGTGTATTTTGAGGGTAAAGTGTGTGTATTAGGGGTGGGCGCGGGTCGGTTGCGGCCACGGAATCTCCAATCCGCCATCCGTCTGCCAGATTGGCAGATTGGAGAAAATCAATCCGCATCCGTCCGCCAATCCGGCGGATGTGGATTGAGCGGATTGGCGGTTTGGTGGATGAATGCGAATCGGTTTGGCGGTTTAAAATTCTATAAATTTTCAACATAATTCAACTTGTGCACTGCCTCAAAAAAAGAAAAAGAAAAAAAAAAGTATTACAGTCAATGACTTAAAAAAGTATTACAATCACTGTATGCCTTATCTAAAGAAAGAAAGTTTAAAACTTTAGAATATCACGATCACTGCATGCCTCATCTACATATTACAATCACAGCATGATTCATCCACATAAATTATTACAATCTGTGGCTCTTAAAATATAATAACAATTCAAACCACCAAAACCATGAACAGAGCAGTAGTATAAATTACTAGGGGTGCTCGCGGTTTGGCGGTTCGGTTGCGGCCAAAGAAATCTCAAATCCGCCATCCGTCCGCCAAATTGGCGGATTGGAGAAAATCAATCTGCAACCGTCCGCTTGTCATCACGCATTCGTCCAAAATGCGGCGGATCGGTTCGGTTCGGTCGGTTTTGGCGGATCGGTATATCCGCTGCTCACCCCTAGTGTGTATATGAGTGAAGGATTTATTTGTAATTTTAAGGCCTCGTTTGGGAACCCTCATTTTTAGCCAAAAAGTCAAAAAGTTACTAAATTAGCCAAAAAGCCAACAACCCATACCAAAAAGTCAAAGATTTTTTTTTTGTCTCTACTTTTTGCACATCTTTTCGTAAAAAGCCAAAAAGTCATCCCAAACATACTAGTTTTTTTTAGCTCATATTTTAGCAAAATAGCCAAAAAGTTACTAAATTAGCTTGTTCCCAAACGAGGCCTGTGGGTTGAGATAATTACTTAATAATTAAATTAATAGGGATGTGTATTGAGAAAAGATTTACTCTGAATTTATTAGGGGGTGAAAATAGAATTACCCGTCCCACATCACTGCTAAACGAGGGTTTATTCTAAATTTAAACACACAAACACAAGTACCGGGCCGTCCTATACCACCACGTCAAAACTCTTCAGACATTGAAATCACACCAGACAAATTACGAAAGATAGATGGAATATAGATTCATTATTAAAATTTATTTTTTAGATTTAATAATGTGTAAAATATATAATTAGCTACTTATTAGAAATATATGAGAAATATAGTTCATTTGAGATGTGGGTTAATTTTTTAACTTTTTTACATTTTATCTATTTTATCCTAAGATTAAAAAGTGTCGTTTAGGATGATTTTTTAACCTTTTTTTTTTATTTTTGTAAGAAAAAAATAAAATAATTATATTTTGAATATGTTATTTTTTAAAAAACCTATTTTGTTTTTTTGGCCAACCCATCATACTAGGGATGGGCGCGGGTCGGTTGCGGCCACGGAATCTCCAATCCGCCATCCGTCTGCCAGATTGGCAGATTGGAGAAAATCAATCCGCATCCGTCCGCCAATCCGGCAGATGTGGATTGAGCGGATTGGCGGTTTGGTGGATGAATGCGAATCGGTTTGGCGGTTTAAAATTCTATAAATTTTCAACATAATTCAACTTGTGCACTGCCTCAAAAAAAGAAAAAGAAAAAAAAAGTATTACAGTCAATGACTTAAAAAAGTATTACAATCACTGTATGCCTTATCTAAAGAAAGAAAGTTTAAAACTTTAGAATATCACGATCACTGCATGCCTCATCTACATATTACAATCACAGCATGATTCATCCACATAAATTATTACAATCTGTGGTTCTTAAAATATAATAACAATTCAAACCACCAAAACCATGAACAGAGCAGTAGTATAAATTACTAGGGGTGCTCGCGGTTCGGCGGTTCGGTTGCGGCCAAAGAAATCTCAAATCCGCCATCCGTCCGCCAAATTGGCGAATTGGAGAAAATCAATCTGCAACCGTCCGCTTGTCATCACGTATCCGTCCAAAATGCGGCAGATCGGTTCGGTTCGGTCGGTTTTGGCGGATCGGTATATCCGCTGCTCACCCCTACATCATACCCAACCAATGCTATCAAGTCATTGGATTTGAAAAGTGTACCTATTTTTTTAGTACGAATGTTACTATTATAAAAATGTTGAGGACAGAACTAGTAAAGCAACCTTACAAAACAAAACAAAAACAAAAATAAAAAAGATTTTTTTTTTATAAAAAAAATCGTTCAACTGATATCATTAATTTTAAAGTCAAATGTTGCACCAATTTTAAAAAATATTTTTTTAATAAATTTTTAAATACATTAATATTTTAACTTCTAAAAAAATTTAAAAAAACATTATAAAAAAAAGGGAAAAAACATACAAACAAACCCAAACAACTACTTTAAGACTAGTCTATGGACTACATCTCCAATGGTTTTTCATTGAAGTTGTTATTGCTATAATTTAGCAATTGGCAAAAAAAAATGGTACTCCAATGGTGTCATATGGCAGCTGGTAAATTTAGCAAATACCAAAGCTTATATCATATTTGATAGAATAAAGGTTGAGACCCCTTTGGGGGTCACCCCCTTCACCCCCTTTAGTTTTGATTGGTCAACTTTTCTTTTTCTTTTTCTTTTTCTTCTCACCCAATCCCAACCTCCATGTGTGTAAGGGGGTTGTGGGGTTGGGTGTTTTAAGAGGGTCTAAATCAATGCCCTATTTGATATAAGTTTTGACAGTTGTCATATATGTCAACTCGGGCAAAATCTCCCTCCCTTCCTCCTAGCAAAATAGATAAATTTTTGCAAAACAATCATTTTTACAGAACCAAACACAGAAACTGATGTGTTTAGAATGATCGGCCAGACGACCACCCGGTCAATCGCTTGGTTGTCCCGTACACATCAATTTCTATGTTTGATTATGTTAAAATAGCATCTGACTATTGAAGCACTATGACTATAATTCTATTATTTTTTTACTATTTATTGCCAAATTATAGTAATGACAATGCTATTATAACATTTGTTATTAGAGATGTTCTAAGGTCTCATTTAGATCAAGCTATTTTAATAATTTCTTAAATTTTTAATTAATATGATGTAAAGAAATTAATATATTTAAAAATAATTTTGTAATTCTTTATAAAAAGATATCTATATAATAAAGCAGGAAGGTTTTTGAAAATATGTTAGAGACAATTGTCCTACTAGGACATTTCAATGGTCATGATTCATTTGTGTATTTACATAGACGGATGAGATGACCCCCTTTAAATATATATCAATCCCCTTCCCGCCCAAACACTAAAGTACGTGCTCACCCACGTCTCATCTCCATTCTACTCACCCACGTCTCATCTCCTTCTATCTTTAAGATCACTCTGTTATTCAATCTTTATCTCCTCCCTTCTTTGTTCCCACCCACCCCATTCCCTCTTTTATCTCTCTGCTCTCCAGCCTTGTTGTTCTTCTTCTGCTCTCCAGGTAAGATCACTTTTCAATTGTTCTTGCGATCATAAATAAATGTGGTCTCTATCACTCTGTTGTTTGATTGCCCCATTTTATCTCTTTGCTCTCCAGCCCTGTTCTTCTTCTTCTTCTGCTCTTCAGGTAAGATCACTTTTCAATTGTAATGTGGTCTCTATCACTCTGTTGTTTGATTGCCCCTACTGTTGCGATCATAGTTCTGATTAATTCTTGTTATCTGTTTGTTCTTGCGATCATAAATAAATGTGGTCTCTATCACTCTGTTGTTTGATTGCCCCTACTATTGCGATCATAGTTCTGATTAATATCTCTGTACCCATTGCTTCTCTTTCTCTTATTCTAATCTTCTTTTTCAGTCCAGGGCTTCACACCCATTAAGTGTTTGTTTGAATGGGTCTGAGAGGTTGTTCCATTTTTTTTTATTGCCCCTACTGTTGCGATCATAGTTCTGATTAATTCTTGCTATCTGTTTGTTCTTGCGATTATAAATAAATGTTGTCTCTATCACTTTGTTGTTTGATTGCCCCTACTGTTGCGATCATAGTTCTGATTAATATCTCCGTACCCATTGTTTCTCTTTCTCTTATTCTAATCTTCTTTTTCAGTCCAGGGCTTCACACCCATTAAGTGTTTGTTTGAATGGATCTGAGAGGTTGTTCCATTTTTTAACTGAATTGGCAGTTAGGTTTTCTTGAGCTGTCCATTTCATGGGTTTGTGCTGCTGGGTTTTCTGGTTCGGGTTCATTATGTTCTGTGCCTCCAACGAAGTTGTTTTCAGTGATCAAGATGGTATTACCATTGTTGTCTTTGTTCTTTCCTTTTTTATTGCATTTCAGGTCACTTAATAGACATGAAATTATCAGTTCTGTGGTCTTGTCTCTTATTAGTTCTATCCTTATATGGGTTTAACTCCATTTTTACTATCATCAATCCCCTATGTCACATAAACATGTATCATAACCATTGAATTATGCTTTCATCAGCCTCTTATATGTATATATTGGTGCTTTCCTTATTATATCAGTGTTATTGCCTACACTATAAAATTGGGATTGGGTTTGGGTGGTGGAGATTGAATTGATGAAGTGTAGGGTCTACATATGAAATGAATCTGAGCTATTGATGTGAAATTCTGGGTATTTTCTGGGTTTTTATGTCTAGGTCTGTAGCATTACCGTAATGTAATATATTAAAAATGCTTCTTTGCCTTTGTATGTTCAATTTATTGCTCTATGGTTCTGATTTTCTTTACCCATTTTCCCAACTGCATTTTCCTGACAGCAAGTTTGTCTATTTGGCAAAATGATTATTAATGTTTCTTTCCATTTGCTTTGCATGATGTTAAGATCTCATTCTGATTTCGGGTATATTTTTGTTACTTGTAGTAGCAGTGCGAGAACAGAGAGCTGCTTCTGCAACAGCGGTTGGCTCGACAGTTGATGATTCTTTACCTTCCGACATAGTTCTCCCAAAGGACAAAGTCGAACCTCTTGGTCTTCACATCCAGCATATCCCTCTGGAAGATGGAGCGGTTGGCCCATACATGAATTCATCACCAACTGAAACCGAGTTTCCTTCAGAAGACAAGGTCAAGATGGGTCCAAGTGTTGAACACCAGTTCATTTCGAGCTTCAATGGCTGGTCTCTGCTGCACCAAAACAACAAACAGGACAGGGCTATATCTGAGAATCTCTCTGCGTTGAAAGCTGCCCCCGATTGTTGTTTCGCGGCAGTTGGGTGACAATGAGCCTCCCAAGAGAAGGCGCTCAGATCCCCTGACAGGTACATGAAAGGGAAAATGAGTTTTAGCTTAGAGTGGTAAATCTGAGGGTCTGTTTGGATAGTTGTGAAAATCTTTTGAGTTCATAGCACAACGGTTCAGCTTATTGTATGGATGGTATGCTGTGTTGTTGTAACTTTCTTACTATTGACTGATACAAATGTACCAGGAGTGTTGCCTGTTTAAGTTGCAGTGCATTAATAGTTGGACTGTAAATTATTTTAGCAATTTAATTCAGTCCAACCAAACCATGTTGTCCTTTCGAGATTTATATGTGCTGAATGCATACTAATATGCAGTGTGATCTATTTCAACCATGAGATTAAACATGCTCATTTATTCAAACCATTCATGAAATTTTCATAAACCCTTATAATTAATATTATTTTTGGGATTTATGCATCTGCATAAATTTATAGGGCCACAGTTGTCAATTTACAAAATCTTCGTTAATCCATATAATTTATAGTATTTACAGGAAAAATTAATATTTTGGGTTCTCAAAATATATTTTAAATATTAAGGTGTAGGTACAGAGATAGATTTTTTTTTTTTTTGGAAATAAAAAGATATTGATGTGGTAATGAGGAGGAAGTTTGGGCAAGCACATGTTTGAAGACATGTTATTGACACATCTTCTGTAAAGTATACATATTCTAGAAAGCTTCGACCCACTTTTTTTTATAAAGTTTTAACTCACTTTTTTGGCGTATGACAATATAATATTTGTTTTTCTTATGTAGTTAGAATTTGATTGGCAGCAGTAACACTAACTGGTGTGCATTTTAATTTGGGCAAATTACACAAATAGTCCTTATAGTTTGGGGCTTGTGTCACCTTGATCCCTGACTTTTTAATTGTGACATATTTGACTCTAAATTTTGAATATTGTTCCAAATAAGGACAATTGAATATATAATTAGATTTTTAAAGGGTAAAATTGTCAATTGACAAAAATAAATGTCAAACAAATATTTTTAAATTTTTAAAAATTATTTCTACCTACTAGAAATAAAATTATGTAAAATTGATAAATTTTTTAGACATTTATTTTTTTTTACCAAATTAATTTTTATTATATGTTTGGATGATGATCATGTAAAATTAATTTTAAAAAATTAATCATATAATTTTTATTAATTTTACATAATTTTATCATTGGTAGATAAAAATAATTTTAAAAAAATTAAAAATATTTTTTTGACATTTATTTTTGTCAAATTAGTTTATATTTTATCAAATTGACTATTTTATCCTTAAAAAATGTAATAATATTTTCAATTGTCCTTATTTGGAACAAGATTCAAAATTTAGAGTCAAATGTGTCACAATTGAAAAGTCAGGGACCAAAGTGACACAAGTTCCAAAGTATAGGGACTATTAGTGTAATTAACTCTTTTAATTTTAATTTATTTTATATTGTAGAGTACTGGTGTGCATTATTTGATATTTAATTTTTTTTTATATTTGATTTGTTTGGAATTGTAAAGTGTAGTCTATTAAATATATTTTTATAATTATATTTTAATCTTAAATTTAAATAGTGTTTCGATTATAATTATATTATAATCCTAACATTATTTACACCGTACCTTCAGACACGGACATATGCTAATAAAAAAACAATCGCGATTGGGAGCTCGAATTTGAGCTCCCCCGAATGCCCCGAATTCCTTTTTTTTTTTTTTTTTTTTTTTTTTTTAGAGCAGAAGAAGGAGGAGGATGGAGGAGGATGGAGGAGGAGGAGGAGGAATGGACTGGAGGGGGGCCATACCAGTGGGAGGAGGCGGAGGCAGGGCCGGAGGCGACGGCGGTGGTGCAGCAATGATCGGCGGTGGTGAGCAGACGATCGGCGGCGACGAGGCGACGGCGGTGGTGAGCAGACGACTCTCCTCCTCTCTCCCTCTCCCTCTCCCTCTTTCTCTCCATCTCCCTCTCCCTCTGCTCAGTCGACTGCGGGAAGAAGAAGAAGGGGAAAAAAAAAATAGAATACCCTAAAACGACGTCGTTTTAGGCATACAGGGGAAAGAAATTCGAGGCACAAATCTTTTTCTAATAAAAAAATAATTTGTAAAATAAAAAAAATTAGTAAATTGACATTTTTACACTTTGACAAGGCCGGTAATTCAACTCGTAAATTTCAGTTCACCTGCGGTGAAGTGACGCGGCAGACTGATATGACATACACGCAGTGAAAACATGGGATTGCGAGAAATCATAAATATTGGACTTTATCATTTTTTTTATTCGAAAAAAATACTCATTAAAAAAACTGGTACAATCATCAATTGGTACGATCTTCAATAAAAAAAACTGGTACAACTATCGAGTGCTGCAGCTGAAGTCTGTTTATATTATATCAATCTATCAATTGCAGGTTTTGACATACAAGAGGGGTACAAAAACTTATTTTATCTCTGTTGTTTCAGACATCACGTGATTTGAAATTTATAGATAAATTTGTAAAATAAAATGATACATTTTTTAACTTTATTTTGAGATTTTTTTAATTTTTAAATAAAAAAAATATGATACCCAACTAGGCCTAATTGTTAAAAAATGTGAAGGGACATTAGGATTCACACTAAAAGTTTGTTTGAAGGGTGCTATATAAATATATATATTTTTTTAAATCTTTTTAGGTTATATTGGCCTTGTTTGATTTGTTTTTGAGAAAAAAAAATTGGAAAAATTTTTTCAAAATTTTGTTTGGTTTAGTGATTTTGCAAAAAAAATTCTAATATCATTTTATATCTTTTACACATCAATCAATCATTTTTTCTCTCTCCTCTCTCATCCTCAATCATTTTTTCTTTCATACACATTTACACAAAAGAAAAGAGTGAGACCCCAACCACCCCTAATGAATGTTGATTGGTCCAATTTTTTTTTTTTTTTTTGTTCTCCTCTTGTTGCCCCCCACGTGTGGTGGGGGTTTGGATCATCTCTGTTTACTCAATTACAATAAAATATGAAATTATCCCAAACTTTCATATTCTAAAATTATTTCCAAAATATACAACTAAACAAATCAAAAAAAAATTTAAACTATTTTCCCAAGAGTTTTTTTGAAAATTTATCTCCCAAAACTAAACCAAACACACCTGTTATCTCTCTATTTTTTTATATATCTTTTCATAAACAATTAAAAAATACACTTATTTAATTCACCCCAATGGCTAAAACTTGGTTGTTTGATTCATATATGCATGGTTCTGTTCAAAAAAAAAAAAAAAAAAAAGTTTCATATATGCATGGTGGAGCATCTGATATGGAGTAGTGATATATGAATAAATTTTTGGGAGAGGGTACAATGTGTATTTGTATATTGTAAAAAAGTTATAAAAGAAAGAAATTATATATTTTGTAAGATGAAAGTTATGATTTTTGTGATAAAAATTATGAATTATGATGTGCATCCTAAAAATTAAATATAACTAAAGTTATAATTTTTATAAGAGAAGTTAAAAATTTTGTGAGAACAAAAAAAATTATATTTTTTGTGACAATACGCTTTTCATATAAGGTGCATACCATATACACCCAAGAGTTTTTTTGAAAATTTATCTCCCAAAACTAAACCAAACACACCTGTTATCTCTCTATTTTTTTATATATCTTTTCATAAACAATTAAAAAAATACACTTATTTAATTCACCCCAATGGCTAAAACTTGGTTGTTTGATTCATATATGCATGGTTCTGTTCAAAAAAAAAAAAAAAAAAAAGTTTCATATATGCATGGTGGAGCATCTGATATGGAGTAGTGATATATGAATAAATTTTTGGGAGAAGGTACAATGTGTATTTGTATATTGTAAAAAAGTTATAAAAGAAAGAAATTATATATTTTGTAAGATGAAAGTTATGATTTTTGTGATAAAAATTATGAATTATGATGTGCATCCTAAAAATTAAATATAACTAAAGTTATAATTTTTATAAGAGAAGTTAAAAATTTTGTGAGAACAAAAAAAATTATATTTTTTGTGACAATACGCTTTTCATATAAGGTGCATACCATATACACCCAACAAGGGATACATATCGTAGACTTTCCTTAAATTTTTTCTTACAAAATAACATAATTGTTTGTTATTTTTCATTTCAAATAAAAAAAAAATGAACATATTAATTCTGTATGACTATTATGTAAAAAATTCAATTTGTGTAACATATTACATTGATTCGAATAAATTTTATTTTATTTATTTTTTTGTATAAAATTATTTTTGTAAATAATTATTGGGGAAATTACCCACAGGTCCCATGTGGAATATGTGGACACCATTTATCCTGTAACTTTTTTAGTAGACCCAAAAGTCCTTCTTTTCTCTCTCTCTCTCTGCTTTTTGCCTCCCTCTTTACGTTTTCCTATCTCTCTTTTTTTCTGTATTTTTCTCTCATCGTCTTTGTTATGGACGACGACCGGTGATCATGTCTTTCTCCATTGATCGGGGTTCACCGATAACCACCAACCATCGAAATCAACTCGTGACTTCACTCTCACCGACGGCGAAGATGATATATTTCCGACGAAGAAGATGATATATTTCCGACGAAGAAGATGATATATTTCCGACGAAGAAGATGAGTGGATCTACTTAGATCTGATGTAAATCTACTCAGATCTACATCAGATCTGAGTAGATCTACATCAGATTTGGCTAGATCTAAACAAAAAATAGTTGCCGGAGTACAATCCTCTCTTTACATCCGTCTTTCTCCTTCGATCTTTTTTTTTTTTTTTCTCTGCTATACACTTCTGTTTTTCTGTTCTAATGGAGAAAATTTTCAAATTCTGAACAAGTAGTTTTCGAGTTTTAGTTACAGCGGTGAAAACTGTAAAATTTTGCAGTTTCAAATTTTTTTTTGGTGCTGGAATGAATCATGGTTTAAAACTGTAAAATTTTGCAGTTTCAAATTTTTTTGGTGCTGGAATGAATCATGGTATAAAACTGTAAAATTTTACAGTTTCATAACATGTTTTTCAGTTTGATTAATAAGGATAAATCCTTAATAGATTTTTGTTTTGAAACTGTAACATTTTACAGTTTCAAAACTTACTTTTCAGTTTGATCACTATTTAGAGATTATTTGCTTGAACCTTACAAAAATTGAAAAATAACATATGTTTTCCTCATTGTTACTGTTTTTTGTCGTTTCATTTTTTTTCCTTTTAATTTATCAATATTTAGCACATTTTGCTATGTTTTTTTTGCTATAATTTATCCATTTATTCTTTTTTTTTTTGGGCAATATTCTAGACATTCTGGTGAGTCTCTAGGGATGTTCTTAACGTCCAGTGAACGTTCTGAACATTCCGGCGACTTCCATTAACGTTCTTAACACTCCGGTGAACTTCCGGCGAAACTCCGGCGACTTCCCAGCGATGTTGAACATTCCGACGAGTCTCCGGCGACCGTTTGACGGAAGTCCAACGGTAGTAAGATGTGAACAATGTCTGTAAATTTTTTTTTTTTTAAAAAAAAGGATTTTTTGGTAACAATTAAAAATGTATTGGACTAATTGATGCAAGTGTTTTGTTTGAGGATTAGCTGAGTTTTGAACTTAGTAAATGGGACTTATCAGTAAGTTCCCCATAATTATTCTTGTGAGGGTAGATAAGTGGAGGGCCATTTTGAGAATGGTGGACCTTGACCCATTATGATAAGAAGGGCCATATGCACAGTATAAGGTAGGGGTGGGTAGTGTGGTTTGGGGGATTTGAAAATAGAATTATAAATCAAACGGTCGTTTACGTTGTGTTTGGTTAAGGGATTTGAAGAGAGATTTAGAAAGGAAAATGAAAAAGATGTATAAAACTAAGTGAAATATAGGTATATTTTATTCACATTTCATCTATCTTTTCCATTTCCTGTCCAAATCCCTCCTCAAATCCCCCAATCAAACACAGTATTAGTGGATTGGAAAAGTGTAATTTGGGTGGTTTGGAATGGATTGATGGATTGAAGAATATTTTTAATTAATTATCAAGTATTTGTATAATATAATACTAATTTATATAATTTTTTTTATATAAATAACATAAATTAATTTTACATAATATTTTTCATACATATAACTATTAATTTATGACAAATTTTATATCTTAAATCTCTCTCACACTCATTTTTGTTTTGATATTTCATTAAAAGTTAAAAAAATATATGTATTAATTATAAATGAACGAAACAGTTTTAAAGACAGATTATAAATTTTAAAATTCAATCCACGGTTAGCATATAAAATGGTGCGGATTGATGTGAATCGGTAACATTTTAATGAATTGAACAATATTTTATAAATTTTAAAATTTAACCCGTGATTAACGAAGCAAATAATGCGAATTAATATAAATTTATATAATTTTAAGAATTAAGTGTATTTTACATAAGTAGTGCACCACAGCTGAGGGAAGAGATATTTTTTGTTTTTTCATTGAAACAAATACAGAAGCACGTGGTTGAGAAAAGTTGAAAGAGTCGAGATATTTTGCAGATATTTCATTGCTCAGCTCATCATTTCTGTATCTTCTCTGGAACCCTCTTGACAAATCGACCCTGAAACATAAAAACAACACACTTTGAATTCTCAATCAATCCAAAAACAGAACACAAAAAGGTCTATTTTGAAAAGATGATAAAAAGTAATTTTTTAATTTTTAATTAAGTTTAAGTTTTTTTAGATAAATGATTTGAAAAGTTGGTAAAAAATTACTTTTGACTTTTTTGATTAATATTTGTTTATGATATCAAATCACAATAAAATGATCAAACTACTCCCATTAATTTAAAATATTTATAATTTCACTCATGTAGCACATTTTGACTCATGAGAGGTAGGATTATAATTTCACCAGTAACTAAAAACTAACTTCCCAAATAAAAAAAAAATGCAAAAAAAACTAACTTTTGACTTATATTACAAACCAAAAAATATGACTAAAAGCCAACTTCTGAAAGTAGCCGAGAGAGGATAAGGTGGTTTTTACCTTGAGCCTAGGTCTTTGATCAGCATTGAGTTTGCGAACTTGATATCTTATCTTCTTAGAGAACAATCTAGTCTGACGTTTTTCCTTGTATCTTAGTACTCTTGCTTCCCTTCTTGCCCTCTCCTCCTCCATTACTGGCACCTCTCCCATCTACACATTAATATTATTATCCAAACACCTAAAATTAACAACTTTTATAAGAATATATATATATATGAAATGGAAAATGCCATGGACATTCTCTCTCGCCCTCTACTATTTTTTAATTTTTTTTTAATTTTTTATTTCAACGGTAAGGGTGAATGCGCTGTACAACTCGACTAATCTCCTTTTTGGTCCGATCAACGGGAGGCATCTATGATAAGAAATTTATTATTTATGACCTGATTCCAAGAGTTGAACGGTAAATTATTATATGAAGAGTATACTCACCAATCGTTGAAGACAACTCAAGATTTCGCATTCTACTAATTATGTATCAGTGTATCCCATATATATATATACTTGAAAATGTTAATAAATATATTCTCTCTTTTTATTAATTATGTACTATTGTACCCGTTTCATATAAAGCAGAGGATTATATACAGTTACAAAAATCAAGGAGCATTTTTTTTTCTCTCTCCCCCTACTAATTACGTATTGTATTCGTTGACTGGAAAAAAAACTCAAGTACCCTTCTTATTACCCAAAAAAGAAAAAATTTCGAGTTCTTCATAGACTAATTTCAGCTTAGGGGAATAAAATAGAATGTTCGAGATTAATAAAATTCAGTAAATCTAATATACAGAGAAGATGTGGAAGTGAAATGGATTAATATTAGAAGGAAGAAAAGAGGATAATGAGTAGTTTGAGGACTAACATAGCCATTATTCGCCATTGAGAGAGAAAAATCATCAGCCCAAAGAGACCGACGATCGGACCAAGCATCCAAGACCTCTTGATAATTCAAGTTCAACTTCAATGACATCCTCCTCTTCTCATCATCATGATTATCATCATCCCAAAATCCGTAGCTTTCTCTCTTCACAGTACAATAGTTGTAGTGGCTGTGGCTCTCTTCTTCGAAATGTATGCTCGTTTGCGCTACGGTCTGATCACTTTCTTCTTCTTCTCCTGCTACTGAAAATCCTTCCCAATCCATGAAATCCCAATTGAGTCCACCGCACATGTTCTTAGTACTATTTTCTGGTAAAACTTCATCGTCTTCGATGCTCAAAATGCCCTCCAACTCCTCCATGATATCGGTCTCCTTGTCGTCAACGATTCCCAAGAATTTGGGAACCATGGTGGTTGGCACATCTTCTTCTTCCTTCTTAGGACTTCTTAGGAGAGAGCTATGTCCCATCTCTATCTCTCTGCCTTCTTCCTTTTTTTTTTCTTTTTTTTTTTTTTTAATCTTTCTTAGACTCTTTTTTCATGTATGCATGACAATGTGAATGTAGGAAGTAGTGAGTAGTGGAAATGGGTAATTTTATTTGCTTGGTGGCACCTTATCTTCTTGCGATTGGTCAATGTAATCGTTTACGTGGTTGTGATAGGCTGAAATAGTCCAGCTTGTTGGAGTGCGGAGGCGGGGTCCATGGAGACCTTTATGCTTCCCTTGTGTTGTCCCAATTGACCTGTGTATAGTAAAATGATATATAAGTTTACTTAAATTCACTTTTTAAGTTTAGGGATATATGAACGAGATGATTAGTTGATGATTGTAAAATGAATGCGAGATACACTTGTTTTAAATATTTTAATAGAGTGTCACATTATTTAATTTAGAAAGTGAGTTTAATTTTTTAGTCTAAATAATAACACTCAATACAGAAGTTTTGTTATAACCTTTTATACAGTTCTCGTATTTCATTTTATCACATTTATTTTTTCAGACAAAATTAATAAAATGAAAATATTATAACTATTAAATAAATTTAATTTTTTTCACATATGATATACACAAAAGAAAAACACTACAAAATAAAAGATTCAAATTATCGAAATAAGATTTTGGTAAATCTCATTGACCTTAACACGACAGTCAACTTTAGATTTGAGAGAATTTCTATGCTAATTTGTTAGCTGTATAATTAGGATTTTAATATATAATTAAATTATTATTTTAACACAAATCGGACCAAATGAAAATGATAAGAGGACACAATTCAACACGACAACACGTCAATTCTAAAGATAGGCTTCTCTCAAAAAATTGGGAAACATTTCCCTAAAGGCCAAAGAGCTTTCTAACTTCTTGGCAAGAAGAACATTTTTTGGGCCCGGTCCGCTCAGTTTTCCGCGGCTAGTTTGCTTTGAATTGTCTTATCGGAAGCCCATATTAGTGTTAGTAACTCAACCAGTTCGTCAATTGGAATAATTGGCTAAGCCCATTTGAGATTTTGGGCCCCCGATCAAAAGAAGACATGAATTCTGCATCACTAATTATTATTTTAATCTGTGTTCCTATTTTCAAAAAAAAAAGTTGTTCCATGTATGAGTAAAAGATTGTATGCACTACGTAGAATTTAAAGGAAAATGTGTGGGGTCAAGGCTAGCATACTTTTGCACCAATAACCACGAGACAATAATACATAAATACAAAAAAATATCTTCGTTTGGAAAAAAATTGTTTTTTTTTTTAGCAAAAATTAACAGTTAGTTGTTAAATTCATGCATTGGGAGGGTTAAATTCTCACCCTTTTTTTACAAGTATTTAAGTTTTACCTCTTATTCTACTTTTAATAGTGAAACTTGGTTGTTTGGGATGACCTAAATAAGTATACTTTTTGTCTTTTTACGAACAAATGTACAGAAAAGTAAAAAGATGATATGATGAAAAAAAGATAAAAAGATGAATTATTTTGTGTATGCCAAACTTGACTTAAAAGAAATTAATGGAAAAGATTTATAAGTAATTCAGTGAACAATTGATGCAGCATCAATTGTTTCTATCTCTATGGTGATCACTACAAAACACATGTTTATTATGACCCTAATTAAATAATCAAAACAATTATGCAATAAAATTTTATACCTTTTTTTGGTACATTGTAGGTCCTATCCTAGAAAGCGAGTGGAAAATTCCAAATTATAACCTCCAAAACACAACGGTGATTTTTTCTTGTTAACTAATTAAGATACAAACAAATATTTTTTTTTTATAATGATGTAATTTCTATTGATTTTTTCAATTCAAATCGAAACATCTCTTACTTTGATTCATATAATGATGTAATTTTTTTTGATATTTTAATTTCAAATCAAAGCATCTCTTATTTCGGTTCATATTTTCAAAAACATCACTATTACATCATTATATTTAACTTTTTGACTAAGAAATAAGAAAAAGTACACTAGCACATACAACCATTACCACAAGTAACTAGAAAAATTAGGAAAAAGAAGCAAAAGAAAAGGTGTTTTTTCCACACGCAAAAGTCATTAGAAGGTGACTGTGTCTAGGGTTTAGTTCATGTATCTTCCCAACATGGACTTTGAAGAGTCGGCAGCCTGAAGTCCAAAAAAATAAAAATAAAAAATTAAGATTAAAAAATAAGAAAGAGATTAAAGTCAATCAGACCCTTTTTTTTTTTTCTTCTTCTTTTCTTTCTATTTTCTCTCTCACTCTCGCTCTCTAAAAATGTATTTAGCAGCTTCTTTCAGGTTCCCTTTTTGAGTTTTGAGGGCTCGAGATAATGCTTCCAAACAAAAAGGCATATATCAGTTTCTAATGTCAGTTTCTATATAACAATATTGTATTTGTATTTTAATCAATCTAACTGACCCATATATGAATGTTATAAAAAATTATGATATGTTATTTATTAGTATTTATGCAATCCCTTTTTGTGTACAAACAATATTGTGTATCTTGAATCAGGGATTCTGTAATTTCAATGGCAATTGTTCGAAAAAGATTGATGAATGCTTTTAAGTTTGACTGATAGATTTACTACTATATATGACACGGGATTTGAGTTATGAGAATCATAAAAAAAGAAAAGATTTCCTACTTGCTATCTATCTCTATCTATCTCAAATCTTATAAATGGAAGTCGTGTGAACTGGATATAACTTAGCATGTGTTATTGTTCATATTTTTTTAGAAAGTACACCGACTAATCACTTGTTGATAATGATAACTAATTTCTTTTGTTGCGAATATGATCAAGTAGACATTATTATTGTTACAATTAGTAAAGATCGGATAATCTTCGAAGGTTACACAAGACTAATTTCAAGTTATGATCTAATAGATATGAATATTTGGAAATATAAGAACAGAAAAATTTGGGGGCAAAAGATCAATATTGTCATCACTCTATTTATTGTAATCTCACTATTAGATCTTCCAACACAAGCACCTAAAGAGCATGAGAAACCAACATCCTCCCCCTCTCCACGGGTTGTTTAGTAGGAGTCATCAGTTGATCACTCAAAAAAAAAATATCATCTTGGTTTGATCAATTTTAAGGAGTTAGTTAGAAAGTCAATTTATTGGCTAAAAATAAGACCCCCCAAAAAATAATATTAAAAAAAGTTTATTTATTTGGTATATTTTTTAATTTTTTTTAAAGATTTTTCTTTTTGCAAAAAATGAATATGCCCTAATAATTTTAAGCCTTTTTATTTATCAAAATGAACTTTTTAATTGATAAATTGATTTTTAAATCTAAGGATATAGAGCCAACTACCTAACCACACATAAAACATAATATTGATTATACTTATCAAAGGATGGGCTCGGCCATTAAAAGAGATTATTTTACTCAAATTATTCTATTTATATTTTTCACAATTTGTTATGTCTTTCGATTCAATTATGTTTTGATTTTGAAATGGATGCTAAGAATATACTTTTCAAGTCATAGTGCACTCTTCACCTAACCTTTGATTGATGTAATCATTTCTGTATTTTAAAAAAAAAAATTTAATATCAACAAATTTATTTTTGTCAATAAAAAGTGATGAAAATTAATTATTTTTACCAAATCTCACCATGACAAATTTTTTTTGGGGAGGGAGAGAAATAGAAGAATCTTCCCACTTTGTGTCAATCAAGAAAAAGAAGCAATGTTTAACCCTGCTTTACTCTTACTCCATATCTCACATGCTAGGGTTGACCTCCACCAATTATTTTTCCTCTTCTTCCCTAGCATTATTGAGCGCTCTCTCTCTCTCTCTCTCTCTCTCTCACACACACACACACACAAACACACACACACACACACACACAACACCAGCAGCAGCCAAATAAGAACAAAATGTCCCCAATGAAAAAGAGAAAAACACTGATCATAAAAAGCACTTCATTAGGGGATTAGCATGTGATCATGTCCAAAGAGACTCTCTCTTTAGAGGATCTTGGATTACATTGCTAGAAGAAGCAAAGTTGAGGTACTGTGGGAGGCTATTGAAGTTATTATTGCTGGATAAAAGGTCATTATTATTGGTTAAAAGGAGTGATTTCTCATCTGGGTCTATCTGTGTCATCGTCATCGGTAAAGTAGGCTCCTGCTGCATCTGGATGCAAAGTATCTCAGTTTGAGCAACTGCAAGCTGCATTTGAAGCTGTGACACTTGGTTCTGTAGGTAGGAAATGGCCCCAACACATCCATACACTGGGTCTCTCATTCGTGCATTTGCTTCATAAACTAAACTGCTCACCGCATCCCCTCTCTGATGAATTGGAAGCTCCTGTTGAATAATCAAATGAAAGGGAAAAAAATTAAAAATTATAGTTACATTAAAACGGTTAAGTCACCAAGAAACAAGATAGACACAACATATCGAAAAATAAGGTGCATGAAGATAGACAAAACAAGATGTAGAATGAAAGAGATAATATTAGGAATGACAAGACAAGACTTGAACCTAAGATTTCTTAAAACCAAATTTCCTTTCGTTTTCTTTGGTCATGCTAAACCGAAGATGTTAAGTCACTAATTGTCTTAAATGTTAAAATTATTAGAAAATGATTTCAACAATATATAATCAAATGAAAGAGGGGGGGGATTATAGTTGCATTGAAACTGTTAAGTCACCAAAAAACAAGAAGATAGACACAACATGTTAAAAAACAAGGTATACAAAGATAGACAAAACAAGATGTAGAATGAAAGAGATAATAGGAACGACTTGACAAGATTTGAACCTACGATCTCTTAAAACCAGAGTTCTTTTCTTTTTCTTTGGTCATGCTAAATGCTAAGTCACCAATTGTCTTAAAATGTTAAAACTATTAGAAAATGAGTTCAAGAATATATATCAAGTTAACATAAACAACCAGAAGCAAGAAAGTTATGTGTTTGAGCATATATATTAGTTTATATATATATAAATAGAGGAGGGGGAGAGACCTGCAGCATCTTGCTAACATTGCTAGCACCGAAGACCTTGTGAACAATGGCGAACTTGTGAGGGTCATCGGGAGGGAAGTAAGGGGCAAAGATGCAGTCCTTGGCGCAGCGGCGTCTCAACAACTTGCAGGAGGCGCAAGGCGAATTTCCACCCATTTTCGAGTCGGGAAGAACCCTGGAAGGTGGAAGAGTGGGACTTTTCTTGGGTTCAAAGCAGGAGGAATGGAAATGAAGGAAAGAAAAAATTGCAACAGCAAGTGTGATGTTTAAGAGAATGAGCTTGCCATATGCCTATTTATAATGGCTGGTGAGATGTTAGCCTAGTGTAGAATGGATTCACATAATATTAAAATATTCAAAGCTAAGTTCCTTTGCACGATTAAAATCACGATTAACAATTAGAAACGGGAGTGTGAGAGAGACAGAACTTGAAGTACGAAGAAAAACACTAATGCTGTGTTTGGTTAGGAGATTTGGGAAGAGATTTAGAAATGGAAAGGGAAAAGGTGTGTAAAACTATGTGAAATATAAGTATGTTTTATTCACATTTCACTTACCTTTTTCATTTCCCTTTCCAAATCCCTCTCCAAATCCCTCAACCAAACACGCCATAATGTTGTGTTTGGTTGGGAGATTTGAAGAGGGATTTGGAAAGGAAAATAGAAAAGGTAGGTGAAGTGTGAATAAAATATACCTATATTTCACTTAGTTTCACACACCTTTTTCTTTTCCCTTTCCAAATCCCTCAACCAAACACAGCGTAATAATCTGTTTATACATAATTTGGCATTTTTGACCTTCTATATGGCTATAAACGGTTGAAGGTGGAATATTTAAATTTGATTTAAAAACTTTTAATATGTATTTAAATTTGACTTTTTTATTTTTTAAATTGGTCTTAAACAAGTTTTAATCAATTTGAACTCAAGTAGTTTCTTTTTCTTTTTTCTTTTTTTTTTCTTTTTTTTTTGCGCAATGCATACAAATCTATTAAACTGAATTCGCACTGAACTAAAACATGAAAAAAAATTAAAATATATTTAAATTTGTCTTATTTATATAATGAGCCAATATTAATAGAGTTTGAAGAATTGCATTCCTTTTACAGCAGTCAAAGAGTTTTTTAGTACGACTTTTCTCAAACTAAAAACTGATGATCCGAAAATGAAAACAAAAAGTACCCTTGTCTTAACATTTAGATAATTAATTTTTAAAAAATATATTTAGTTTATAAGATATAAACAGAATTTACACCAAACACTCTAACCAACATTTAAAAAATAATACTATAAACAAGATTGTAACTCCCCTCATAACTTCATCTTCTCCATAATAACCATTAAGACTCCATTTTGTGAGCCCGTGGTGCCACAAGATAATAATTCGAACCATTCATCTTAAGTCTCAAAGAAAAAATAATATATACAAAAAAATAACATAATTGGAAATTGATAAATACATTAATTAATCGTGTTTTATTTTATGAAATTAGCAGTAAATATAATTTTAAATTACAATCATTTTTTTTGAAACAAAATATGATAAATTAGTATACTTATTGGTATCCAATTAAACTAATTTTTTGTATATATATATTTTCAAGACTTACGAAATGAACAACTTAAATTACCATTATAGAACTCCACGAGACCCACAAAATAGAGTTTTAATGGTTATGGCAAAGATGGAGTCCTAAGGAGAACTATAAACAAAAGAACACCAAACATTCTAACCAATATTTAAAAACAAAAAATAAAAAGTAAAACAATTCTAACGAATAATTTGAAAAGTTAGTTAAAAATTGATTTTTTAACCTTTTTGTTCTTTTATATGTAAAAAATGTTAGAAGTGATACGACCCAGAATGAGTTAAAAATTAAAAGCTAACTTTTAGATAGCTTCTCAAATTCTCCCTAAAAATTACCCCAAACAGTGCCAAAGTGTTGGATTATGGCCGTTAAGGGCAATTTGGTCATTTTAAGTAGGGGAAGAGATTGTTAGATGATTAGGGAGAATCAGAGAGGCGAAGGTTGACCACCGCCTCGGCGCGTGATGTGCTGGCGAAGATGGATCAACCCCCATGCAGTTGTAGTTTCCACCACGTTCTCTTTGACTCTTTATAATCCTGCAATTCTATGTTCCACAACACTGGTATGGTATGGCATTGAGAGTTGTTGCACAGGACAAAGACTATTAATAGTGACTCATTTAAAATTAAACGTTATTTTTTAAACAAACATTAAAAAAATAGATTAATCAACAACAACAAATTCTAGAGAAAGGTAACTAAGGTTAGATGTTTGGTAAGTTTGTAATGCGCGGTGTTGTGTGATAGTGTGAAACGATGCGAAACCCTAACCTAGACCGAGAGAGAGATGGGCTCAACGTGAATGTTTGTTGGCCAACATTCACATGGAAACATAAATTGATACATACAACATGTACATATCTCTCTCTCTCATCATGTGATCAACGATCACACCCTGCTATGAATAAACAATGCGAATACCAAGAGATATAAACCAAGTTCAACAATTCATGCTTTGTAAAATGACGTAATTGCCCTTCCAAACATCAGCATGTGCAGGGATAGAATGGGAAATAAATGAATTAATTTAAACCACAAACAAGACCATGCATATATTCTGAGTATCTTCAAATTTCGTCGGGGCTTATGTAAAAGTCTTCTTGTTCATAAAAGAAAAATACTATATAGTCTTACTCTTACATTACAAAAACTTTATGCATTAGACTTTTTATCAAAGACTAATAATAATAATAAAAAAAAAACGTTATAAAAAGTCTAATACTTCATTAGTGAATTTTATTGCAATGCCTTCAATATTTTAAAGCTAGAAATTTGAATAAAACAAAAGTTATACTTATAGTCCTTAATGTTAAAATATTAATTTCTAACCAAGTCAAAATAAATTATGTAAAAATTAATAACAATTTTGAGTTATAGGGAAGGCGTTGCATAAATAAGTTCTCATGCCTGACCATACTCAGTTGCATTCAAACACCTTCAATAAAATATAAGATAAAATAATGCTACAATATTATTTTATGTATGACTAATACATTAATTTAATGAGTCTTATTTTTCATGTCTGATACTAATATATTGATGACACAACATATGATATTTAAAACTTAATATTCAAATTGGGTTGCCATGCAATTACTAAAAAAGAGTTTAAGAGCAATACATACTTGGTTTGTCAAATCTCTCTCACTCTTGCGACGAGGACGCTCAATCAAGAGTTATTTTCTTTCAATACATACACTAGATAAAATGATAAATTGTCATTTGCACCTTTTAAAAAAAAAAAAAAAAAAAAAAGGTCGTTGGTCCTCCATACTAAAAACATTTCCAAGTTAAATTTGTTTGGCAATCACAATACACTTTTAATGAGACATAATTATTTTTTTTTTCTTTGTTCTTTTTCTTTTTGTCCATGTGCTATTTAGGAGCAAAACTCTAGCCTCCAAAATGCCAACCATAAGCAAGTTCAATTTTCTACATAACTTTATGAGACAACCTTTGGTTTTTCTACTTTCAAAAAGTTTTTTCTTGAATAAAAATTTACCATTGCCACCAAATTATCACTGTCACCATCACCGCTACTCCATTACTACCACCACCACCTCCTCCAACCTATCACTAATAATACAATCATTAATACATTAATTTTAGAGTAATGCTATAAACACTAATTAGTGTACCAACTAACACATTAACTAATACAATATTAGGTAAGACTACATTAAGTGGTGAAACTTACATGTATTACTTATATTAAGCGGTAAAACCTACATGTATGTCTTGTGTCTTAGTTAGTGTGTTAGCTGGTACACTAATTAGTATTTTTAACATTACTCTTAGTTTTAAGGTTGCATACAACTAAACATAGGAAAATAATTTTTTTTAAATATCATCTAAAAAAAAGTTTCAGTAGAAAATATTTTCTATCGACACAAATAGTGAGTACGAAAAAGAACAAGCAATAACAGAATATTAGCTCAAGTGGATGTACATAATATTAGCAGCAATACATAACCCCCCCCCCCACCCTGTCACGACCCAAACCCGCCCCTATGGGTTTAGCAGCGTAACCAGCCAATAATCCGTGATTACCGAAGGCCTGCTTAACAGTAATACAGAGTACAGGGGCTGGCGGAAGCCAAAACAGTAAATGAAATATATCCAATGAGCTGTGACAGTCTGTATGCAAAAAGATTTTTTCATAACATATTCACCTTCGGAACAAAAGCAGTATGTACATACATCATATACAGGCATTCAGATTAGGGACCAAATCCCTACCATAACAGTACAGTACAAGTTTATACAGCATTACAAAACAGAGACAGAAGGGTGAACTGAGACACCCAAAAAAAGCCTAAGCTTGAACACACTTGGAACCTCGCAGTAAGGCACGTTGGTTGGCTTGACAAAAAAGGAATTTAACCCAACGCTTCTAGCTCCGATCCGGTGCCTGGACATCTACATATATATATAAACAGTGAGCTAAAGCCCAGTGAATAACATATGCGTAAAGAGATTAAGAATGAATGTCCTTTCAGTATTTAAAACAGTCATTTGAACAGTATATCAGTTATTCGGTCATAGCAGTCATAAGTGATACATCCAATAGCAACAGTACAGTAGGTCTTAACAGACCAAACAGTCAGTTGATAGCCATCATATCAGTAAACAGTAGTGGTTCCAACATGGGAACCGACAAAGATCTCTGTAACAGTAACAGTGACAGTACAGTAACAGTATATTGCTAAGGATGCCACGAATACAGTTCGCAAATAAGACAAACATTCATTCAGTAAGAAATATCATTTCGGAAAGCAGTACAGTTGATCATTCAGAAAATATTCATGATTGAATATATCTTTACAACATTGTTACTCACAGAGTTCTGGGCTACAGATTGGCTAGTGAGCTTCCTCGGATGCCAACCCTACACAGTTACAGGATGAATACACACTAAGTTGCACGTTTGGGAAACAATAACTTAGTCCCTATCTTGACTCGGTGTGCTTCTATAGCATTATCCTCATTAAGATGCCTTAAACTAGGCCTAGGAATGCCTAGGATGGAATGAGGATGCAAAAATACACTTTAAAACACTTTTCAAATTTTTGCTGAAACAGGGGTCCCACTCGAGCGTGGCTTTCTCCGCTCAAGCGGACATGCAGACAAAAGAGCCTCGCTTGAGCGTGACTTTCCTCGCTCGAGCGGACTGCAAAAGTACTGGATGCATGAATTTTACGCTCAACGGGCGTTCGACCCCTGCTCGAGCGTGAGACACAAGTCCTCGCTCGAGCGTGCATTCCCTCGCTCGAGCGGATTGTAAACACATGCAAAGTACTGGATACACGCATTTCACGCTCGAGCGTTACTTTCCCCGCTTGAGCGGGCTGCATGTACTCAGAGTGTACGCTCGAGCGTGGGTCCAAAATCTGGAATTTTCAGATTGAACCTCCAAGCTCAAATTCAACTTTTAAAGTATCAAATCCGATCCTTTTGGGCTAATTTTCTGAAAAATACTTTAAAACTCATAATATGACATGTTTCAAAGATCAATTTTGTAAAATCAAAGCCCAAAGGTAGTTCAATTGAACCCAATTTTCAACTCAAAATTCAAGAACATGGAGAACAATGCAAAACTCCTACATGCATGAGTTCCCAAGAACTCTTATGCTACAAAACAAGATCAAATGCAATGTTTAACTTCAAAACATGGTGAGTTCATGGATCAAGACCAAAAATATGAACATGCATGAAGAAATTCTCATGGAAATGACTTCAAAATACCATGGTGGAGACATGCATGCAAGGTCTAGCTCTCAAATCAATATTTTAAACCAATATAAGACCTTAAAACTCTAATCTTCCATGAACCATGCAAGAACTAACTTAAATTCACAAACAAGAAGGTAAATATCCTACCTTAGGTCTTCAATTTTAGGTATAGAAGCTCAATTATGCAATCAACCTTCAATTCTTCTAAATTCCAAGCCAAAACTTGTTGAAACCAATTTTCTTCCCTACTCTCCCTCTCTCGCTCTCGGTTGGTCTCTAGGAAAGTGGCTGAAGAAGAGTTGTGTCAAATGTGTAGGAAGTGGAGGGGAGTTAGCCTAAGATAATCCATTTAGTGGCAAACTTGAAATAAAACCAAACTAATGTAATACAATTTTATTTAATCTAATTTAGTCATTCCAAATCAAATTTCAATTAAATATACCATAAAATCACATAAATTCTAATTAACATGAAACACTAATCAATTTCAGATTCGGCCGCCGATAAGGCCTTCAATTTGCAGTTTAACACATAAAACATGAACAGATCAATTAACAGTTAAACAGATAGAAATGCGTTTAAACTAATACATTTCAATCAATCAGTCAGAATTTCAGTCAATCAGTCACTTAACATGTTCAGTCACAGTTTAGCAGTAATCAGTGGTGAGGGTTGTCACACACACACCCCCCCCCCCAAATATTTATATATATATATAAGGCATTTAAACTTCTTGTCCTCATCCTTACTTTAACAAAATCTCACTTCAAAACTTTAACTGTATGCATGATCTTTGTCATTAGTTATCAAATAACACCATATATATTAGAAAAGCTCACGAGTAGTAGGAGTAAATATTAGATATTAACCTTGATTGTTAATTGTACAAGAGCAACAATTTTAAGTTGTGAAAGAAGGAAAAAAGAACAATGTTTGATTCATCTGCTAGATGAATTTTTTTAAGTCATTCTCTTGTTAATTGCATCAAGATTACTGTTTTACAATCAAAACAATATATATATATCTATATGACATAATATGACATATTTATGAGCCTATTAATTTAAAATTTAAAAAAAAAAAATCCATCAAAATGTCTTTTAAAATTATAACAATACCACCTCCACATCAATCTTGTGAAAATTATGTATAATAATTATGAAAGAATAGCATTTTTCATGCATAAATGAGGAGCAATGCAACAAATTAAACTCTAAATCCTTCCCTCATCTTTTTTTTTTTTGTTACAGGAAAATCCTCCCTACCCTCCCGCAGGTCCAAGGCAGCGCCCCTTGCAGAGATCACCAAAGTGTCCTGTTAGTCGTTCCGAGCGAGGAGACTATAACCTGGGAACTTGCCCCGACCTCCCAAGACAAGCTCCGCTTAAGTCAGGACTCGCACAACGGGGGAGCATTGAACCCACACCAAGTGCTAACTAGACAACTTGAGGTCCAACCTCCTAACCAACAGTGCTTCGCCCAGGAGATTGGCCCAAGAGGGAAATTGAACTTGTGACCTTGGGGCTTAAACCCCAAGGCCTTACCACAATGCTACAACCCCTTGGGTTTCCCTCCCTCATCTTGACATAAAATAATAATTATTGAAGACTGGCCAAAAAAATTGACACATAAACTAGTTAATGAGTTCTGACATGAAGCTAAGGTCTAAGTAAATGCAACAATATTACATTTCTTAATTTATCACCCCTAATTCACCCCTAAAGATGTGACATTGAGATTATACCTTACATGATGAAATGTTTGATAAATCAAAATTTAATACTTGTCAAATACATAATTTAGGGTGATTTTTAAAGGTAATAAATTAAGTGTCTCAAGTATTTTTAAAATAATAATTTAAAAGAAAATCATTTCCGAATATCAAAACTAAATTTAGGGTTATAAAGGAAGCTGCTATAGCTAGCCATCTGATTCTCCATTGGGTTTGCATGAGCGAACGGTGTCACATGACATGAGGCATGCAGGGCACCTATAGAAAATCATTTTAATCAAATTGTACTTATAAGAGTTGTATAGCACGAGGGTTCTGAATCAATCCCCCTAAAATTATAAGAGTTGTAGAACCCTAAGACCGATTCCCACTCTCTTGCATTTAATGCTCTCCACATGATTCCAAGCTTCTAATCTTCCATTTCGAGGAAAAAAGCTCTCTTTCCCTAGTTGTCATCGCAATTATATAATATCTTTTTTAATCTGCACTTGTCTTGCAAACCAAGTCTGTTTTTCTCTTTTGAGTCTTACCTTATACCACCCAAAAAAATTAAAATTAAAAATAAAGAAAAGAAACTAAAAAAATCAAATTACAAAAACACCCCTTGAGATTTGATCAAATTTAATTTAAAAAATAGTTTTTTTAAAAAAAATACTGTAGGGCTTGAGTCACTGGAACAAATGTTAAAATGAAATATTCATTCCACCTAAATATGTATTCTTGATTTTTTTTTTTTTTTTTTTTTTTTTTTTTTGAAAATTGCACATTTCAAATAGAATCACTATTCACCAATTAATAGAATTTACCAATTTAGGAGAATGGTAATTTCATTGGAAGGCTAAGGAATAATCATTCTATTTCTGTCCAAAATAATTTTAATGAATCAAATACTACCTAAATATTTGATATTAAATCACAATCAACCATATATTGTCAAGCAACCGTCAAGATTAAGAATATAAATTGATTGATGTTAGCATTCCAATGTCAAGCTTCAAGAATGCTTTTATATGTAGCTGAAAGATTAATGTAGCCTTAAATGAATGCTAAGTTTTCAACTATATGTTTGATTTTTAACTTCTTTTATATTGTGTTTAGATAATGAACTTAGGTAAGAATTTAGAAAGGGTTTGGATCATGAATTTAAGTAAGAATTTTTTTTTTTTAAATTCTATTCAAATTCATGATTCAAACACAGTTTAATGCTACAGTTTCAAAGGCTATTTTAGTTTTTAGCCATATAAAAAGGTATTACAAGATGATTTCACTCCAATGGACCTTTTGATTTGAAATGAATGGACACACTTATTATGTCACCTCATTTTGTATGGATTTTTGTACAAATTTTTTTGTTAATTTGTATTTCATCACTCAAAAGTATTTTTGAAATTTGGCATAGCTACATCTAGCTATTTTAATTTTACTTTAAATCTTTCTTTTATTTTATTTTATTATAATTTTCAAATTTACAGGGATTTTTAATTTATGTTTTTGGTATTTTCATAAAGTCTGAAGGGCAGTTTTGTAAATGGGACACCTCCAATATTGAATTTGCGGAAGTGCATTACCTCACAAAACGCGTACATTCAGTTCTAAGTTTCAAACCCCTACGCTCTACTCTAGGAAGAAGAGAGACGGTGTAGTAGACAGGATGAGAACCTTGTAAATTTTGTTTGTGTGTGTTTTTACAAGTTTAATAATGAATAAAGTATAAGAAAAAACAGACATCTTTCACCGTCTTGGAGAAAATAAAACATGCTACCTCCAATGCAAGCATTGAATGCACTTGGTGATATGGAAGATTCGATTCTTGAGATGTGCATGGTTTTTTCAAATTCTAAAACATCGTGTATGTGTATGTGTGTGTGTGGAGAGAGAGAGAGAGAGAGAGAGAGAGAGAGCGAGAGAGATTATTAGAAGCAATCTTTAACGATGACAAAAGCTCTCTCTGGTAGGGTGGGTTTGAAGAGACAACACTTACCGGCTCGAACAGAGTGTGGCCTTGGATTTCCAATGCTTTGCATCAGAGAGACCTTCAATCCAATATGCAAGTCTTCCCCATTACTGTATCTGTTGAGAAGGAAAAAAAAAATACTAAATTAAATCAGAAGATTAGTGGTAGGCTCTCAACAGCACAAGCGGTAGGCATGTGAGTGCATGGACAAGGGCCCATCCTAAATTGTTGCTGCAAACTTATACTTTTTTAAGTTAGAATTAATTACAGATTCCCTAAGACTCATGTAGTAGCATCCTGTATTGAAATTTATAATGCATGTGTATCTAGAACTTAAAAAATAAGCAAGCATGGAAATGCCATTTAAGTGCCTGTAGATAAGACTGTAAAACGAATATCAATTCATTACGTGAACAAATCAGACATTCATATATTTTAAAACTTATTTAATTTTCTGAGCTCGGTTTAAACTCGACTCGATAAGCTTATATGTATTATAAAAACCAAACAACTCAAACTCGGTTTGATTACAGTCATTTGAGATTAGTTCGAAAGATAAACAAACTACGTCTTAACACGATCTTAAAAGCTTGTTAATTTTTTCAAACTAAACTTGAACAACCTATTACTCACCTCACTCAACTCGTTTATAAACCTATCTGTTGGGGCGGACTAAAGCTGGACATTGGATATTGAAGCCTATCCAACCAGATAATAATGCCTGATGAAGTATTTGAATCTTGGATTTTTGAAAGGATTTGTGGAGGGAAATGGAAGGGGAAAAAAAAAAAAAGAGATGGGTTCCGCCCCCCCCCCCCCCCCCCCCAGATTTCTTAAGCAAATTCAAGATATAAAAACAGCCTAAAAGTAAGTGAAATCAGACCGCTGCACCACTGAATTCACTAGCCCAGTTCATGACAACCCCAGCATAACACCCTTAATTTGCCCACCTAAAAAACATGACTATTTTAAGATACCATTGGGTAGTCACAAGCACATAATTACATAATCTTGATGAAATAGGAGAAACTTCAAGAGAAAATACTATGAAATGAAATGAAATGAATTAATTTGTGGCATGAAGTCCACATAAAAGGCATGCCCAAACCCTGTGTGTCAGCCACATGAAGAGATTTCAGATATGTGAGGTATTAATATCATACACAGGTGACAAGGTGTCACTGACTGTCATCAAATCCTCCTTCCACTGAAGTAGGACCAACAATTCCAGAACAACAACATTTTGGATATTATTTACCAAAGTCTTGTAAAGCTTATGTAATAAATGACAAGAGCACAAGGGAAAGAGGTAAGCACCTCATGATAGATTGGAATCTGGTTCACTAATAATCTGATTCATACTCTGGTGATCTCGCAGCTTTCGTACATTACGTTTCTTAATTCCATCTCTAAACAGAGTGCTTGCTGAACTTTGTGCTTCTTTATAATCCAAAAAATGTGGTTTTCTTGTCTCCACTGCTTTCTTTTTCAAGTACTCTGCTGTCTGCGCCTGAACTGATTTATTACCAAACAGCATTTGCAACAAAGAATTAATGATGTGATCAAAAAATCCTATTTATGTGCTCCAACATAGAACTTCAGTACTATATATTATCCACCAAAACAGCAATAGAAGTCACAATAGACTATTAAAGGTGAGTAAAACAACATCAATACAGACTTATCACTTGCAAAATTTACTCATCTTAATGTGCTATGTCATTAGGACATGTAATAATCGAAGCTTCTCAAACAAAATGGTTCATCCTGCTATGGTACTTCCATAATTAGTTGTGAAAAATGAGTAAGTGACTGGAATTCATATTTTGATATGAAAAACAATTACATTTACCTCTGAACTCAATTTTCATGCAGAACTCAAATGATATTACAAGTCAATTATGCGATGACTGTTAGATCATCACCCATATGAGTGCAGCACCCATTTGCATTGTTAGTGCAAGCACCAAACCAACCCACTAGGCTTACCAACTCCAAACCACTAGAGAGTGGAAGGAGTTAGGTAATGACCAATGAAATCCCTTCATGATATGTATAAATAGGGAAGAGAAGGAGGGTTGTAAATGAGAGAGAGTGAGCAAGAGAGCAAGTGTAAGCCAAAGAGTGTGTGAGATGTGAGACGGAGAGACCCGTCTCCCTCGGTGTGAGCGAGGGAGACGGGAGAGTGGGTGAGTGAGGAGAGTGTGAGCTCCTCCTCTGTAATCTTTCTGTAATCTCCAAATTGGTATAGTGAAAACCGGCTACTCTCCCGTGGACGTAGGCATTGAGGCCGAACCACGTAAAATATTGTGTCTCCTTGTGTGTGGGTGTGTATTTCTGCTTGGTATGGTTTCTATAAGGTCTTGGGCGGGATCCTCGATCCCAACAAGTGGTATCAGAGCCTCGTCAGTGGCGTTTCGGAACAAAAACCCGTGCTGTTTCGAATCTGCCCAGAAATCGGATTGCTCGAAATCGAGTTTTGAGCATACCAGGAGCAAGGGCTCGGCGAGAGGATTACAGAAATGCAAAGAACACCCCAAACGGAGGCTGGACGCGCCCTCACGCGCCCCTAGAAGGTGGCGCGTGAGTCCCACTCTCAGCCACGCGCCCCACGCGCCGAGGATGGAACCGGCGCGTCATCCCACGCGCCCGCACGCGCGCCACGCGCGGCTGAAGGAGGAAGACGAGTGGGGAGGAGCGCGTGTAGCGCACGCGCGTTGCCCACGCGCAGTACACGTGGCAGGACACGTCAGCGAAGGTGGGCCGTGTCTGCCACGTCATCCAGCCACGTCATCGCCACGTGGCGTGCCACGTCAGTGACACGTGGCACCGTGGGCCAGTGAGGGGCCACCACGTGGCTGCCACGTCATCTGCCACGTCAGCACAGAGGCAGGGATCCAGTGTTACGCAGGCAAAGGTGCAGCCGCAGAGGGCGGATCCAGTGCATCGCGGCTATGGTGCAGCCGCAGATCTGAGGCGTACAAAATGTTTTGGCTTGATCTAAGTCATTTGGAGTCCGTTTTTGGCAATCCAATAGTGGTTTCAAACTATTTGGAGTATTCCGGACACATCTGTACGGTCAGATTTTGGAGACGGAGTTTCTGTAAAAAGAAGGCAGATTGAAGGGACGGACGGCATCGGGTGCAGTGGACGGAATATTCTGTTGGTACACAGAATATTCCCTGAACTTCTGAAAATTGCAATTTGGCCCAGAATTTTCAGAAAATTGTAGTGTGGCCCAACTTTCGGGGATATTTTTCAGTGAGGTCCCCGGAAGTGCAGCGAAGGTTGGTCCTAGCTAATCGGACCGTTCCGGACGCAACCGCGAGGTCAGAATGGTGAAATTCTGAACGGTTTGGAAAGATTGTCAAAACATGGGAGTTTGTCATCTTTAATACTCGGAGGGAGGTTACCGGATATTGTAGAACGCTGCGGAGTCACTGAAGAGGTTAGAATGGATAGATTCTAACCAGATTGAACAACAAGGTACAACTCGAGATAGATCATTGAAGACCAGAGGAGATCAGGCTTGATGGCAGATCGAGGGAGATCAGGATTGGTCAGGGGCGATCAGAGGATTGCAGGTATGATTATCTCAAGATCAACAATGTCTAGGAAAGTTCTGTCAAAAAGACAGTGTCTAAGGAGACTGGTTCTTAAGTGGGACCGAGTGTGACCCCACCAGTCTTTCCTGGGAACTTTCCTGGTTGTTGACGTCATCGGAGGGTTTGGTTCAATCAGAAGAGAAGACCATTCATCGACGGACAGATGATTTGGCAACCAGTTCAGGCTCAGGGAAATGCTGTGGCTGTTGGAGCTACTGTATACGAGTAAGTACTGGTGATATGTGGACGTGTAGAACAATAGTTGCAGAGGAGCATACTAAGCGCAGGGGCACAAATGCAGACGTGCAGTAGTGCAAGGGTACGGTAGAGTATCGTACAGAGGCGCCAGAGGAGTGTGCAGCAGCGGGTTGTTGAAAGTTCACAGGAACTTCCAGACAGAGAAATTGAGACAAACGCAAGAGTGCGCGCCAACGAGTGGCAAGTCTTTTTTCTTCTATGGTGGTTTCTTCCATGGCAGCGGAGGATAGAGTTGATGCGGATCTCTCAGGCGAGCTCGACGCAGGGAGACCAGAAGCCATGGGTACGGGCACTATGCAAGGAATTGCATAGCTGACGATGCTTTGACAGATGGAGCTACTGTCAACCATCAATCTACTGGACAGCACATCAAGGATTGCACAGGCACAGACAACGAGCGTATGGAAACGCTAGGAGGTTGTTCAGCAGTGCAGAAGGCAAAGGCCGATAGTTCAGAGGAAAAGCTCCGAGCAAAGAAGACAGAGGACGTTGATGGGATAAACGACGAGTTTTCTATTGCTCCAATGACTGGTCTTGCAAGGTAATGCATAACAGTCAAGGGCATCCGAGCAGGGGGTGCAGGACATCCAATCAGGGGGTGTCAGATATCTTGGTTACGCAAGTTCAAGCATAGCAAGTGAAGGCATCCGAAACAGAAGCGTGGAAGAGATCTGTGGGAGATGGGAGCAGAGGCTCTCTCCAAATCAAAGAGTGGTGTGAGTTGAGTTGAGGATGTAGGATTCCCTCCTCCTCTTGTATCTCTGGTATAGTATCTCTAGCTTTCAGGGAATGCAGCGTCTCAGTGAAGAGATGAAGACTATGTTGAATTTTGGGCGTGACAAGTATAGCAGCAGTGTGTGCAGTGGATCACCTCATATGGGTTGAGGGGGTGATTTGTTAGATCATCACCCATATGAGTGCAGCACCCATTTGCATTGTTAGTGCAAGCACCAAACCAACCCACTAGGCTTACCAACTCCAAACCACTAGAGAGTGGAAGGAGTTAGGTAATGACCAATGAAATCCCTTCATGATATGTATAAATAGGGAAGAGAAGGAGGGTTGTAAATGAGAGAGAGTGAGCAAGAGAGCAAGTGTAAGCCAAAGAGTGTGTGAGATGTGAGACGGAGAGACCCGTCTCCCTCGGTGTGAGCGAGGGAGACGGGAGAGTGGGTGAGTGAGGAGAGTGTGAGCTCCTCCTCTGTAATCTTTCTGTAATCTCCAAATTGGTATAGTGAAAACCGGCTACTCTCCCGTGGACGTAGGCATTGAGGCCGAACCACGTAAAATATTGTGTCTCCTTGTGTGTGGGTGTGTATTTCTGCTTGGTATGGTTTCTATAAGGTCTTGGGCGGGATCCCCGATCCCAACACCTTTTTTGAAGCCATCTGGCTGGGACATGTATATCTCCTCTTCAAGATCTCCATGTAAGAAAGCAGTTTTGACATCGAGTTGGGCGAGCTCGAGATCAAACTGTGCAACCAAAGCTAACAGGATGCGAATAGACGTGTGCTTCACAACAGGTGAGAATACCTCATTGTAGTCTATTCCTTCCTTCTGAGCATAGCCTTTAGCTACCAATCTAGCTTTGAATCTGATGTTGTTGCCTGGAATGCCTTCTTTCTTGGTGTAAACCCACTTACACCCAATTGCTTTATTGCCTTTTGGAAGTTGCACCAACTCCCAAGTCTGGTTCTTGTGAAGTGAACCGATCTCTTCATCCATAGCCTCCTTCCATTTGACACTTTCTGGATGCTGCACGGCTTCTTTGAAAGTGCACGGAACATTGTCTGCAATGATTGGAAGTGCATAGGCTACCATATCGGTCATCCAACTGGGTTGCTTAGTAACCCTTTTACCTTTCCTGATTGCAATGGGTTCTGATTGTTGCGGAGCCTCTGGATCTTCATCTGAACTCTCTTCAGAGCTATCTTCTGAGACTTCTTCAGGATGGTTGATTGGCTGACTAGTCTTTGATGGAGTCTCAAACTCCACCTGCACTGACTTCTTCAATGCTTCAACATTCTGTTGAGGATCTGGTTGCTTCAACATTGCAGACTCATCAAAGGTAACATCTCTTCTGATGAGAACTTTCTTTGATTCAGGGCACCACAATCTGTATCCCTTAACACCGTCACCTAAGCCCAAGAAGATGGCTTTCTTGGCTCTTGGATCCAACTTAGATTCTGTAACATGAAAATATGCTGGACATCCAAAGATACGTAACTGATCATAATCAGTAAAATATTGTGTCTCCTTGTGGACGTAGGCAGCGGTTGTTGAAAGTTCACAGGAACTTCCAGACAGAGATATTGAGACAAACGCAAGAGTGCGCGCCAACGAGTGGCAAGTCTTTTTTCTTCTATGGTGGTTTCTTCCATGGCAGCGGAGGATAGAGTTGATGCGGATCTCTCAGGCGAGCTCAACGCAGGGAGACCAGAAGCCATGGGTACGGGCACTATGCAAGGAATTGCATAGCTGACGATGCTTTGACAGATGGAGCTACTGTCAACCATCAATCTACTGGACAGTACATCAAGGATTGCACAGGCACAGACAACGAGCGTATGGAAACGCTAGGAGGTTGTTCAGCAGTGCAGAAGGCAAAGGCCGATAGTTCAGAGGAAAAGCTCCGAGCAAAGAAGACAGAGGACGTTGATGGGATAAACGACGAGTTTTCTATTGCTCCAATGACTGGTCTTGCAAGGTAATGCATAACAGTCAAGGGCATCCGAGCAGGCGGTGCAGGACATCCAATCAGGGGGTGTCGGATATCTTGGTTGCGCAAGTTCAAGCATAGCAGGTAAAGACATCCGAGACAGAAGCGTGGAAGAGATCTGTGGGAGATAGGAGCAGAGGCTCTCTCCAAATCAGAGAGTGGTGTGAGTTGAGTTGAGGATGTAGGATTCCCTCCTCCTCTTGTATCTCTGGTGTATTATCTCTAGCTTTCATAGGATGCAGCGTCTCAGTGAAGAGATGAAGACTATGTTGAATTTTGGGCGTGACAAGTATAGCAGCAGTGTGTGCAGTGGATCACCTCACATGGGCTGAGAGGGTGATTTGTTAGATATCACCCAAGTGTGGTGGTTGCACCCACTATGGAATGGAACACCCACTAAGAGAATTGTGGGGTGGTTGAACCCACTAGTGTGAGTGGGGTGGTTGACCACTCACCATTGTTGTCCTAATTCTCTCTTCTCCATGTGTATATATATAAATGTAGAGAGGATGAAGAAAATGATAGAGTGAAGAGAGCCAACTGCCAAAGAGGTGTTGAGATGTGAGACGGAGAGACCCGTCTCTCTCGGTGTGAGCGAGGGAGACGGGAGAGTGGGTGAGTGAGGAGAGTGTGAGCTCCTCCTCTGTAATCTTTCTGTAATCTCCAAATTGGTATAGTGAAAACCGGCTACTCTCCCGTGGACGTAGGCATTGAGGCCGAACCACGTAAAATATTGTGTCTCCTTGTGTGTGGGTGTGTATTGATCGGTTCATGATAGAGAAAGAATACTTAGTGCAGCATTAAGAGAGTGATAGTGCAGCACCATACTTAGTGCAGCACCTTCTATTCCACCACCCAAATGGACAAGCCACCATGAGAGTGGAAGGTAGTAGGTAAGGGCCAATCACCTCCTCCCTCAATTGTGTATAAATTGAGGTGATGAGGAGGGGTAGAGAGTGAGTAGAGAGCAAGTGTAAGCCAAAGAGTGTGTGAGATGTGAGACGGAGAGACCCGTCTCCCTCGGTGTGAGCGAGGGAGACGGGAGAGTGGGTGAGTGAGGAGAGTGTGAGCTCCTCCTCTGTAATCTTTCTGTAATCTCCAAATTGGTATAGTGAAAACCGGCTACTCTCCCGTGGACGTAGGCATTGAGGCCGAACCACGTAAAATATTGTGTCTCCTTGTGTGTGGGTGTGTATTTCTGCTTGGTATGGTTTCTATAAGGTCTTGGGCGGGATCCCCGATCCCAACAAGTGGTATCAGAGCCTCGTCGGTGGCGTTTCGACACAAAAACAGTGCGATGTCCGAATCTGCCCAAAATCGAATTGCTCGAAATCGAGTTTTGAGCATACCAGGAGCAAGGGCTCGACGAGAAGAGTCCAGAAACATAAAGCAGAAGCCCAGAGGAGGCCCGACGCGCTCTCACGCGCCCCTGGAAGGTGGCGCGTGAGTCCCACTCTCAGCCACACGCCCCACGCGCCGAGGAGGGAACGGCGCGTCATCTAACGCGCCGCCACGCGCCACACGCGCGCGCAGCAGGAGGAAGACGAGTGGGGAGTTGGCACGTGCATCACACGCGCGGAAGGACACGCGCAGACAGTGCGTCAGCAAGGGCGCCACGTGTCAGTCAACGGGTGGCAGAGTCAATGCCACGTGGCAGCCAGGTCATCGCCACGTGGCAGACAAGTCAACGACACATGGCATGCCACGTCAGTGCCACGTGGCACAGTGGACCAGTCACTGCATGCCACGTCATCTGCCACGTCAGCACGGAGGAAGGGATCCAGTGTGACGCGGCTAAGGTGCAGCCGCAGGGAGGAAGGATCCGATGCTTCGCGGCTATGGTGCAGCCGCAGATCTGAGGCGTACAAAATGTTTTGGCTTGATCTAAGTCATTTGGAGTCCGTTTTTGGCGATCCAATAGTGGTTTCAGACTATTTGGAGTATTCCGGACACATCTGTACGGTCAGATTTTGGAGACGGAGTTTCTGTAAAAGGAAGGCAGATTGAAGGGACGGACGGCATCGGGTGCAGTGGACGGAATATTCTGTTGGTACACAGAATATTCCCTGAACTTCTGAAAATTGCAATTTGGCCCAGAATTTTCAGAAATATTGTGGTGTGGCCCAACTTTCGGGTTATTTTTCAGTGAGGTCCCCGGAAGTGCAGCGAAGGTTGGTCCTAGCTAAACGGACCGCTCCGGACGCAACCGCGAGGTCAGAATGGTGAAATTCTGAACGATTTTTAAAGATTGTTAAAACATGGGAGTTTGTCATCTTTAATACTCGGAGGGAGGTTGCCGGATATTGTGGAACGCTGCGGAGTCACTGAAGAGGTTAGAATGGATAGATTCTAACCAGATTGAACAACCAGGTACAACTCGAGATAGATCATTGAAAACCAGAGGAGATCAGGCTTGATGGCAGATCGAGGGAGATCAGGATTGGTCAGGGCGATCAGAGGATTGCAGGTATGATTATCTCAAGATCAACAATGTCTAGGAAAGTTCTGTCAAAAAGACAGTGTCTAAGGAGACTGGTTCTTAAGTGGGACCGAGTGTGACCCCACCAGTCTTTCCTGGGAACTTTCCTGGTTGTTGACGTCATCGGAGGGTTTGGTTCAATCAAAAGAGAAGACCATTCATCGACGGATAGATGATTTGGCAACCAGTTCAGGCTCAGGGAAATGCTGTGGCTGTTGGAGCTACTGTATACGAGTAAGTACTGGTGATACGTGGACATGTAGAACAATAGTTGCAGAGGGCATACTAAGCGCAGGGGCACAAATGCAGATGTGCAATAGTGCAAGGGTACGGTAGAGTATCGTACAGAGGCGCCAGAGGAGTGTGCAGCAGCGGGTTGTTGAAAGTTCACAAGAATTGCCAGACAGAGAAATTGAGACAAGTAAAACGCAAGAGTGCGTGCCAAGGAGTGGCAAGTCTTATTTTCTTCTATGGTGGTTTCTTTCATGGCAGCAGAGGATAGAGTTGCCTAGTGGTAACTTGTACAGACCGGTGGAAGTTGTCTTGGCAGAAGGGCTAACTGTCAAACATCAGTACGGACGTACAAGTGAGACAGAACCGAACATCAGGGATTGCAGCACAGACAACGGGCGTATGAGATCGCTGGGAAGTTGTTCTGAAGTGCAGAGGCAAAGGCTGGTTGTTCAAAGAAATAAGCTCCGAGCGAGGAAAATTGAGGATGTTGATGTGTCAAACTCTGAAATTTTCTAGTTGCTCCCGTGTTCCCTATGCAAGGAAGTGCATAGATGACGATGCTTTGACAGATGGAGCTACTGTCAAACCATCAATCTACTGGACAGTACATCAAGGATTGCACAGGCACAGACAACAAGCGTATGGAAACGCTAGGAGGTTGTTCAGCAGTGCAGAAGGCAAAGGCCGATAGTTCAGAGGAAAAGCTCCGAGCAAAGAAGACAGAGGACGTTGATGGGATAAACGACGAGTTTTCTATTGCTCCAATGACTGGTCTTGCAAGGTAATGCATAACAGTCAAGGGCATCCGAGCAGGGGGTGCAGGACATCCAATCAGGGGGTGTCAGATATCTTGGTTACGCAAGTTCAAGCATAGCAAGTGAAGGCATCTGAGACAGAAGCGTGGAAGAGATCTGTGGGAGATGGGAGCAGAGGCTCTCTCCAAATCAGAGAGTAGTGTGAGTTGAGTTGAGGATGTAGGATTCCCTCCTCCTCTTGTATCTCTGGTGTATTATCTCTAACTTCAGGGGATGCAGCGTCTCAGTGAGGAGATGAAGACTATGTTGAAATTTGGGCGTGACAAGATTAGCAGCAGTGTGTGCAGTGGATCACCTTACATGGGTTGAGGGGGTGATTTGTTGGATCACCCATGTAATGGAGCACTTAGAGAGAGTGGAGTGCAGCATTAAGAGAGTGATAGTGCAGCACCATACTTAGTGCAGCACCTTCTATTCCACCACCCAAATGGACAAGCCACCATGAGAGTGGAAGGTAGTAGGTAAGGGCCAATCACCTCCTCCCTCAATTGTGTATAAATTGAGGTGATGAGGAGGGGTAGAGAGTGAGTAGAGAGCAAGTGTAAGCCAAAGAGTGTGTGAGATGTGAGACGGAGAGACCCGTCTCCCTCGGTGTGAGCGAGGGAGACGGGAGAGTGGGTGAGTGAGGAGAGTGTGAGCTCCTCCTCTGTAATCTTTCTGTAATCTCCAAATTGGTATAGTGAAAACCGGCTACTCTCCCGTGGACGTAGGCATTGAGGCCGAACCACGTAAAATATTGTGTCTCCTTGTGTGTGGGTGTGTATTTCTGCTTGGTATGGTTTCTATAAGGTCTTGGGCGGGATCCCCGATCCCAACAAGGTTTAAAATCCATCTTAACTGTGCCGTATAGGTATACATAATGCAGAGTTGTAGTACTTCTGCATAGCTACTGCATGGACAGAAGTCTATACGCTAAAAGCATAGCTACTGCAACTAGTGGATTTTGATCATCTTAGACAGTAGAGGGATGAGTTTTGTACCTATATCCTTCAATAGGCATCCGCAGGTGGTAAGCCCATTATTCTTATACCTATCTGGGGCAGTTTGTAAAATGTAATGTTGTGAGGTCATAAATATTTCATGAAGGTTAACTATAGTATGCCTCCATATTTAGATAGACTATTGATTCCACAGTGTCAGATCTTAACCCACATAATTTTGTCAATGCAACACCAAGGAGTAAATCAATTTTACAACACATCCGAGCACATAGAAGTGAAGGCTTCACAGCAAAGGATGGTAACGAACGCCTTGAACAAATTGATACCGACATAATTTACTGCAAATTGAATAAAGTAAGGTGTTAACTGGGAGGTGTGTACCATCAGAAGTAATGAAAAGCCTTGAAAGGATTGATACGAACATAATTTGCTGTTGTCTTGCAGGTGTACACCAACAGTAATTTGGCAAGTGCCTTGTTTTTTTTTATTGGCACCGAAGTGTCCGAATCCAAGCCCGACTAATCCCCAGGGGTAAGTGCCTTTTTTTTTTTTTTTTTTTTTTTTTTCAAGGTTTAATGGAGAGCAGCCAACACTATCCTATCAATGCATTGTTGTACAAGCTTAAAGGGTCTGAAGGTATAAGACTTCGAATGTACCATTTGATGCTGTATCAAGTTGAAGCAACCAATCAATCCAAAATTAAGGTTCGGTCACAAATAGGGTAAGGTTGCAGGAGTCACCTAATCTATGCTTATCTAAACTAGACCTCAAAATGTAATTCAGTGAGGCTTGGTGGCTCGGCTCAAGCAGCCTGTACGGTTCCATTGATTAGCAACTCACCCATCTGGTTACCACAAGATGCAGACCATATAAAAACCAGAAATTGGAAACATCTGCACACAAGATTTCTATATTCTAGATGTTAGAGCAATTGATCTACATTTTTAGTCAACATCCACATCTTACAAACCCAAGAATGACTCATGGCACGGGCTCAAAGCTGGCCAGGGCCAACAGCTTTAATGAATGAATTAATATATTAAAAAAATTAATACCGCAAGTGAGACGCACCAGACCGTGAAGCAGATGACACCACAGCAACATCCTTGAGTCTCTTAATTTTGCCAATAACTTCAACATTTTTGAAGAAATCATCTGTCTGAGGGTCAACCATACCATTAATTTCAAAGCACGCAAGTGCACTTTCACATGCCTGTAAAAAGAAAGTCAAAATTGAAAACCAACATAAGATGACCATACAACCTCAAGGCCAGGATGGTTTCTGAATAGAAAGCTCAAAACCATAACACGCAATATAGAAAAAAATTGCCAACAAATATAGAACTAAAATTCAACAAAAGGAAGGAAAAACCAAATAGATAAATACTTGAAATTCAATACCTGAACCAGATTGATTTATTAGAATGAAGCAAAAGTTAAGCACAAATAAGCCATAGCCAGTTGAAGGAATTGTTTCTACTGTCAAAATATGTTTATTTGATAAGTTCTACTGACAATACATGACATGAGGATAACACAAAGTCCTAAGCTATAGGGAGGAGAAGATCAAATATGTTCTCCACGTTTACTTCAGTCCCCAACTTAAAGAATTTATTCATTCAAGATCAATAAAGGACAAACTATTGCTATCTATCCACACACGCACACAGAAAATCAGGAAAATGAAACTATAAAACAAAAACTAAGAAAAAGTCAAGCAAATAAATAACAACAATACAGAAATAATCAATCATGTCCATTTACATCAAAACCAAATCAAGTTTGTAGAAAAATAAAAATCAAATTGTTATAGAATGTGTGAAAAAAATTCAAAGAAGTTTATTAGAAGTAGACCTCTTATGTGCATCTATTCTCCAAACAAATTTAGATTGTTCATTAACTGCTTTACACCTCAATAATTTAATACATAACCTCTGATAATTCGTGTACAACAGTTCAATGCAAACTAGATAGTTTTACCAGAGGACGTCATTCCTCACTTCTCAATTTAAAACAAAAGACCATGAATATTCTAAAATTTTTCAAATGTACTATTAGCACATCAACATGGAGACATGTCCAATTAAGCCAAACATTCAGTGTAGCTAATTGGCATCAGGAATAATACATTCAATTTTGCGAGACAATGTAAAACCAACAAAATGCACATTGACACAATGGTACATTCGTTGTTTAAAATTTATCTAAAACTACAAGTCTACAATATTGCAAGGATGTTACCATTCTAGCAATGGAGTAGAACCCATTATTTAATGAATGCTCAGCAAAGGTCATCCATTCTCTGTATGAAACTTGTAGCCATTGGTTACTGCTAGACCTCAGTTGCCGCAGAAACAATGCTTCATATCTAAAAGCCAAGCAACTCTGGAAGTAAATGAATGTGTCAAATACCACCCAAGATGCATTAAACGTTAATACAAAGTTATTGGCATTACATAAAAAATTGATAAGAGTCTGTTTATGCCATACATAGAGTGAATATAACTCAATGATGGTAGCATAAACAAATAGTAGAGAATAAGCTAAATTAACATTTTCCTGTATATAAGTAGCCATAAAAGGCAAGCAGTAATCACTTTTAAATGTTATTCCTATTCCTAAAACCAATTCAATGAGTTGATGGAATAAAGTAAGTTTTTCCAAACAAAGCTGGATTTTTCTTCTGCTTTTTTTAGACTTCTATAATAAGCAAATATAAATAAACTAACTATGAAGTAGACAATGGTTGTAAGTGCCTTTCATGTCAAGACCTAAACAGCTAAGATAAGGGCTATGAGGCTAGAATTCGTAAAAGGCATGCGCTAGCAGTACTTTCAAGTCAAAACTATGACACATTATTACGCCAGGACATATTAATCAATGTAAATCGAAACAAAAAATGAAGAACATCAATGATTGATCATGAATATAAATTATATAATAACTCTAGAAGATAAATAATAGTCGGAATATGTGCCTCACAATCACCGGCACGGGCAAAGACCTGAACCAAAAATTCAAGAATGAAAAGCTTATGCTCAATGGATTTATCTGCCATTTCACAACTAAAACATAGAGATAGCAGTACTTTCAAGTCACAAAAAAATAAAAAATCAGGACACGTTGTACCATCGAAACAAAAAAAAAAAAATGAAGAACATCGATGATTGATCATGAATACGAATAAAAATTATATAAATAACACTAGAAGATGAATTATAGTTTGAAAATTGCCTCGATATCGCCAGCAAGGGCAAATGCCCGAACCAAAAATTCAAGTATGAAAAGCTTATGCTCAACGGATTTATCTGCGATTTCACGAATGATACAGAGAGATTCGCGTCTCATGAACTCTCTCAAGCTCGATCGAACTTCAAGCAACGATTTCACATCTTTCGAAACCAAAATCGATTCGAGAATTCGTAGAGTTCCGTCGTCGAATCTGCGCAGAATCGAGAGGTGTTTGATCTCCCAAATGTGAGAAGTATAATCGAAGATGAGATGATAGAAACGAAGGAACAAGTTAGGGTTAGAAAGAGAGGAGCGAGAGTCACCTTCTGAGCTCGACGCGGGAGCGAAAAAGGGCAATTTGCTCTTCGGCTCCGCCGGACATGTTGGGGAGATTTGGCGGGTTGGTTTCAAATTGGTGTGGTTTAAATAGATTCTTGTTGGCGATCTTCCAAGTGGACCAATAATGGCTCACCACCTCAGCATAGAATACGCATGGGCTAGTGGATCACGAGTGCGGCCCAACTCTCTCAGGTCCAAACAAATAATGGACTAGTCTAGTGCTGTTCATCCAGTCCATTTATAGAAAAATCTGTTTTTTTTATTTTTTTTAATGAGAAAATAATCTACCAGTGGTGGTTATAAAAAGTAATTACAAAAGAGTAATAAATATTATACATTTTAATGATTATAACTAAATAGTAATTTTTCTAATTTTTAATTATAATTGATTAGGTTACTTGATTGTCACGTAAATTGTATTTGGCTTGTCTCTTTTCATGATACATGCTTGAGAGTAACTTGATTCTAGACTTCCTTCAAGTTTTGGGGTTAACAAACTTCGTAGGATAATGACTTTGCATTGGGCTCGTGACATGCTTTAGTTGCTACTCCTAAGTAGGTTGTAGGCTTCAAAATCACTTTGTGGACTTGTACAAAAATATTAAGTAGACGGTTTTCAATAGTCTTTTTTTCTCGCAATGTAAAATTTATTTTATGAAATTTTTTCTCTTAATATATATGTATATATATATAGAAAGATGAAAGTTTATGCTTTTCTTTTTTCTTCTGTTTTTTTTTTTTTTTTTTTTTTTTTTGCCAACTATAATTAACTGGAATCTAATATGACATTATAACTTCAAACTAGTAAATGATTTTGCAAACAATAATACTAGATGATTTACTTTACAATTTGATGTAATTATTATTAAATGTCAAACTTTGTACCTCATTCTTTCCAATAGTTTAATCAAATTAAACTCGTTATCGGAGTTTAAATCTGATTTGAGAACAATCATCATAAAAAAAAAAAAAAACAAAATGTAGCACTTCAGCCAACCCTATTGGAATAGAAAATGAAGATGATGGTGATTGTACTTGGAATTAACATAAAAAATTCAACCAATTGACTTGGTTACTTCTGTCAAATATGCGATGGATTGTTAAAAGATGGATTTGAAATTAAAAAACAACAAACATTCTGAAAATTTAGTCATTTAGATTAAACTCACTTTGTTGAATTATTTATTTTTAAAAAAATCTTCTTTCATTGCCAGTTGGATGTTCATGCAACATCAACAACAATGATCATTGCTTACTTTCTGACTTCTTTGCCTCGTTCACTTTCTTGTCCAATTGTTCGAGTTGATTAATAATTTTCAGACAAAATGAAATGAACTAAAATCCTGATCATATCAAAGTGTATTATATAATCGAAACATACCTTAAATAATTGCCTTTTCATCTTTATTTTTTCATACCTTCTACCTTTGTTATTATTCTCTAAAATGAGAATAACACATTCCAACTTATGTCATAGTTGAAATGACTAGCTTGTTTGTTTTTTTTTTTGTTTTTTTTGTTTTTTTTTTTTGCTGAAAATCTTGATTTGAACCCTAAAACAATCAAAATAGAAACATCTTTAAAAAAATTAATTTCCAAATCACACTTTAATATTTCAAATTATTTGAAAATAAATATAAAAAGGACGGTGCTTCAGACCCCAGTGGGAGTTGACCCCAGTGACGTGGCGCACTGGGATTGGCCGAAAATCAAAAAAAAAAAAATAATAATTTTTTTTTTGGACCAATAGGAGGACTACACACACGACCCCCAGTGACCCCCACTGGGGGTCTGAGGCATTTTTCATATAAAAACTCAACCAAAATTATGCCAAAACAACACAACACAACACAACACAACACGTATCAGCATTCAGCACAGCCAAGCGCTGATTGGAAACACGGCAGCAGAGTAATAAAAGCCGAAAAGCCAGTAGTAGGCACACAGAGATAATCACAGCGGTGGAGAAGATGGCCAGAAGAAACTACCTCCCTCCAAATGCCTTACAACTCCGAGACACGCCCTTCGAAAGGGCACCTCTCCCCGGACTCCACCCTGCCCTAATGAACGACCCTCCCCTCCTCCACCGCCTCCCCGCCCCTCCTCCTCCATCCGCCGCCGCCGCCGCCCTACTCGAAGACCGCCACCGCGAAATCCAATCCCTCCTCCTCGACAACCAGCGCCTCGCCGCCACGCACGTCGCTCTCAAGCAGGAGCTCGCCGCCGCCCAGCACGAGCTCCGCCACCTATCCGCCGCCTCCGCCGACATCAAGGCCGAGACTGACGCTCAGTTGCGGGAGGTCTATGAGCGATCGCTGAAGATGGAGACCGAGGTCCGCTCGATCGATTCTCTCAACGACGAGCTTGCTCAGGTGAGAGCTGATATACAGAAATTGAGCGCCGCGAGGCAAGAGCTTAGTGTTGAGTTGAAAGCGATCGACGGTGACCTTGTGAGGGCTCACTCGGAGTTGCAGCAATGGGATGCTATTAAAGCTGAGATTGAGACCATGCACCAAGAAATTCAAAGAGGAAGGTCATATACAACTCATCAATCTCTCTCTATATCTGTGTGTATGTTTATAATTCAATATTCATAGCAAAAGATAGTTCGATTTTTCTCTCAAAACGGAGTTATTCGATTTAATTTTTCAAAAAAAAATTTAATTTGTTGCATTTGAAGGTGCAAATCCATGTATTTAATCATTGGAGAAACACATTAAAAGTTCACTTTCTCCGAGGGCAACAGACACATTGTGATCTTGGTTACTGGTGGACTTACTTTTTGTTGTTATTTTCAAATGATTTCTATGCATCTTTTGAATGCAATCTATTCATACATTTCAATGCGTTAGATCGAAGTTTTGTCATGTATAGCTTACTACATCATCATCATTCATCGCATTTAGTGTTGCATTAATATATCTTATAGAGGTATATTTATGTAATTGATGTTTACCACATTATACATTTGTCTGCCACTTTTTGGCCTTTTTTTTTTCTGATTTATTTGAGTGTTGTCAATGGATTAATGAATACGAACAGGGCTGCTATTGAATATGAAAAGGAGGCACATGCTAGTAACCTTGAACAAGGTGAGGCAATGGAGAAAAGTATGATCTCCATGGATCATGAAATTGAGAAACTATGTGCCGAACTTGCTAATGCAGAGAAGAGAGCAAGGGCAGCAGCTGCAGCAGCTGCAGCAGAGACTCCAAGTAATTTATCTCAAACTCTTTGTTTGTTGTTTTTGTGCTGTGCTTGGTTTGATGCAATGTTCAACATCAGGAATTTGAATGTTTTAGCACATCCAAACAGTGAACTGTGAGAATTGTTCATATGCAGGTCCTGGATATGCTGCAGGGTTTAGAAACCCTGAAATGGGGTATGGTGGGACTTCATTTCCTGATCCTTATGCTATGCATCAGGTATGTGCTGATTGATGTTTGTCTCTTCCATATATACACATATATATTATCTTTACCTAAATGTGGTGTTTATTCTAAATTGTCCTTGTTGGTTTGATGTAGGGGAAAATAGATAATTTAGAAAAATTATGCTGCTTACAATTGGTGTTTACAGTGGGCTAAGTTTGTGGAAAGCTCATCAGTTTAGGATTTTAATTGATGAAAAACAATTGTAGGGTTTATTGAAGGGAAGCAATGGATTCTGGCCATATTTTGGAGCGTCAAGCTACTAGACTTTGAGTTGCTACAGATTGAAGGCAGCAAGTAATTATAGGGGTTTTGTGAAAACTAAGGACTAGACAATTGGGAAAGGAATATAGTTAATTAGGGCTTGGTACGTTAGGTTTTTGGTGATGAAACTAAAGGCAAACAAGGTTTGTAAGGCCTATGATCAGTACCAATGAATAGTAGCTTGAGTACTTTTTGTTGGTTTGAGCTGCTAGGTCTAGATCATCAATGAAGGGAGGTTGGGCTTATTAAAGAGGATTTCTGGGAATAAAGATTGGTTTTAGGGTCTGGTTGTTGAGTAACATGTAGAAAATCAAAGCAAAAGAATAAGAAGAGAACGTAGGAATTTCATCTATGATTCTCTGTGCTTCACCCCCAAGTTAAGGTACATCGAACAACAAATCTTTTGATTGGAAAGGTTAAATGGTTATATATGATACTTTTATTGTCTGACTTAAGAAATGGGAAAGCTTGACTCTTTGACTATTAAGATAAGATTATTCGACCACATAGATCATATATCATAACTTGACCTTTTAAACAACCTATGGGTTATTACTATAGCCCATGTCCAGTGATTTAGAAGTTCACCAAAATACCTCTTACTCATGAAACCTTGAGAAACATAATAAAATTGTTCAAGCAACATATAGACCTGATATAAATATAAAATAGAACTGAATTCACTGTCATGGATATCCCTTTTGGCCAGAAGGTCTTCTTTGAGTATTATGCGATGCATAGGTTTTGTTTGGCCTTCTAAAGTTGATGTCTTATTCAACCAAGCCATGGCTACCAACATCAATGTTTCTATCAGCAGTTGAGCCATTACCAATGTAATTTGCATGAACAAATCTTGTAGTGTTTAAAAAGGAAATCACACTCCCTTCAAAAAAAGTGGTAACACAAGTATTAAAATTGATTTTGTGACTATTAGTTTTTCTTAATAATTGATATTTCTTAACATAAGGAAATCACAGATGTGTCCCTGTACCTATACCCAAAAATGTTATTTGGAGTTTCGTTGTACACACTTGTTTTCATACTAGGGTTTGTTGGGGGACTCTATGAGGCCTTTGTGTCATCAATGTCAATTAATGTCAGGATTTTTTTTATTTTCTATGCTTTCTGATTTTTTTTGTTTTGTTTTGTTTCCCTTAGTTTGTAAATTCTTTTTGTTTTTTTGGTCATGAGTTTTGACAATCAACAAATAATTTGACTCATTTTAGTAACCACTGGTATTAGTGCAAACACGCAAAGGATATGTCTGTGGTTGCAATGAAAATATCAAATGGTGAAAAAAGATCAAAAGTTTTTCTGATGGCATAAACATAAATGCTCTCTATAATTTGATGATTATAGGAATATTGATTAAGCATATGTTCTTTAAATCATAACTCTTTTAATTTGCATGCATCATTATACCAACTACGTGAATGATAGGACCCCACCGCAGGGGGTGCCAGTTTCCGGATGGAAATGGCTGTATATTATGTTATACTGCCTGATTTTTACTTGCTTGTGAGAGACAGACAGAGCAGATCCAAAGTTAGATTTCTTATAAATTAAGGCTGAAGTGCAGAACTGCATTTTTACTCCCCTTCTTTTTAGCTAGACCCACAGCCAAGTTGCATTTTTCAGCTTTCAGAATCCTTTATCTGTCATTACGAAATCTAGGATATTAGATTTGGTTGTTATGCTTTTCACTCTTTAGTTAGGGATTCTTTAGAGTTCCCACATAATCCACATGAGCAGTTGTGCATCCTAAATGGTTAACATTTTATCTGATAATGAGACATACAAGAAATCATTAATTAGCTGAATTTGTTGGTTGATAGGACTTTTATTCTTTTAATAATAATTAGCTCAGTGCCTACTCTTGTTTTAACGTACATTTGCAAGTATTTCAGACTCAGAACTTTCTCCCAGTACCACACTGATGCTTCACATTTTGAGAGACCAATATCCACAGCAAAAGTGACCATGATGCAGGGTCTGCTGTTCAAGCCTTGCATTGCTATCAAGTGTTTGTTGCACTTTTATACAACATTGGGAACATATATTGTGTTTGTTAATAGGTTGATGTTTTTTCCGCTCGCTAGACAACTCTGTCAATACCATAGATCTGTCTCATCATAGGTATTAATAGCTTTCCTCATTGTCCTGGCCCATGTTTTTAATGTGTTCTTCTTGTCATGGTTTCCTTTTAGCATTGCCAACTTGAATGAAGTTTCTACACTTGTTCTCCCTCCTTGACAATAATATTCTGAATTCCTTTTTCTTTTTCTTTCTTTTTTTTGATAACTCGGTATCCGGCCCAGGAAATTCATACAATTCTTTGCTACTATATTTTTCTTTTTTTGCATATTAGTGGCCTAATAGTTGAATGAATGACATTATTGGCAGAGAAAGCTTTTCTAAAGTTAGTGTCGTGTAATGTTCACTTTCTCATTGCTGCGATGGCTGCAGTAATATATCAATTAAACTTCCATACAACAAATACCAGAAGTAGATGGAGCACTAATGTTGGACTAACTTAAATATCTTATTATTGTGTTTTCTCTATTACAGGTTCAAGGCAGTTCTGAAGCTGGTTCCCAGTACAGTTCTGCAACGGCACCTCAAGGCCCTTATGACATGCCATGGACTCGTGTACATAGATAAGCACTCAATGCACACCAGAATAGCATGAATTCAAAATTATATTTCGCAGTAAGGTCTCAAAAGAGCCTTTTTTAAGTTATTAGCATTGACTTGGGAACAATCCTGCCAGTAAGATTGAATCTTTTCATACTGAAAGATTCCATGAAGTCCATATTTCCATCTCTGAAAATTTGATAAGCATGATGTCTATGCCCTTAAGTCAATACTGAGGTGAAAACATGGCTTTTGTTTCTCTTTTTCCAGTTTTCTTTTTGTACAAGTGTTTAGGATCTGTTTTGCTTGGTTTCCCGGCGTTACTTTGTTTGGTGTGTAGGCTTATATATTTTGAAGGTTTACCAATATCCAATTTTGTTGTACAAACCGAACTTCTGGTTTTGTTTCATTCTATGAAAATGTTATGATGAGACATGTGGATGTGGGTTAATCAGTCATCTAATTCTTTAGTCAATGCTTTGAATCCATTATGTGAATTGCACGAGAAGAGATTGTCATTTTACTTTTGATGATCCATTTGCATTTATCAAAAATTTGACTTGTGGTTTCATCGCTTTGCTACTACAATGTTCTTTGAAGCGCAACTCCATTGTATTTTTCGGGTGTTTTGAAATATAATTTAATAATTGTGAATATTTTGAGATTGAAAAATAAAAAATTTAGAACAGAGGTTACCATCGTGCAAAGAAGGGAGGAAAGAGGGGGGGGGGGTGTTTTATCTCAATTCTTCAACCATTAACAAAAATTTTAACTTCAAGTAAAATAGATGGTCACAATCTTTCATAAACGTAAACTAGTACTCTCTTGTTAAAAAGAATAAAGAAGAATGTTGATTGATTTGTTAAAGAGAAAAGTTTAAGATGATTCGTGAGGTCTTAAATTTTTCATTCAAATGCAAATACGAAAGTGATATTGTATATAAAAGTTAATAACACCTTGTTGGTCCTGAATGATCATCAAAATATTTTGTGAATTTTTTTTACAAAACATATGGAGTTCTGAACAAATTCAAAGAATAAGAAAAGATTTTATTTGAATTGTATTTCAATGACTTGCAATGTTGTTTTGTGCTAAGAACAAAATCTTTAGGTCACAACATCCATAAAAAGTCTCAAACATTGTATGAAATTTCGCTTTAAAAAAAAAAAAAATTTGTATGAAATCATATATTCAAGCCTAAAGTCACTTTTCACATCATGACAATTCCTCTTTTTCATTTTCAAATTTCATTAGAACTCCATTTTCTGACCCCCTAAGAAGGCCTCCATAATAAGATCATGTGCCTAAATTAATTAGGAGTGTCAATTTCTTGAAATAGTTGGCATTCAGAAGATTTTATTTAACATGAATGTATACTTTACTCATTTGTTTGTTTTATAAACAGTGAGTTTGTTAATTTTATAATTTTCATCTGTTAGCAGTAAGGAAGGCTAACGGTTTATTTTAGCATATAAAAAATGAAGTCACATTAATAGTTTCTATAAAAAAAACTTGATCGTATAGACAATTCAACAACACTTAGATAATAATTAATTAAAAATTTAAAACTAACACACATCAATGTACATATATAGAGAGAGAGGTAAAATATACATTTACATACACATTCTCTATCATAATTTACAAAGCTAGTGACAATTTTCTTCACCCCCACTTGGTTTTGACTTTTCAAAAATAATTTTTAAATTTTTATTTTTAATGAATTTTTCTTAATATTTTGGTCACTTATTTTATTTTATTTTTAAAAGCTGCATCTAATCTAAATGTAAAATTTTCAGTAAATAAAAAATATATAAAAATTCAATACATTTTCATTTTTTATTTTTTTTTTTTGTATTTATTGAATTTTTAAAATATTTCTTCACAAATATTTTGATATTTCACTAAATAAAAAAATACAAAAAATAGTACATTTTCATATTCTTTTTATATTTATTGAATTTTCAAAATGTTTTTTCATTAAATAAAAAAAATACAAAAAATTTAGTAAATTTTCTTCTTTTTTTTATATTTATTGAATTTTAAAATATTTTTTCACAAATATTTTAATATTTCACTAAATACAAAAATTCAGTGCATTTTTATTTTTATTTTTAAAATGTTTCTTCACAATTATTTTGATTTTTAAATACATCTAGATTAGATGCTTTTAAAAATAAAATAAAATAATTGACCAAAATATTAAGAAAAAATTCATTAAAAATTAAAAAAATATATACAAATTAAAAACTTCAAAACCAAACAGAATTGAGTCTCATATTTTACTTTCTCATCTTCATAGTGGGTTCAAATTACCTGATCAACATGAAATCCTAATTCCATAGAATGATTCTTTCGATATCATTTTCTCATTGCGTTACAAAGTTTTACATTACTTTTCCTGCAGAAATCCTTTGCCAAAATAACATATATATATATATATATATATAAACACAGAAATCACTGTACTCATCGATGGAAACTTGCATATAAAACACAAAGTAAATGCACATTTTAAATTAGATATCTATACCTACATAACATACAAGTCTCATATATCTATGTACACATACTTATCTATAGAGTGAATAACAAAGGAGAGCAAGGGACTACACCATGAACCCCCCATAGATCATGCGCCTTCTCTTCAAGAGCATACTCCTACGCTTCATGGTCTTCATAACATATGTACACTTACGGCTAGGGTTTTTGGATTAGAGAGAAAACAGGTTGAAAAGAGAGTATTAACTTGAATATTTCCTTTTTAAAAGCCATAAATCATGCCTTTTGAAAATCACAAATTAAGGAATAATTATTAGTTTTAAATAATTTACTAAAAAGATTAGACAATAGTTTTTTTTTAATCTTTTCTTCATAAATTTAAAAAAATCGACAATTCTAGTACGAGGGTTTGGAGCACCTAGAAAGCTCCTTCATTAGAAAGACCCTTTTGCTTTATACATAGATAGATGCAATTTAGATGGAGCAAACACTCACCTGAAAATTTCAACCTACCTTAGCAGCAATTTGGAGAATATCCACTTGTCTCTATAAAAACATTCACACAGTTCAAATCAATCCCAAACTTAAATATAAAAACCCCTCCATGTAGCAGAAGATTAAAAAGGAGAAAAGGGGCATTGCTCAGAGTAAGTGAACAACCTACCATTGAACAACCTACCTCTTTGTCTCCTGTATGAGGACAACCCCGTGAACGGAATTTTAATTAAATCACTTCAAACACAATATTTAGTACAAAAATTGCTCCTCTGAACTTCAATATGGGCGAGCACGGTTTCCACCACGATTATTTCTATCTGGACCTGATCCTCCACCATCTCTGTAATTGTCTCTGCGTCTGTCTCCACCACCCCCATATCCTCCACCTCTACCGCCTCTACCACCACCCCTGTTGTTCAATCAATTAGTCAATAGAAAATAAGTCCCCACAAAATGCATTGGGGAAATGCATTTATATTTTAATAATCTTTCATTTTAGTAAGATAACACCCTTCCCCCCATAATTACAGCAATAACACTTCGGTCCTAGAATTACCTCAACCAGAAAAGCACATCATGCCTCATCCACAGCAACGCATACTAAGAAACTTTAAAATGTGTATAGTTGCAGTAATACAAAGACAGACATACCATAATAAATTACCACCACACTTCTGATGACATGAACAGGACAAATACTCTCCATAATAAATTACCATCAAAACAAATACTCTCCATAACAAATTACCAACAAACCTTTGATAACAGTCAGAAATTGAGCAAAGCTATCAGTAATAAACATGAATTACCCTTCACACCACCTTAGAATGAAATTTAAATACTACATCAGTGAGTAGTGTTCAGTATTGTACGGTACCTACTTTGATTTTCTTTTTTCTATCAGTGCCTACCTTTAATATTACTGTTAAAAAGTCTCTATATTTGGATTCACAAGTAGCTAATTTGAGATGCCAAAACAATATCAGTAAAGATAAAAATAAATCTAGATGGCACATCATATTTGCAAAGCCTTGAAAGCTACCAAAAACAAAAGTTAGATAGAAATTGACAACACTTGGAAGTAAAACTATTGAAATCCATTTTGTACATTCTCTTCAAGATATTATGACAAATGGGGAAAACTTAATGCAATAGACATTATAAAATGACAAGTCTAATTCTAAAATCCTTGAAAAAAAAGTCTCAAGCGTACATATAAAGAAAGACTTTCAAAAAAAAAAAAAGGCAAAGAAAATCTCAACTAGTAGAGAAAGTATACATCTAATTTAAAATAAGATGGAAAACATACAACAGAAAGTAAAGTATACATCTAATTTTAAAATAAGGTGGGCAACATACAACAATGATGTGCTTTTATTTACATAATCCACATCAGGCCTATGATTTATAGAAAAGCACACTAGAATAACAATGACAATTATATTTCAAAATAGGACTATCAAACAAACAAAGAGAACCTAAAGCTTGAACAAGACTAGTAAAGTTGGAGTTGAGCGTAAGCTAGATAAACTAAATCAAGAAGGAAAATTTTATAGACCCTAGCCAAATAGGTCACAACAAACAAGGTACAACAGTAAACATTTTTATCAAGTTTGAGTTGTGCTTAAGCTAGATAAGCTAAATCATCGAAGAAAACTTTTGTAGACACTAGCCAAATAGATCACAAGTTCACAACAAATAAAGTACAACAGTGAAAATTGTTATCCCATTGGATAGAGGGGATGACTCCAACTAGAGACACAAGTTATTAGAATGAAAGATCAAATAACATTTTGAAAATTATTAGATCAATAGCAATATTAGCAATCACCTGAAGGAACTAAAACATGACTGCAAATATCCCTTCCCTCCAGGAATTTATTAAAGTCAGATTTGAATTCAATATATATCTCAGAAGCAATAAAAAAACTAAAATGTGATATGGATGGATGTAAGATGATTTACCAGCCACCAGATGCAGGAGGAGCCTTTGGAGCAGACTTCTCAGCCATCGCAACACTTATTTTGTAACCCCTCAAGTCATGACCTGATAAGGAGAATTTATGACAGTATTTAACAGGAGACCAATAGTTCAACTTCAAGTTCAGAAATTTTATTTTGGAGCATACCATTATAAAAACCGCCAGCACAATGTGCTGCAGATGGATCTTCATAAGACAAAACTGCATCTCCTTTGTTGTTTCCCTGCTCGTCTGTGTATATTTTGATATTCCAAGGCCATTGGTCCTTAAAGCCTCGCTTTTGCTTGATTTTCCCGACCTAAGTTTTAAAGGTTGCATTAGCATCCCATAAACATCACTGCCACATTCACTGAATGCATCAACTACGTTCTAGTCACTGCACGCATCTTTAACTATTCTATCACCCAACAATAAATAAGTAAATAAAATAAATCTACTACAATGACCTTCATCTATGCCCAAGACTAGACAATTCAAAACATCACAGTTTCACTTATTGTTCTTCTCTATGGAAACAGGGATGGCAATTTGAAACCGGCCCGACGGAGATCCCCGATCCCGACCCCGATTTAAGCGGTTTTTCCCCGAAAAATACCCCCGACGGGGAGAAGACGGTATCTGAAAATCAATCCCCGATCTGTTTTGGGCCGGGGACGGTGATCAGTGTTTAAGCCCCGGCCCCATCCCCGAATTTCTCCGAAGTAAAATTACTTTTATACCCCTTATATATATATATAAAAAAAATAAACCAAACCGTATATTATATGTATAATAAACCAAATCTGTGTTGCTCTCACACTCACTCTCTAGCTCTGATATATCTCTCTCTCACTCTCATCTCAACTCTCTCTCACTCTCTCGTTGTTCTCTCTGGCCCCGACCCCCCTCTCTGTCACCGACGGCGACATCACCACCACCACCGCTGGCCCCGACCCCCCCTCTCTCTCACCGACGGCGACATCACCACCACCGCTGGCCCCGACCCCCCCTCTCTCTCACCGACGGCAACATCACCACCACCGAACCTACCGCCACAGCCAACTACTCTCGATCTCGCGCCTAGTCACTAGCGTCGCTCAGATCTGTGCCAGACGATGGATCTGTCTCCGTTAGATCTGTCTGTGTGTGTGTGTGATCTGATCTGTGTGTGTGCGTGATCTGATCTCTGATTAATTTTTTTTTTTTAATTTAAATCTGTAAATTTAGATCTGTAATTTTTTTTTTTTTAAATTTAAATCTGTAAATTTAAATTTAGATCTGATTTGTTATTCTTGTGTTGAAGCTCGGGGAGTTTTCGGGGTCGGGGAAACCCGATCCCCCTTAGGGGACGAGGACGGGGACGGGGACGGGGACGGGGGGGTGATGGGTTCCCCCGCCGGGGATTGGGGCCGGAGACGGGGATTTTTCAGCCTTCGGGGATTGGGGACGGAGAGTGTAGTCCCCGGCCCCGCCCCGCCCCGTTGCCATTCCTATATGGGAACCAACTCACCACTAATGCCTCCCAAATATCAAAATGTTACCAAGAAATGTGGAAGAGGATCTGTAGAAAAATACTCTACAAACAAAACAATGGTACTTGACATGCGGAGAAGAAGATACATGAATTTTACAAACAAAAATATCAGGAAATTCACACTGGAAGATCCTTAGAAACGGATGGGTGGTCTCTGAATCGCATGAAATATCATGAGTTATAGCAACATAAAATCGGAATGCAATCAAATCAAAAGGTCAAAAAAAGGAAATTTGAAAATTACTTGTCCAATGCCTCCAAAAAGGTCTCTCAATTCATCAACAGTCACATCTGTAGGCAAATTTGAGATGTAAATTCTTGAGTTGTCACAGGAATCCCCACAATTATCATCGCATTGCTTCACCGTCACAGGAGCCTCAACAGGAGAACCACCTCCAGAGTTTCGTGGAGCACCACCATACCCACCATCATATCCACCAGATCGACCACCACGCCCGCCATTACGTGCATCACCTATAGCATCACCTCCATAACCAACAGGGGCACCATATGATGGGGGATATGAATTAGGCCCACCAGTATAGCTTGTAGGTGGAGGAACTGCATCTGTTCCATAATTAGGGTTCCCTCCGTAAGTGTTCGGAGGTGGTGGGTAACTGCCACCAGACGCACCATAAGATGGGGGTGCAACCTGAGAAATTTGGCCGTACCCACCCTCATCTCTTCCTTGATTACCACCATATGAACCACCTCTACTGCCTCCACCACTTCCACCATCATAATTATCAACTCTACCACCTCGGTCACCACCATGTCCTCTATAACTGCCACCACCACGATCTCCAGAACCGGCAGGAGAGGATGTCCCGCATTTGTTGCACTCAACTCTTCTTGCAAAGTTCAAATTCCCACAGCTACAACAACATATACCAACTTCAATAACATAGAACCATGAAAGTAACAACCAAAAAAAAGCACCTACTTTTTTTGTTTGTTTGTTTGTTTGCGCAAGATGGAGAATACTTTCCCAGACAGGTAATGGGTCTTTTTTAAAGGAATTGAAGGTGCAACAATCAGGTAATGGATCCTTTTAAAAGGAATCAAAGGTACAATCCCTTTCTAATGGATTTTCCTTTAACAATATATTTATTTCTGAGAACCATCTCCAACACTGATATCAACTGAACAAAGTAACAAAGCCACAAAAAAAAAAAAGAAATTTCACAGGAATTCTAGATCCAGAAGAGAAATAAAATACCTTGGATTAGGGCAACGCCAATCGCCATCCCGGCCACTCCCCCTATCACCACCACCTCTACCGCCACGATCTCCTCCTTGATATCCGCCGCCACCACCGCCTGCAAACAAAAAAGAAAAAGAGTAAACTTACACAGATATACAATTAAGAAAACCCCAAACCTATGAATCTGAAAAAATGAGATAGAAACAAAATAAGCACCTCGATTCCCATATCCACCACCACCTCCTCCTCTGCCACCGGCACCACCTCGGCCACCGCCTCCACCGTAACCACCACCATAGCCGCCGCCGCCTCCATAGCTACTGTTATATCCTCCGCCGCCGCCATATCCGTCGCCCTCGTGACCGTACGTACCAGACATGTTGCAGGGGATTATCTAGGGTTTCTTTTTTCTTTTCTTCTTCTTCGTGAGAGAGAGAAAGTGAGCTAGATCGAGCGGCAGAGAAGATGCTTAAGTTATTTACCGACTTGAGCTCGCTCTTTCTTCACTATCCTGAACCGAAAAAGTTAAGGATAATTAAAGACTTTTAAAACACAGTAAATAAAACACAGTAAATAATTTAAGTGTTATTAAAAAAACCACTTTTATTGACACTTTTTTAATTTTACACAAACTACTCACTCCACTTTCTATATAATTAAGATCATATTTAGCAATGGGTTGAAATAGTAAAAAAATTAAAAATATAATAATTTATTCTTTATATTTTTTATGTATTTTTATTAAAAATTAAAAAATTATTAAAAAAAATTAATTCTCAAACAAACCCTGGTAAGAAAATCATTAGGGACAAATTTGGCTTCGTTTGGGAAGCAAAAGTTAGGGGTTTTTTGGGCTAAAAATAAAATAGGCTTTTAACCTAATAAGATAAAATATCACATTTAACCCATAATCATTACCTTCTTTCTCTCATACAAAAGTCAAAAAAGCTAAAACCCTTCCCAAACCAAGTTTTTTAGCCCCAGGCTAAAATAACTAAAAAAACTAAAAAGTCAAAAAGTCAACCCACTTCCCAAACGAACCATTTGTTTGTTCATATTTGATTAGATAAAATTAGTATTTTTAGGATGAGTTGGGCTTAAAGTTAGTCATTTGAATTTGAAAGGGCATTTGGGTTTGGTAAACCTATTTTGGAATTGATTTCAATGATTCAAACTGTTCATTATTTAGAATTCATTGGGTAAAATATTCATGTAAAAATAAGATGATTGAATATTTGTACGAGCACGAAATAATGTTCTCATATAATCCTGTTGATCAAGTCTGCGCTCCTCTAAACGTCTTCGCTTTACTCCCTGAAAACACAACGTGAGCTAGCCGGCAGGTGTGTGCCGGATACCTCTCCGATGCCTAAGTCAGCAAAATAGACAAATAGACAAAAACTCTATGTATTCAGGAATCAAAGTTGTGTTACCTCTACATAGGTTATGTTGTGAGCTTTTATAGTTTTTGCCTGGCACAATCCTAGTAGGACTCTTATTCCTTAATGTAGAGTCCTCCTAGGAATCACACTCCTGTAAGATAATGCTTATCCTTCAACACCCCTCTCACTGCTTAAACCAAGTGAGATGGTTTTACCACGGTTAGATAACAGTATGACCGAGCTAACACTAGCCTTTAATCATACTGAATCCAACTCCTTCATTTGCAACACATAGCTCGGCTCTTGTTCACTTGTACCTCGGTTTTGTCTATTTAGACCGAGCTAGCTGCAGCAAGCTTTGACCGACCTAACAAGGATAAGGTCTACCTTAAGAAGCCCAAACACCTCGGCTCCAAATATTATGACCGAGCTGATTATCACCACTCCGACCGTGGTGACTGTAACCATACTTGGACCGAGCTAACAGCAAAGTCCTCTTCACTAAGCCCTTTTTACCGCGACCCATAAAACGGCCCATTACTACACCTTGGCCTTGCTTGGCCCTAATGCACATAAAAACTCCCCCTCAATTGCTTCTTAATTTTATCTGCGTAGCATGATTGGGATTACCTGTTACCAGCCGAGCTAAAACTTTAGACTTTCAACCGAGCTAAAGTGCTACTGGGCTACCGATTTGTCCGGTCAAAAAACGTCTCTTCAGTCGCGCTGTACATCTGAATCGCTTGCTATTCCCATAGACACGTGGCTGGTCCCTATTGGTAGAGTACAGCTGTCAACGCCGTCTTCGTACCTCGCGAATTTTGAACAGTCTCGCCCAAATCAAGGTTTTATACAAAAACCCTATTTTTTCAAATCAAAACATTTCTATTCATCTTCTCTCTCTCCCTCTAAGCCTCTATTTTCCCAAACGCAGTACCTGCGAAGCTCTTCCTTGTGGTCTCGATCTTCATCTTCTCGTCTTCAAACTGTAAGTAACTCAATCCCATTTCCTTTTTGTTTGTATAGTTTCTGCAGTATGTAGCATAATATTCGTATGTTTCTCAAAACACACTATTTTATCTTCCATTTTTTTGGGGAAATAACCACCAAAAACCATGTAATAGAACCACTGGATTCACGAACAGTTTGAAAAAACGATGCTTTTGATCCAAAATAATACTTCAACCGAACTAGGAGCTTGTTTGTTTTAGGTATGAACCTAGCCAAACTAGATAACTCCTCTAATAACCGAACTAAAACTTCATGCCACACTTTAAGTTTCAGCCGGACTAAAATCCTTTCGCTTCATTTAGCCGAGCTAAAGTCTTTCGCACCGACCAAACTAAGAACAGATAGTATTCCACGTAGCTGAGCTAGGATTATACTTATTTTGCCTTTGTACAACATTTTTCCTTTTCACTTTGCAGACTGACTTAGGTTGGCCAGGCACTCCTTTGAATGCTCAACCGAGATACTCAACACCGAGCCAATTTATACATAATTTAAGTCCACATGGGCAAATATAGATTCCTAATAAACTCACCAGGGGCTATTGCTGAATTCCGCAAAGACTACAACATCCCTGATGACGTCCACATTTCACTAGCCGAGCTAGATACAACTCCATGGGAAAAACAAGGCTTCGTTCCCTTTACTGTCCTTTCCATTGTAGAAGTCGGACTCCGATTCCCTGTTCAACCCCTCCTTTGTGAATTTTTAAGGCAGACTAGAATATGCCCAACCCAACTCAGCACCAATTCTTATAGAATAATAAATGGCATCGCCGAGCTAAATCGCCGGCTTGGCCTCAACCTCGGTTTAGCCGAGCTATTTCACCAATACTCTCTAGGTCAGAACGAAGACGGCTAGGTATACTATTTAAGAATAAGACGCCGCCGAGAGAAAATAATAAAAAACACTCCAGATAAAGACGTAAACGACGACGATTTTTTCTGGGTTTCTGGTAACTTCGAGGACCAAGAAGCCCAAATACCAGGAGACCGGATTAACTGGAATAAAGGAGTAGCCGGTATACATACCTCGGCTCAGTTTTGTGCGTTCTTTACTCTGTTTATAAATTTTGCACCGTGCTAACCGTTGACTTTTTCTTTATGCAGATTTGAACCAACTAAAGTCGCAGTACAGTTACCCAAATCTAGACACACTCCGCGCCGCGCTGCGGTACCGCGAACGAGGTTAGGCCGAGCTACTCAATTTCAAATCAACATACAGATATAGCAGTAGAAAGAAGACCAGGGTAACAGATTTCCTCCTGGAACCTTCCCTAGAACCTGATCCATCATTACCCCAAATCAATCTCATCTCACTAACCGAAGAACAAGAGATGGCCAAAAAGAGGGCAGTCAGAGCACTCACCACTGAAACAAACGCGCCAGCCGTTGGGGACCAAACCGCGGTACAACAAGCTGGCCAAACACAAGAGACTGTGGTGGCCCTCCCAACAGCCCAGGCCTCGTCATCCCGGCCAAGCAAGCGCGCTCGTACTTCCACAACCGAGCCGCGCCTTGTTGATGAAGAAGACACCATACTTCTCCAAAACACTCCACCGAGCCCAGAACCCGAGCGTTCTGACCGGGCTAGCCCTTCTGAATGGGCCCCAAAGCTATCATACAAAAACCGAGCCATAAGAAGCACAGACTAAGTGGTGGCAGACAAAGACCACAAGCTTGCTTTTAACTTGGCTAGGAGCGTGTGTTTGCCCTCTGACATGGAACATCATGACCATTTAATCGAGCTAAAGGCCATCCAGTCGGTAACGAAGTCAATGGTTCTGGTAAGTGCTCCTTCTAATCGTCTTTCATTTTATACCGTCTGTTTGCTTGGTTTTTACTCATAATTGCAATCTCTCCTTTCGCAGGCCATGCAGAAGAACCACGTTGCTCACAAGCGCGTGTTAGAGCTGCACAAGACAACACAGTAGGCCGTAGCCGAAGCCAATGCTAAGACGGCCAAACTAGAAGAGGCCCAACGAAAGACCACCGAGCTGTAGACCAAAATCGACCGTCTTACCAGATTGGTCAACTCGGCGGAAGCAGACAAGCAAAAGGCTTTGGCCGAATGGAAGAACAAATACCTGCACGAGCTAGTCAAGCTTGAGAAAAAGAAAGATGTAGAGATCACCGAGCTAAAGAAGAAAGCGAACGAGGCTGATGACCGGGGTTACAAGGAAGGTGAAGCCACCTATATCCTGTAGTGTTGTCACGACCCAAACCCGCCCCTATGGGTTTAGCACCGTAACCAGCCAGTAATCCGAGATTACCGAAGGCCTGCTCAACAGTAAGACAGTATAACAGAGTACAGGGGCATGGCGGAAGCCAAAACAATAAATGAACAATGTCCAAAGAGCTGTGGCAGTCTGTATGCAAAAAGACTTTTCATACCTATATGCAGTCGGTGACAAAACAGTATGTACATGTATACAATCATTCAAAACAGGGACTTAATTCCCATTAACAGTGCAGTAACAGTCTATACAGATACAATACGGTTACAGAGACAGACGGGGGAGATTAAAACACCCCTAAGCCAAAGCTTGAACAGGCTTGGAACCTCACAGTGAGGCACAAAGGTTGGCTTGACAAAACTGGAGTTTACCCCGACGCTTCTAGCATTGGTCCGGTGCCTGTACACCTACATATATATATAAGCAGTGAGCTAAAGCCCAGTGAATAACATAATGCGTAAAGAGGTTAGCAAAGAATGTTCTTTCAGTATTTTAACCAGTCGTTTGCCTTAGTAAATCAGTTATACGATCGGTGGCTTACATTTCATGCCATATCAGTCATTTAGAAATCATAGTAATCGTACGTGGCACATCCGTTAGCAGAACAGTACAGTAGTAGTAGCAGTGTCAGTACAGTGACAGTATAGTAGCAGTAACAGTAACAGTAACAGTAACGTTTCAGAAAATAGTACAGTTCTTATGGACTCAAGAGGTGTCTCGTACAGATTCTAGAGGTGACTCACACTGTAGCACTTAGTTCCGTACAGCACTTTGTTCCAGGTTTCACAGATTAGCTTTAAGCCCAGATTTTACATATGTATGGACTCAAGAGGTGTCTCGCACAGATTCTAGAGGTGGCTCACACTGTAGCACTTAGTTCCGTACAGCACTTTGTTCCATATCAGACATACAGAATGGCCTCTGGCCTAATAGATCAAACAGTGAATGATGGCCATCATAACAGTAAACAGAAGTTCCGAGATAAGAACTGACAGAGATATCTATGACAATAGCAGTACAGTACAGTACAGTAACAGTAAGTTACTATGGATGCCACGAATACAGTCCATAATTAAGACATTCGGTTCATTCAGTAGACAGTATTTCCTTCAGAAACAGTTCAGTTGGTCGTTCATAAAATAATCATAATTGAACACATTTTTACAACATTGTTACTCACAGAGTTATGGGCTACAGATGAGCTAGAGCGTCTCCAGATGCCAACCCTACACAATTATAGATTGAACACACACTAAGCTACACAGTTGGGAAAAATAATAATTTAATCCCTAAATTGCCTCGGTGTGGTTCTACATCTATATCCTTATTAAGATGCCTTAAACTAGGCCTAAGAATGCCTAGGATGGGATGATGATGCAAAGATGCACTTTTAAACACTTAACAAAATTTTCAGAAAACAGGGGTCTCACTTGAGCGTGGCTTTCTTCGCTCGAGCGAGCTTGTCAAAACAGTATAATCGCTCGAGCGTGGACTTCCTCGCTCGAGCAGTCTGCAAAAATGCAAAAAGTACTGGATGTTGGAAAACTCCGCTCGATGCTCGCTCGACGCTCGCTCGAGCGTAAGACACAGTCCTTCGCTCGAGCGTAGGTTTCCTCGCTTGAGCGCACGCCTGCGCGCACCAAGATTCTGAGAGCTTGAAATTTACGCTCGAGCCACCATTCCTTCGCTCGAGCGGTGCTCAGAGTAAACGGTGGTCGCTCGAGCGTAGAATCCTTCGCTCGAGCGCAGAAGCCAAATTCTGGAATTTCCAGATTTGCCTCCCAAGCTCAAACCAAGCATTCCTAAGCTCAAAACTCGACCTCTTGGGCCCAATTTCTGGAAATCACATCTAAACTCAATATACAACAAGTTTCAAGGCTCAATTTGTGAAATCAAAGCCCAAGGGTGAGTCAATTAAACATGGTTTCAAACCCAAATTCGAGAACATGATGAACATGCAATAACCATGAATTCAATCAACTTCAAAGCTTTAAACACTTGTTCAAATGAGCCAATTCTTCTCAAAACATGGTGAAACCATGGACTTAAACATAAACATGTACATGCATGCAAGATTTCTATGAAATCAAACCTCCAAACTCAACAATGTATACATGCATGCGTGCTAGAAGCTACAATTCAACAACTTGGCACCATTTCTAGACTCAACTCTTCAATTAACATGGAACATGCAATGACTAGCTTGAATGCATGATTAAGAAGGCAATTACTCTACCTTAAGTCTCCAATTATGAGTCTAGGAGTTCAATGTTGCTATCATTCTTCAATTCTTCCAAGTTTCAAGCCAACTCACAATGAAATCAAGATGAAATCACTCTTCTAGGCCTCTTTCTCTCTCTAGAGTCGGTTTTGAGCTCTCAAAATGAGTTGATGAAAAGTTTTGTTGAATGCTTAATGAGGCTCAAAAATGTTTTATATGAAAAGGGCCACTAGGTGGCAAAACGGTAAATAAGGCCAACTCTTTGATTTAGTTTATTTTAATCTAATTTAATCATACCAAAATGATTTTCAATTAAATATACCATTAATTCACATAAATTCCAATGATCATAAAACATTGATCCATTTCCGGTTCGACCGCCGATAAGGCCTTCAATTTGCAATTTAATGCATAAAACATGAACAGATAGTTCAACAGTCAAACAGATAGACATACATTTCAACAGATACAGTCAATCAATCAGTTTCAGAGTTCAGTCAGTCAGTTCGGTATTTCAATCAATTCAATTATCAATCATGGTCAGTCTCAGTTTAGCAGTAATCAGTGACAGTATCAGTAATCAGTGGTCAATCAGTGATCAGTGATGAGGGTTGTTACAAGTGTAAAGCTGCTAAGGATATATATTTCAAATGTGGGCAGAAAGCAGCCATGATGTAGCTCGGTTATGGCCAAGAGACCGAGGTTTTTCAGAGCCCTCCTCCCCACTTTATTCCAATTTACATGGTGGAGTATGCCAACGCTATTCAACAAAAATTTCTTCAAGAAGGGGAGGAGGACGAGGACCCTGCTCCTGAAAACAACGCCCAGCTTGGTCGCCAGTCTATCTCTCCCACTCCAATGGTCTCCATCCCACCTTCGCCTGTTGTGACAAACGCGGTGCCTTCGACCGAGCTCAACCAAGGTGTGCTTACCACAACCGAGGTACCTTTGGGTGAAGCCCAGGTTGATTTGGACACTGATTTGGAAGACCTTTTCTCCTGATTTTTCTTTTTCTTGTTAACAAAAAAGTTTGTAACATGGCCATAGCCCCACCTTTTGTAATGCACTTTGGAATGAAATCTTCAATTTCTGCATCTTTTTGTTCGGTTATGCTTTATCTTGTAGTCTGTTTGGTCATACCTGCCACCCGCTTTTCAGCCTAGATCCTTATCTCGGCTGAAAAGTACTCAAAGTTGGTTATTCCAGCCAACCACTCTTCAGCCTAGATCCTTATCTCGACTGAAGAGTACTTAAGGTTGGCTACTCCAGCCAACCACTCTTCAGCCTAAATCCTTATCTCGGCTGAAGAGTATTTAAAGTTGGTTATTCCTGCCAACCACTCTTCAGCCTAGATCCTTATACCAGCTGAAGAGTACTTAAAGTTGGTTATTCCAGCCAACCACTCTTCAGATCCTTATCTCGACTGAAGAGTACTTAAAGTTGGTTATGTCAACTGTAATAACCCTCGTTACTAATTACTGATTTATACCGATTACTGCTAAGTAAAGACCGATTATGGAAAGTAAATGACCTGATTGAATTACTGAATTGACTGACTGGAAACTGGAACTGAATTGACTGTGTATGTGTGTGTTATATTGCATTCTTATCTGTTTGACTATTTAATTCTCTGTTTGTACTTTTATGTTTAAACTGCAAATTGAAGGCCTTATCGGCGGCCGAATTCAAAATTGAGTGATGTTCCATGATCAGTAGAATTTATGTGATCTTATGGTATATTTAATTAAAATGTGATTTGGTACGATTAAATCGGATTAAAATAAGCTAAATTACATGAGTTCGACTTATTTACAATCTCGCCACTTAGTGGCCCACTACCTTACACATATGGAGCATTGTTATACACTTGATCAAACATTTCATCAGCCCATTTGTTGCCTCACAACCGACTAGAGAGAGAGAGAGAAGGGAGAGAGTTAGTTTTCATCTCATTTGGCTTGATTTGGTTTGGAAATTGAAGGAAATTGAAGGGTAATTGCATATTTGAGCTCCTAAACCTTGAATACAAGACTTAAGGTAGGAATCCATCTCCTTGATTGTGCATTTATGTTGATTCTTGCATGATTTAGAGCTAAGTTGAAGTCTAGAGCCAATTTATGGCTTGTAATGTTGTATTGTAGCTCATTTCATGCATGCATGTGTGTATTGATGAGTTTTGAGTTGATTTCATGGCAAATTGTCACATGAATGTTCATAATTAAGCTTAAGCCCATGTTTTCAACTTGTTTTGAGAAGAATGAGCTCATTAGAGCATGTTTTGGAAGTTTTGAAAAGGTTTGAATTCATGCATGTTTGCATGTTCTTCATGTTCATGAAAATGGGTTTGAATTTGGATTTAATTGTTTCACTCTTGGGCTTTAAATTCACAAATTGAGCTTTGAAACTTGTTGTATTTTGAGTTTGGATGTGTTTTCCAGAATTTGGGCCCAAGAGGTCGAATTTTGAGCTTAGGAATGCTTGGTTTGAGCTTGGGAGGCAAATCTGGAAATTCCAGAATTTGGCTTCTACGCTCGAGCGAAGGATTCTACGCTCGAGCGACCATCGTTTCTTCTGAGCTCCGCTCGAGTGAGGGAATGGTGGCTCGAGTGTAAATTGCAAGCTCTCAGCATCTTGGTGCACGCAGGCGTGCGCTCGAGCGAAGAGACCTACGCTCGAGCGAGGAGCTGTGTCTCACGCTCGAGCGAGCATCGAGCGTAAAATTGGAACATCCAGCATTTTTACTGTAGCACGCAGTCCGCTCGAGCGACGGAATCCACGCTCGAGCGATGCTCCTTTGTCTGCATGTCCGCTCGAGCGAAGAAAGCCTCACTCGAGCGAGACCCCTATTTTCTGAAAATTTTGTAAAGTGTTCAAAAGTGCATCTTTGCATCCTCTTTCCATCCTAGGCATTCCTAGGGCATATTTAAGGCATCTTAAAGAGGATATAGATGTAGAACCACACCGAGGCAAATTAGGGATTAAGTTATTATCTTTCCCAACTGTATAGCTTAGTGTGTGTTCAATCTGTAAACTGTGTAGGGTTGGCTTTCCGAGGAGACGCTCTAGTCCACTGTAGCCCAGAACTTTGTAAGTAACAATTGTGTAAAGATATGTTCAAAATGATTATCTTTTGAATACTGAACTGAACTGCTTACTGAACTGACATTGATTACTGAATGAATGTATGTCCTTTATTTCTGAATTATACTGTGGCATCCTTAGCACCTACTGTTTACTGTTATTGTTACAGAGATCTCTGTCGGTTCCCTTGTGGAACCACTACTGTTTACTGATTGACGGCCATCATTACTGTTCGGTCTTTTAAGACCTACTGTTACTGTTATGCTAATGGATGTACCACATATGACTGTTTACTGTACTGAACAACTGATATACTGATTGAATTGAACTATTTTCATTACTGTAAGGACATTCATTCTAAACCTCTTTACGCATTATGTTATTCACTGGGCTTTAGCTCACTGCTCATATATATATGTAGGTGTACAGGCACCGGATCAAAGCTAGAAGCGTCGGGGTAGATTCCCAGTTTTGTCAAGCCAACCAATGTGCCTCACTACGAGGTTCTGAACCTGCCAAGCTTAGGCTATGGGGTGTTTTAGTATTTCCCCTTACTCTACTGTTTTGTTACTGTATAGACTGTATAGACCGTACTGTACTGGTTATTTGGGACTTGATCCCTGTCCCGAATGTTTTGTAAATGTTTTGCACATGATTCTGTACCGTATATATATGTGAATGTATGAAAAATCTTTTTGGCATACAGACTGTCACAGCTCATTGGATATTGTTTATTTACTGTATTGGCTTCCGCCAAGCCCCTGTACTCTGTTTTACTGTATTACTGTTAAGCAGGCCTTCAGTAATCTAGGATTACTGGCCGGTTACGGTGCTAAACCCATAGGGGCGAGTTTGGGTCGTGACATCAACTGACCACTCTTCAACCTAGATCCTTATCTCGGCTAAAGAGAAATAAATGTTGGTCATACCTGTTAACTTCCTGCAGCCTAGATCCTTATCTCGGCTTAGGAGAGCTAAATGTTGGTTATTCCTGCCAACCTTCTTTAGCCTAGATCCTGATCTCGGCTGAAGAAAAGTAAGTGTTGGTTTTTCCAGCCAACCTCTTCAGCCTAGATCCTGATCTCGGCTGAAGAGAAGAAAGTGTTGGTTTTTTCAGCCAACCTCTTCAGCCTAGATCCTGATCTCGGCTGAAAAGAGCTCAAAATTGGTTATTCCTGCCAATCTAGAGCGAAGTGTTTGGTTATTCCTGCCAAACTTCTTCAGTCTAGATCTTGATCTCAGCTGAAGAGAGCTCAAAATTGGTTATTCCTGCCAATCTAGAGCGAAGTGTTTGGTTATTTCTGCCAAACTTCTTCAGTCTAGATCTTGATCTCGGCTGAAGAGAGCTCAAAATTGGTTATTCCTGCCAATCTAGAGCGAAGTGTTTGGTTATTCCTGCCAAATTTCTTCAGCCTAGATCCTGATCTCGGCTGAAGAGAGCTCAAAGTTGGTTATTCCTGTCAACCTAGAGCGAAGTGTTGGTTATTCCGGCCAACTCTGCTTTTAATGCCCCTAGCTTACTAAAACAACTTTTACAGAAGAAAACAATTATGCTGAAAAGGAAACTGTTTGTTTTATTGAAGAAAGAAAAACTACAAGTACTTTAATGAAAAGCTAAAAATAAAATAGTTTGAGATTGGCAGTGTTCTACGGCCTGGGAATGGCCTTGCTGTCTCCATCTTCCAAGTGGTATGCCCCTTTTCCTGCTAATCCAACCACTTTGTAAGGTCCTTCCCAATTAGGCCCTAACTTGCTATCTCCGGGTACCAGGGTGTTTCCCATTACTTTGCGCAACACCCAATCTCCAATCTTGAATTGCCTCGGATGTACTGTCTTGTTATATTTTCTGGATAACTCTTGCTGATATGAGGCGATGTGGATCAGTGCTCTTTCTCTTCTTTCTTCTGCTAGGTCAAGTTCCAAGGTTATGGCTTCTCCATTCAAGTCTGGGTTAAAATTTTCACTTCTAATTGTGGAGAGGCCGACTTCCAGTGGGATTATTGCCTCCATGTTGTAGGTTAAGGAGAATGGCGTTTCTCCAATTGACCGCCGATGTGTGGTACGGTAAGCCCATAAAACATGAGGAAGCTCCTCAACCCACTTGCTTTTTGCTTTCTCTAACCTTTTCTTCAATCTATCCAAAATGACTTTGTTTGATGCTTCCGCCTGGCCATTTGCTTGGGGGTATACCGGTGTAGAGTTGTAGAATTTTATCTTGTACTCCTCACAGAAGCCTCTAAAAATTTTGCCATCGAACTGAGTGCCGTTGTCAGATATTAAAGCCTTGGGTATGCCGAACCGAGTGATAATATTCTGCCAGACGAACTTTTTCACATCTTTCTCCTTTATTGATGCGAGTGCTTCTGCTTCCACCCACTTTGTGAAGTAGTCTGTTGCTGCAAGAAAGAACTTTCTGTTGCCGGGTGCTATTGGAAGTGGTCCTACTATGTCCAAGCCCCACATTGCGAAGGGCCAAGGGCTAGTTAATGGTAGAAGCTCTCTGGGTGGCTGATGTATTTGGTGTGCGAACTTTTGACATTTCTCGCACCTCTTGACATACTTCTTTGAATCTGCTTGCATGTAAGGCCATCAATACCCTTGTGAAATTGCTTTGTAGGCCAATGATCTTCCCCCTTGGTGGCTTCCGCATACGCCTTCGTGTATCTCGAACAAGAATGCCTTGACCTTGCTCGGATGGACACATTTCAAGTAGGTTCCCGTGAAGGATTTTTTGTACAAGGCCATTGATGGAGAGAGCCAAAATCGCTGTGACTTTGCTCTTATTTTGTTGGCCTCTTTCTTCTCTTCGGGTAAGATGCCGTCTTTTAAGAATACTATAATGGGATCCATCCATGAAGGGCCTAATTCGGCGCAGCATACCTGTAGACGTCCCCCGAACGCCCCGGGAGGGTTAAGTCCCGTTCTGTTCATATTGGGGTCACTACAGTTCGAAGGACTCAAATGTCACGGTTCTTAATCTTGAACCAAAGAGTCCAAATCCGGCAAATCGTTTTGAAAACAGATTTTTTGAAAGAAGTGCCAAACATGGACTGCTTTGCCAGATACAGAGTCGCCACCTAAATATTTTTTAATGGAAAATTTAGGAAACCCTGACTCGGTGCCAAAGGCCACGTGTCCGTCATCACCAAAGTTGCCTCGGCTCGGGAACTTGGGTACGATTGGGGAAGGTCACTTCGTGAGCACCCCCGCTCGCCCGATCAAAGATCGGCCTCTACTAACCATGATATCTTATTTTGAAAACATCGTATGCTCTTATTCCGGTTATTAGCCTAGGTTACTATGTGTGCTCGCAGCAAATAAGTATAGACTGAGTCGCCTGAAGTGGAACAAGACATTTCATGTTTGTTTGTTTGCAAATGGTTTGATGGTGCTACCCGCAGGTAGGCTAAGACGCGGATTTGCCACCCTCAGGTGGGCTTAGAAAAGATGATTTTGCCACTATCTGGTGGACTTAAAACAAACATTTGATGAATTGTCCCAATTCAAGCAACACAACCTCCACCCACAGGCATTCAAGGCAGTTATATCACATAAGCAAATAGCCTCATGGTAAACATGCTATCATGGCAACACTCACACGTATGCAAGGATGCTAAAGCATAAGTACTTACCGAGTACTCCAAGCCAAAAAAGAAAACTTATTAGAAATCATGCATGATCCTAATTATACAGAAATGTCTAATGCAACGCATGCAATAATGCAACTATAGCAGGCTCGGCTATTCTAAACATGGCATATGGAATGCTACAACTAACATGTATTCAATTTGGAATTGAAATACAAATGCAGTTTGTATGATGTGCCGAGCCCGATGCATGCAAAACAGATGAATGATGCAAACATGCTGTCATACTGTATGCTAATTGAAATATGCCCTATATCTAACCATCATAAGCGGGTAAATAAAAGGGAGAAAGAAAGACGTGGGGTTGGAAGACATACATCACACTCACCTACACTTATTACAGTCATGCCCTCGCGCAGAGGGTCCGAATAAATATACAGTCCGAAATAATAAAAAGAACAATACAGTCCGAATATTACAGATTTCTAATTAATTAACAAATTAACTAAGAAAGCTTTAAAATTGGCTTGCAAGCCAGGGGCTGCCTCGCTTCTGATGAATGATGTATGCTGGACTGTCTTTGCGCAGAAATCCACTGGGATGCCCAATCTAGCCTCTGTTTGCAATGTTTCTCGAAATGCGCGCCCGACTCCGAAAAGTTGCTGATTCCTCATTTGGCTGCAACAGAGAGCAGGAAAAGGGCATAGCAATGTATTTCACAGATATATGCATGCCTCGATCCTCGTGCCACCAATCACGCATATCGATGCATGATGGCCGAGGAGTCGGTTTGCACAACTCAATATTGGGTGCAATGCAGATGAATGCTACAGCAATACCTAACTCCATCATGGGTAATCCGGAGTGTTGGTGACTTGGGAATTGAGACCCGTTCCGTCACTCGGAGTACGGAACGTGCCTCGTTTCCCGTGCCCGGGCTAACTCCTATCCCGAACACGATGCAATATGCATGGTATGCATGAAATGCGACTAATATACAATCCTAGCTTGCACAATGCTATGAAAATGAGATGCCTCGAAATGCGTGCTCGCGGGCACGCAAACCGAGGCGATGATCCTAAGGCATAAAATGGCATAAGCAATGCAATTGGACTTACACTAACATGAGAGAGCCTCAGCCACACTCACATAAGAGGCCGTCGGATAAAAAAAGAAGTGCCTCGAAATGCGTGCCCACGGGCGCGCAAACCGAGGCGATGCATACGGAATGCAAAATGACATGGGAATGATATGTAATAAGGCTAAAATGAGATGTCTCGAAGTGCGTGCCCGCGGGCACGCAAACCGAGAAAATGGCATACGGAATGCAATGATGCGAAAATGGCATACATAATGCAAAATGGACTTATACCAACATGAGAGGACCTCAGCCACTCTCATACGGGAGGCCGTCGGATAAAAAATGAGGTGCCTCGAAATGCGTGCCCACGGGCGCGCAAACCAAGGCGATGCATTAAAGCATGAAATGACATACACGATGCAAATTGGGCTTATACCAACATGAGAGGGCCTCAGCCACACTCACACGGGAGGCCGTTCGGATAAAAATGAAGTGCCTCGAAATGCGTGCCCACGGGCGCGCAAACCGAGGCGATGGATTAAAGCGTGAAATGTAGCATATGGCATATGGAAAATGTAAATTTCAGCAGCCAAAATGATGCAAAAACAGTCCCCGAAGTATAGCAAAATTACACCCGATGCCCGAAATGCAATGTTATGCACCCGAAATGGCCTACAGCTATGCCAAACATGCATAATATGGACACGACATGTAAAGACAGATGCTAGGCAGCCCCTAAAATAGCATTTTTACAGTACAAAGAATGGCCAAACAACAATCACAAGTATGGCAAAAATAGCATGCAAAAATGGGGGAAAAGAGGGGAATAATGAAGCAAATGATATGTACAATGCTCAAACTGAAAAATACAGTTCTACAACATTGAAGAGGGACCAAAAATATGCACATTTTTAGTAGATGACATCCCCCAATTCAGTATGTAGATATGCTCAACATAGCATGCAAAATAAAGCCAAAAGAAAGCTATAACATGAGGTAGCAAAAGGATGCACCAAACATCCTTGGACCCTTAACAAAAAATGACAAGAAGGCCAAAATAAGACTCTTTTATAGCCTGATGAAGGCTCAAAACAGAAGCTAAGCAAGCCTAACAAAGCATGCAATTTTACGGTAAATATGGAGAATTGTGAAACAAGTATAAGGTAGAGTTACCAAACATGGTTGAACCCTTCTTCAATGTTGAATAGGGGTTCAAAAGAAGCCCACTCACAGTATATTGCATGCTCGAAAACAGATCACTCATAAGCTAAAAATAGCATGCAAGAGCAAGGGTAAAACATGAATTCAAAGCAAGTGACATGCAGAGCATGAAAACAAGGTTGAGCCCTTCTTCAATGTTGAAGGGGGGCTCAAAATAAGCACAATATCAGTTCATGAGATGCTCCAAATCAGATCACAAACAGGCCAAATAAATCATGCAATTTTACGGTAAATATGGAGAATTACAAAGAAAGTGCATGATAGAGAGGCCAAACATGGTTGAGCCCTTCTTCAATGTTGAAGAGGGGCTCGACATAGGCCCACTCACAGTTTATATCAGGCTCGAAAATGGATCACTCATAATCCAAACAAAGCATGCAAAATATTGGCATAAGAGGTGATATTGAAGGAAGAGCATGATAGAGGTACCAAACAAGGTTGAGCCCTTCTACAATGTTGTAGAGAGGCTCAAAATAAGCCTAAAATAAGTATGGGTCGGAGCCCAAAACAGATAGAAAGTAGGGTAAAGAATTGATGCAAAAATGTGCTCAAAGGGGGGAAATAGTGACTTACCCTTGAAGATCAAGCTTTTGTTGCTTCTTGGCTTCAATTTGTTGCTTCTTAGCCTCTGAAAAATCCTCCTTTGCTGCTGGAATGGAGGTGGTGATGGTGAAGCTTAGGGTTAATGAACAAGTGGGCTAGGAACTTGAAGGTTTTTGGAGCTTTTGAGGATGAAAATGGAGGCAATGAGAGATAGGCTCTTGAGAGAAAAGTTGCTAACCCTAACAAAGAAGAGGGTCAGCCTCTTAAATGGGCAAAAAAAGGGTGTAAAAGGGGAGGGAAATGCACCCAAGCTTTCCCTCCCAAAATATCCCCCGGAGGGCTGAGATATTTTGAAAAACAGCTGGACAGCTGTAAAGTGGTCAAAAGCAGGAAGCAGGCCGGCCAGGCACTTTTCTTGAAGATGGCCGGCCAGCCACTCCCCATGGCCGGCCAGCCAGGGTCAAAAATGAAAACAACAATTAATGGCCGGCCACCCATTTTTGGTGTCCTCCTAGGTGTGTAGAACAAGACCCCATGGTTGGAATTTGGCAACGCTGAAACAGGAGACACAACATTGCATTTGAAAGAGAGGCTCAAAAATGAAAATAACAATTACTGGCCGGCCACCACTTTTTAGGGTCCTCCCATGTGCCCTTATCACAAATATGTAGTTTTGGTTGGAAGAAAATGGCCCTAGGGTATTCAACATTAGCCCGGAAGTGAGAAAAACGGGCGCCGGAGGAGCATAACTGGTTATCTGAGATAATTGCTGGCCTCCCACCCTCCAGTGATCTTCCTGGTGCTAAAACAGAGGTACCTGCCAAAATTGAACAAAAACTAATGCAAAATGAATTCTCGGGGGCCAAACCGCGAGGTTCGGGGCCCGAAAACCGGCTGTAAGCACCGAAAGTGGCATTCAGCCACGAAGTGGGTATCTAAGACCCCAGTGTTCCTCGTTATGATAAAACAGAGGTACCTGCCAAGAACCGGAGGAATCGGAGACGGTTGGGCGGTCCCGAACCGAGGCACACGGCCTGACAGCTCCGAAAACCGGGAACCAGGCTCCGAAATGGGCAAAATGGCCTACGGCCATGAAACGTAGCCCACGGCCACTGAGAGATGATCTGCTAGACCTCTCCCTCCCTTCAGGAAAGAAAACAGAGAAAACCGAGTCTGGTTCGCAAACCGAGGCAAGGCACAGAAGAGAGTTCGGAAGTCCGGAGGCAGGGCGCACGGCCGCGACTCTGAGACTTCTGAACGAGCACAATATGCAACATCACCGAGCGCTCAATCGGTGACGTCTGAGTCTTAAGGTCGGTCAAAAATGGGGTGTCTACAATACCTCAGCTACTTCGGGTTCTTCAATGCTTGGTCTTGGTAAGAAGTCGATCAGTAATGGATGTGGGGTGGATGTATCTGCCATCGAAGCAAAGCCTGCTAGTTCATCTGCTCTATTGTTTTCTTCTCGGCCGATCTGCTCTATCCTTGCTACTTCAAATTTCATGATCTCCTTTCTTACTAACTCTTGGTACTTAGCCATTCTCTCATCTTTCGCCTCATAGTCGCCTGAAATCTAGTTTACTACTAACTGGGAGTCACTGTAAACCATTAACTCGGTGGCCTGCATGAAAAGTGCTGATTTGAGGCCTGCTAAAAACGCTTCATACTCCACCTCATTATTTGATACTGGGAAGCCAAGGTTGATTGCTTGTTCCACTATTAGGCCATCTGGTGAGATGAGGACTATGCCAAGTCCTGCACCGTGCCTGTTGGATGCTCCGTCCACGAAGAGTTTCCACATTTCTCCAACGAAAAGTTTCCAACAAGTGGAGGGGTCGGATGATGTCTTGGGGTCATGAGTTTTTCTGATGTCTTCTTCCAAGTCCACACCTAATGTTTGCCCCTCACTATCTGTTTGTACCAAGTTTTTACTTGTTGATGAGTCTTTGCCAGGCATAGCGCGGTCTGCCTCTTCCTCCCTTTCTTCAATCCGGTATGTCTTGGGACGTGGCTGGGCATTTTGTTTTGGGGGCTGCGTAATTCCTGCGGCACTTTTCATCCCCTCGTCTGTTATACCAGTCAAGTCGACTGGGCAGATGTGATGACTTCCTGGTGTGAACTCCGCCACAAAGTCTGCCAAAGCTTCGGCTTTCATTGCGGTTCTGGATTGAAACTTGATATCAAATTGTCCCAATTCCACCGCCCACTTCAAGATTCGTCCACAAAAGTCCGCCCTCTCAAACAAAGCTTTCAATGAAAAAGCTGTTAGGACGATTATGGTGTGGGCGTGGAAGTAGTGCGATAGCTTCCTTGAGGCCATCATCAAGGCTAAGGCTAGTTTTTCCAATGGTAGGTACCTGGTTTCTGCGCCCAGCAAGGTTTTGCTAACATAAAAGATGGGCAGGTGTTGGATTCCTTCCGCTCTGACCAACACTGCGCTAACTGCGTGCTGTGAAACTACTAGGTATAGAAAGAGCTCTTCTCCAAGTACTGGGGTTACTAGCAATGGTGGAGAAGACATGTAGTCTTTCAAGCTTTCTAGTAGGGTTGTTCACTGGTCGGTTCGACTCGGGTTTACCCTTTACCCGTCAGCCGAACCGACATCTTTGGGTTAACAAATTAGTGATTCGTGGTCGACCGAAATGTGGTTCGAAATCGACCGAATTAAAGAAGACGGTTTGATTGTCGGTTCGGTCGAATTCGAAAATCTAAGTAGAGAAGAAATTTTTGTGTAAAATATTGAACTGAACTCATACTCATAAATATACATATATATGCATATACACACATACATCTATGACAGTGTATGAAAAAAATGAAGAAAAATGGAGAGAGAAAAAGAAAGACTCACCATCGTAACTGTAACAATCTCTATCGCCATCGTAGATCGTTGCCATTGTTTGCTACCTTGTCTTCACCCCAACCATTACCATCAAAAGAAAGAGAATCACAGATGAATCATGAGGGAGAGATGACTTTGTCTCTCAAAGAAAAAGATGAAAAATGAGAGAGAGAAAGGCCAAAGACAAGATTGAAGAGAAAGAAGAAGAGATTCTTCAACTTTTGGTCTACCTAGGGTTTATGAGAAAGAGAAGAAACTGTGAAGACAATAGAGCGAGAGAGATAGAGAGAGAGAGAGAGTCATCATTTTTGTTCTTTCCACGGTTTATGAGAAAAAAGAAGAGAGAGAGAGTGGGAACAGATGAGAGTAAAAGAGGGGAATGACTTTTCAATTTTGAGTCTTCCAAGATTTAAGAGATACATAAAGTGAAGAGATATTAATCTCTTTGGAAAGTGAAAGGGCACTCTATCAAATGACAGACTATTATGCATACTCCCAATGTAAGTATATAAATATTATATACTCATTATTGTTTCGGTCGGATCGAAATCGTTGGATTTATATTTAAAACATCCATTACCGACCGTGAATTTGTGAAATTTAGTGTAAAATAACCGCAGCCGACCGTTCTTCTCTTCGAAATTGCCCGTTGCAGCCCAGGTCGGTCCGGGTCGGACAGTTTGGGTGGGTATTCGGTTCATATGAATAGCCCTACTTTCTAGGGCGCGGTCGCATTCTTCATCCCACTCAAACTTGGCCTTTAGTGCTTGGAAGAATGGTCGACATCTGTCTGACGAACAACTTATGAACTGATTAAGCGTGGCTGCTAGGCCAGTGAGATGCTGCACCTCTTTTACTGTGTTGGGCCTTTCTAGATCCTGGATCGCTTTGATCTGGGAGGGGTCTGCTTCTATACCTCGGTTGGTGACCAGGAACCCTAGGAATTTGCCTGATCCTACGCCGAACGCACACTTGGATGCATTTAGGCGTAACTTGTTCTTCTTCAGAATCTGGAACATTTCACCAAGGTCCTTGAGATGGTCCTTCTCATCCTTGCTTTTGACCACCATGTAATCTATGTAAGCCTCCATTGTTCTGCCTAACAATAGTTCAAACATCTTGGTGACCATCCGTTGGAATGTTGCCCCTGCGTTTTTTAGGCCAAAGGGCATGACCTTGTAACAATACAATCCTCTAGGCGTTGTAAAGGATGTGACTTCCTGATCTGGTTCATACATAGCGATCTGATGGTAACCTCTGTACGCATCAAGGAAACTAAGTCGATTGTGTCCTACCGTCAGGTCTACTAGTTGGTCTATCCGTGGTAGGGGAAAACTGTCCTTTGCGCATGCCTTGTTGACTGTTTTGTAGTCCACGCAGACATGCCATTTTTCGTTCTTCTTTGGCACTACTACGGTATTGGAGATCCACCTGAGATAGTGCACTTCTCTGATAGCTCCTGCCTCCAGCAAGTTTCTCACTTCTTCCGCTACTATCTCGGCATGGTGGAGTGCTGATCTGCGAGTGCGCTGTATAACTGGTCTGGCAGTTGGGTGGACGTTCAGTTGGTGACAGATGAAGTTTGGGTCAATGCCAGGCATGTCATACGGTGTCCAGGCAAACACTTTGATGTTAGAAGTTAAAAATTCCATGACCTCTATTCTCTCAGTGCTGGACAAAGACGAGCCGAGCAAAAAGAACTTTTCTGGGTCTTTTTCATCTATCCTTACCTGTACCAAGTCTTCCACTGCCTTTTGTTCAGCTGCCTTGCCAACATCCGCAAATAGTTCATTGCTCTCAAGCTCTTCCACCATCTGTACATACCCTTTTACAGCGCGGCTGCCATTTACTGTGACGAAGCACTGTTTGGACATAATTTGGTCTCCAAAGACCTCTTCAATTACTCTGGCTTCATTGGGGAACCGCAATACTTGATGGTAGGTTGACGCTACCGATTGCATGGAATGCAACCATGTCCTCTCCAAAATTATGTTGCAAGTGGAAGGGACTTTCAATACCCAGAATTTCACCTGTTTCGTCATGGTTCTTGCCTTAACTGGGAGGATTATCTTGCCCACTGGCCACTTTGGCATTGAGTTGAATCCGATTAGGGGAGATGTTGCAGGTGCCATGTCTTTGTCCTCCAATTTCAGTTATTTGAAGGTTTCGTAATACATTATCTCACATGAGCTTCCTTGGTCGATCAGAATCCGCTTGATGTCGAAATTCTTGACACGTAGAGTGACAACCAGTGCATCATTGTGAGGGCAATATATCCTTGCTAAATCTTTGTCTGAAAAAGATATGACATTTGTGGCCTCTGTTCTCCCTTTTTTGACGGCAGGTTGTGCACTTAACACCTCTCTTAAGTGCTCAGCCTTTTTGATCATTCCCCTGAGCTCACACACCCGCTCAAGTTCTAATACCCCATGTATTACGTTAATTACGCCTTGAGGTAGAGCGTCGATCGGCATCCCGTTTGGGTTGTTGTGGTTTTGGGGGGCTGGTTGTGTCCCTCATTCTATGTATTGGTCTAGGTGCCCAGCTGCCACTAACTCCTCCAAATGCTGCCTCAATGGCGTGCAATTTTCAGTGCGGTGCCCCTTTTCATCATGGAAGGTGCACCGGGACCTCTCGTCATAGTCTTTTTGCGCTTCTCCCAACTTAGCTGGCCATCGGACGAAAGGTTCATTGCGTATCTTACTGAGAATTCAGTAGATTGGTTTTTTGAACACTATGGTAATGGCAGTGCGGACTCTTAACCTCCTTTTGTCTAGGTCTTCTCTGTTGGCCGACCTGCCTCGCCCATTCCTGTTAGGCTGCTTTACCGTGTTTACTTTTGCTGTAGTCTTTTTATCTGGCATTGCTGTTGTGCCAGATTTTGCCTTAGCACGGGCGCTATCTTGAAGCTTGGGTAACCAGCTTAAGGGTATGATAGAATATTATCCCTTATTTATAAATGAAGATTAGGGTTTACAAGAGAGACAATTACAAGATGAGCCCTGAGGGCATAGAATAATTACAGACCCTAATACAAACCCTCATATAGTGCAACTTTCGGCTAATATAATATGCTAACACTTTCGGCTAATATAATAACTTAGATAATAATATAATATGCTAACACTCCCCCTCAAGCTGGTGCAAAGATATCTCTCATGCCCAGCTTGCCTAATATGTCATGAAATGGTTTATTCCCAACCCCCTTGGTGAGAATGTCAGCAAGTTGTTCACCAGACTGGACAAAAGGAGTACAAATGGTACCACTAGTGAGTTTCTCCTTAATGAAGTGGCGATCAATCTCAACATGTTTTGTCCTGTCATGTTGAACTGGATTGTGAGCGATGTTGATGGCAGCCTTATTATCACAGTATAACCGCATGGAGTCCGTCTGATCAATACCTAGATCACTCAACAATAACTTGATCCATAAAAGTTCACACACACCTTGTGCCATAGCTCTAAACTCAGCTTCTGCACTTGACCTGGCAACCACATTCTGTTTCTTACTCCTCCAAGTAACTAGGTTGCCTCCAACAAATGTGCAATACCCTGAAGTCGATCTCCTATCAGTTACTGATCCAGCCCAGTCAGCATCTGTATAGGCTTCCACACGAAGATGATCATATTTTGAAAAATAAAGACCCTTACCAGGAGCAGACTTCAAATACCTCAAGATTCTCATGACAGCCTCAAAGTGAATCTGATGAGGAGCATGCATAAACTGACTAACCACACTGACAGCAACAGCAATATCAGGACGGGAGTGAGATAGGTAAATGAGCTTACCCACTAATCGCTGATAGCTCCCCCTATCAACAGCTTCTCCTCCTTCATCATCCCCTAATTTCTGATTGGGTTCCAGTGGAGTGGCACATGCCTTGCAGCCAAGCATCCCAGTTTCCTTCAACAGGTCAAGCACATATTTTCTCTGTGAGATAAATATCCCATCCTTAGAACGAGCAACTTCAATTCCCAGGAAATACTTCAAGCTTCCCAAGTCTTTGATTTCAAACTCACTAGCTAAATATTTCTTCAACAGAGGTATTTCCCCACTATCATTGCCCGTAAGAACTATGTCATCTACATAAACAATAAGTGCTGTAGTCTTACCACGTGAGGAATGTTTCACAAACATGGTGTGATCTGCCTGAATCTGTTTGAAGCCATATTTAAATATAACCTGAGTGAATCTCTCAAACCAAGCCCTTGGAGACTGTTTAAGACCATATAATGACTTTCGAAGCTTGCATACTTTGCCTTCAGTCTAATGATCCTCAAAACCAGGAGGAATGTCCATATATACCTCTTCTTCGAGGTCACCATGGAGAAAGGCATTCTTGACATCAAACTGATAAAGCGGCCAATCTAGATTAGCTGCTAGAGAGAGAAGTACTCTGACTGAATTCATCTTAGCCACGGGTGCGAAGGTCTCCTGATAATCAATGCCATATGTCTGAGTAAACCCTTTTGCCACAAGTCTTGCCTTGTAACGCTCAATGGACCCATCTGCTTTGTGTTTCACAGTATATACCCATTTACATCCCACAGGTCGTTTGCCCGTAGGTAACTCAGTCAATTCCCAAGTGCCATTCTTCCTAAGTGCTTTCATTTCCTCAATCATGGCTAGTTTCCACTCAGAGATAGCAAGGGCATCCTGAAAATGGTTAGGAATGCTAACAGAGGAAATATTGGACACAAACGCTCTATATGAGGATGACAAATGAGAGTAGGACACAAAATGTGAGATAGGATGTTGAGTACAAGATCTCACACCCTTCCTCTTGGCAATAGGAACATCAAGATCAATGGACTCAAGAGATTCACAGTTACCTAGACTCTCATCAAAAGCAGGAAATGGTAGTGGAGGAGCAGAAGTGGTCCCTTGTATCCAGTTAACTTGTTGTCTGTCTATGTCCCGGACATAAACATGTCCGTCCTTATCCTTGGTGACATTGGGTTCTATAGTCCCAATAGAAGAGGGTGGTGCAAGAACAACTGGGTCCACCATAGGAAGCACAGGACTCACTTCACACCAAGGCTCCCCTGGAAATGAGGACGGTGACACCGGAGAGGACAAGAAATAGGACTGGGACTCAAAGAAAGTAACATCCATGGACACAAACCACTTACGAGAAGAAGGGTGGTAACATTTATACCCCTTTTGAGTAGGAGAGTAACCAAGGAAAACACACTTAAGGGAGCGAGGGTCCAACTTATCACGAGGAGAGTGATTATGAACAAAACAGACACAACCAAAGATTTTGGGAGGAATAGAAAACAAGGACTGAGAACCTAAGAGGACGTGAAGATGAGCTTGTTTTTGCAAGACCTGGGTAGGGAGACGATTAATAAGATAGGCAGCGGTGAGAACAGCGTCGCCCCAATAGGACCGAGGCACACTCATAGAAAAACACATGCACCGAGCCATGTCAAGAAGATGCCGATTCTTGCGTTCCGCCACCCCATTTTGTTGAGGGGTATTGGTGCAAGAGGTCTGATGGATAATGCCATGAGAAGAGAAATATTGTCCTAACCCAGAATCTATGTATTCCCCGCCATTATCAGAACGAAATAGTTTGACAGTGGCCCCAAACTGAGTACAAATCATCTTATGAAAATTGCGAAACACAGAGAAAACCTCACTCTTATCTTTCATGAGATACACCCAAGTAGCACGAGAAAAATCATCAATAAATGTAACAAACCATCGATGACCTTTCACAGACATAACACGAGAGGGACCCCAAACATCAGAATGTATTAATGAAAAAGGAACTAAACTTTTATTCAAACTGGGAGCAAAAGAAGCTCTGTGTTGTTTTCCAAGTTGACAAGACTCACAAAGAAAGTCAGACACATGATGATTTGCGAAACCAGATGGAAATAAATGCTTAAGTAAAGAAAATGAAGGATGCCCAAGACGCCGATGCCACAGCCATAAATCAGCGGGGGTAGTAGAAGACGTGGTGGAAGAATAAGCAAGTTTGTCCGGTTGATCCAGGAAGTAGAGACCATTTTCTGCACTACCACTGCCAATCGTCCTCCTCGTGACAAGGTCCTGAAAAAGACAATAATCAGGGAAAAATGTCACACTACAATTCAAATCCTGGGTAAGACGACTCAAGGATAACAGATTAACAGAAAAATTGGGAACATGGAGAACAGAAGATAGATGTATGGTAGGAGTGACTTGGACTAAACCTTTTCCAGAAATGGAAGAAACAGTACCATCTGCAATCCTAACTTTGTCCTGACCTGAAGAGGGCTTATAGACAGAGAAAAGATCAGAGGAGCCAGACATATGATCGGAGGCCCCAGAATCAATAATCCAAGGCAAAGACTTATGACACAGGAAAACACAAGGAGAAGAGGCTAAGTTACCTGAGCGGGCAAAGGACGAGGAAGCTGTACTGAGAGCAGTAGAAGACCGGCGGTCCAACAATTGGCGCAAAGCATCCTCCAGCTCAGTATCAGAAGCTTGGCCAACAGAAGCAGAATTAGAATCAAGTGTATCAACGGCACTAGACTGATGAGCCCGGGAATAGGAACCACGTCCTCTAGACTGGCCTGACCGACCTCCTCGAGAACCAGACCGATCACCTCGTCCCCCGGATGGAGGCCCATGAAGCTTCCAACACGTCTCACGAGTATGCCGTGGCTTCTTGCAATAATCACAGACTACAGACTCCTTAGCAGCAGACGGAGGGATGGGAGTCAGGTTGAGGCCATCTCGAGGAGTAGACAGTAATGCTGAGCGGTCAGTAGAGACAGGGGACATCATAGCAGACCGGCGACTCTCCTCATTCTGTACATAGGCAAATGCCTCCTGAAGTGAAGGAAGAGTGTCCATACCCAGAACTCGACCCCTAACTGGATCATACTCCACATTTAGGCCTGCCAGAAATTTAAAGACCCGTTCCCGTGCGATGAACTTCTTGTATCCGACAGAATCAGCAGGGCAAACGGGCTTATAGTCTTCCAGGTGGTCAAGGCGTTTCCAGCCGTTGGTGAGGAAAGTGAAGTACTGAAGAACAGTCTGCTCCCCCTGAAGTGAGCTCTCAATAGAGCGGCGCAACTCAAAGGCCTGTGAGAAATTCCCTTTGCGGGAATAGGTGACAGCCACAGCATCCCAAACATCCTGGGCAGTCTCCATAGATAAGTAGCCCTCACCAATTTCAGGAACCATCGAATGAATAAGCCAACCCATAATCAAAGAGTTGGTAATCTCCCATTGGTCATAACCCGAGTCAGTGGTACTAGGTGCCTGTATTCTGCCATCAACATACCCCATCTTCCCTCGGCTCTTCAAAAATATAGTCAAACTTTGAGACCATGCTAGGTAGTTCTGACCATTAAATAGAGAGGTGGTGATTTTCAAACTAGGGTTGGGGTTCTCAGTCATGGTAGTAGGTATAATGAGACTCTCACTCCTCGGTGTTTGAGAAGTAGGGGACACACTGGTGGAATCTGCCATGGATACGATACTACTGAACCCTCAACAAAACTAGTGAATCACAAACCCGAAGGTGGTGGTACAAGAATAGGCACAATAACCACTATAAAGACATAACAAAATTAAGGAATCATAAAAAATAAAATAAAATTTTTTTTTTTTTTTTTTTTTTTTTTTTTTTTTTTTTTTTTTTTTTGTTTTTTGTTTTTTTTTGTTTTTTTTTGGGTTTTTTTTTTGTTTTGTTTTGTTTTGTTTTTTTTTATTTCTTTATATATGTTGTATACACGACATTGACATTGTGGAATGAGATACGGGTACACCACATAAGTTATACCAAACAGAGATGAGATTATACCAGAGAGAAGATCGACGCAGACCGACGAAGATGACAAAGATCGATGCAGATCGAGATCGACGAGCTGCTGAGGAGATCGACGATGAACGATGAGGTGAGGAAGACAAAGCAGAGATCGACGAAGATCGACAAGAGGAGAAGAGTGACGAGGTGAGGAAGACGAAGCAGAGATCGATCGACAGAGGAGGTCGACTGAGAGACGAAGGCGACAGAGGAAGGCGCCTGAGTGACGTAGAGGAAGCAGAGCTTGACGCAGACCAACCTAGGTAAGTTTCGAACCCTAACCCTAGAGGTGTAGCTCTGATACCATGAAGCTTGGGTAACCAGCTTAAGGGTATGATAGAATATCATCCCTTATTTATAGATGAAGATTAGGGTTTACAAGAGAGACAATTACAAGATGAGCCCTGAGGGCATAGAATAATTACAAACCCTAATACAAACCCTCATATAGTGCAACTTTCGGCTAATATAATATGCTAACACTTTCGGCTAATATAATAACTCAGATAATAATATAATATGCTAACATATCTTCCTCCACGCGAATATGCCGATGCACTCTCTCTATTAAGGCCTCCATCGTGAGGGGTGGCGTCATAGTAATTGAGTCCCTCAATTTGTTACCGACTGGCAAGCCCCATTTGTATTGCGCAATGGCGAGGTTCGTAGGGCAATCCCCAATCTGGTTGAAGGTTTCCCAGTAGTGACTGTTGTAGGACCTCAACGTCTCTTTTTCGCCCATGTCAATGGAGAGTAGATGGTCGATCTCCACTGGTGTCTTGGTGTTCGTCCTGAATCTAGTCACAAACGCCTCTGCCAATTGTGCCCAGGAGGCAATGCTGCCTTCTGGTTGCCTTTCAAACCAGGTTAAACCTAGGTCGCCAAGGCTGAATGGGAATAGGATACACATCAGGGCCTCGTTCCGCCGGTATACTGCCATAACCTGGCGAAAGTGGCTTAAGTGCATGTAGGGGTCTGTCTTCCCCTCATAAGTGGTGAATTTAGGTTGCTGGAAGCCTGAAGGTAGTGGCGCGTTCTCAATTACCGGAACAAACGGCGAGCTTTGTAACCTTGCTAATGCTTTATCTGTTGGTTCGTAAGTAAGGCGCGGCATTGGCATTCTTACCTCGACGCTCTCATGCGTCCGAAGGGCAAACCGCTGAAGGGCTGAAACTCTGCGCGGGTCGCATGCCCTAGTATCTTTCTTCCATCGGGCCTTTTCTTCAAGCACAATTCGTAAGTCAGATGATCTAGGCAACTCCGTGTACCTAGATGACGTCTGGTGCATGTGCGAGGGCCGATAGGTGTTTCCCTCAGTATATGACCTCTCAGTTCTCATTCTCTCAGACCTGGAGTAACGAGTCTTGGAAGTCCTTGATTGAGTGTCGCCTGTTCTAAGGCTTCTATTTTCTGCTTGCGATCGCATGGTACACCTATCACGATTCTCTGAGTGGCGAGGGGGCATGTTGCCTTTGCGCCCCTCTCCTATCGCCACCTCTTTTCCTTTTATCTGGCGCTTCATTGACTCCATGTCTACCGCCATCCTCCTTATTAACTTGTCATGCTCCTTCACGCGATCCTCCAGAACTTGAGGGTCCATCCTCCGCCTCTGTCTTTCAGGACTTTGAGAGCGACGGGGGCTGCCAGCCTGCCTCCCCCTTGCATCCCTCCGGGGGTTCTGTCGCTGGGGTTCTAAATCTACCATGGGAGGGATAGAAGACAAACCTTCGCACCTCCCACCCCCCTCCAGGGTTTGCCCATCAATAGTTGATTGCGGCAAGTCTTCATTGTGCGCCATTGATTCCAACTAGAGAGGAAAGCTTGATCAAGAGGTTTTGTTCTTTGTGGAATTCCCACAGACGGCACCAATTGTACGAGCACGAAATAATGTTCTCGTATAATCCTGTTAATCAAGCCTGCACTCCTCCAAACGTCATCGCTTTACTCCCTGAAAACACAAACGTGAGCTAGCCGGCGGGTGTGTGTTGGATACCTCTCTGATACCTAAGTCAACAAAAGAGACAAATAGACAAAAGCTCTATGTATTCGGGAATTAAAGTTGTGTTACCTCTACATAGGTTATGTTGTGAGCTTTTATAGTTTTTGACTGGCACAATCCTAGTAAGACTCTTATTCCTCAATGTAGAGTCCTCCTAGGAATCACACTCCTGAAAGATAATGCTTATCCTTCAACACCCCCCTCACTGCTTAAACCAAGTGAGATAGTTTTACCGCGGTTGGATAACAGTATGACCGAGCTAACACTAGCCTTTTATCATACTGAATCCAGCGCCTTTATTTGCAACACATAGCTCGGCTCTTGTTCACTTGTACCTCGGTTTTGTCTGTTTAGACCGAGCTAACTGCAGCAAGCTTTGACCGACCTAACAAGGACAAGGTCCACCTTAAGAAGCCCAAACACCTCGGCTCCGAATATTATGACTGAACTGATTATCACCACTCCGACCGTGGTGACTGTAACCATACTTGGACCGAGCTAACAACAAAGTCCTCTTCACCAAGCCTTTTTTACCACAGCCCATAAAACGACCCATTACTACACCTTGGCCTAGCTCGGCCCTAATGCACATAAAAACTCCCTCTCAATATTGATAGTTATATATTTGAATTAAATCTGTATTACAAAAAATAGATAGTTATTTTTAAAATTATATTTTTCGTTTATTTTTTAAAAACAAACATGATTCAAACATATAAATATCAATGTCTAATCATTTTGATTTTTTGTATAGATATTCAACTCTAACAAATCTTAAAATATGAATAATTTAAAGGGAAATTGGTCTAAGGTCCCTCTCCCAATTTTAGTAATGGAAGAGATCCACAATATTATATTATGATGTCTAAGGTCCCTCAACTTCCACACCAATATATCACAGAGAAAATTAACACCCTCAAGTCAATCCTTATGTCGAAGTGACACTCGACCTCCAAGACGATGACATGATCGTGCTCCGCAGTGTGGAACCGGCAACGATCCTCAACATCGACCGAGAGTTCGCCTTCTGCGGAGGAGCGGACACTCCGCCCGCGTCGGCGTCGGCTTCTGGTTCGCGGTCTCCGACAATGAGGCGGAGTTCGTCGAATCGTCTCCTTCAGTTCGCAGATTTGATAGCATCAACAGAAGTGGAACCCCAATCCCTCCTGCAGATGGATTCCCAGAGGGAATCAGAGTAAGTGAAAGACCTGAATCTGTTGCAAGTCATGGCAAAAGAGATGATTGAATCTATAGGTAAGAGTATGAGGATTAAAAAGAGATGGTCTTGAGCTATGTTGGTTATGGGTGACCAAGGTCCATAGCTATTGCTACTTTCTGCCATGGAAGCTATGTGTGTATTTGTTGGTTTTTTTTTAGGCTTCTCCGTTGAAGTTGAAATTTCTGGCTCTAGTTCTGAGGGCAGAGCAAAAGTGAGTTCTCTTTCCTCCCCAATTCTTTTCCTTCTTTCACAATTTTTGGTTGTTTTTTTGGCACAATGGTGGAATTATCTGGTTAAATTGTTTTGTCCATTTATCAAATTTTTTCCCCAATGAAAGGAATTGTCATATTGTGATGTGAAACTGTCAATCAATATATTTCTCAATTAAAATCATCTATAGTATTTAGGTGATCATGTTAACCATTTTGTTTCTTGTTTTGTCCATTTTGTGTGTTTCTTGTTTTGTCCATTTTGTGTGTTTCTTGTTTTGTCCATGTTGTTTTCTATCACAATTTTCTCTGGGTTGTAAAGGGAAATTTCTCTGGTTTTGAGAAAATTTCTCTGGGTTGAAGTGAGTCCAATTCTTTCCTGGTCCAAAGAAATTCTCTGGATTTCTCTAGTTTAAACTCAGTTTGTTTAATTTTCTCTGCCTTTAATTGAGTAAAATTGGTGAAGTCATATGTATGTATTTATACTATTTGTTTGTCTGTTTTGTTTGTTTGGTACACTCAGTGAAATTTACTGAGACAACTCAGTGAAATTTCAATAAAACAAACTCAGAGAAATTTGTTCTCTGGAGATCTCAGAGGTCCAGAGAAATTCTAGAGAGAAATTTCTCTGGACCAATTTTCTCTGGATCAACTTGAGGGACCTTAAACATTATGAAAATATTAGATGTCCTTTATGCTATAAAATCTTAATACAATGGACCTTAAAAAAAAAACCCTAATTTAAATCACCAAAATTGGTTCCAAAATAAATCTGTCAAGACCAAACCCAAACCCAAACCCTTTTAGGATTATTGTCTTGAGATTACTAATTTTTTAAATTATGTATTTTCTTTTATATTTGAATTGACAGAGTACTCTGAAAATGAATTAACAAAATCTTATCCCATATTTGTTTAGAAATATTAAAATAGACAAATATGAAATACATAATATGATAACCATAATAGCATTATTATAATTTATAATATATATTACACTATCATATCTTGTGCCACTTTCTTTTCTTTTTTTTGGAGCAAAATTTGTGCTACTTTTTAAAAGGCAATTTTGCCTACAAAAAAATTTAGGCGAAAAATTTTACACTTCACTTTACCTTTTTAGACCAAAATAAAGAATAAAAAAATTGTTATCAAGAGAAGAACATCAAATTCATTAATATTAAAAATCACAAGCAATCAATAAAAAAATTGCACAGTTATTTAACCATCAAATTCTGTTTAGTCCCATTTTTAGAATTTATTTTTTTTAAATATTAAAAAATAGTTTGGTAAAAATAAAAATTAAAAAGATATTCTTGAATTTTAAATACTATTTTTGCACAAGAAAAATTAACAGTGTTTTTTGAATTTTATATTTTATTAAATTATTAGTCCAATCATGTAATATGTCTGCCCAAAACAAACATGACAGGTGTTTTAACTGTTTTCATGAAATGTTTAGTTTCATGAAAAAAAATGTTTAGTTTTATCAATTTTATCCTTTACATTTTAACTTAACTTAATTTTGTCATTTCATTGAAAAAATAAGTTTTACAAGTGAAGAAAAATTTGTACAATCGACTGTGAAATTATTATTTTTTAATGTAATAATACCACATCACTCTTCTATTTAAGTAGTCCAAAACTGGGGTGTGAGCCCAACATTCCACATAAGCAGCTGTAGAAATCCAATCCATAAACACTGAACACTAGCAGAAACTATTTCTGAGAAAAAGATAGTTACAAAAAAAAAACCTTCAAATTAAATTGAATAAAATCAAAATCTCCTTCACAACATCAAAAATCCACAATAACATACACACAACTGATTTAAAAAGCGACAAAAATGCTCCTCAAGAATCTCTGCTCTAATTTGAGATTTCTTGTACTAAATCGGACTCAGTGAACATAAAAATACAGTTGCTGTCAGCAAAACTATCCAATGCAGGAGAACAGACCCGAGAAGAGATGCCGAAAGAGAAGTTTGTAATCCAACTGAAAATCTGCAATTTGCGAACGAAGGATCGACAGTGGTTATCAAACCCAACCCTCCAAAATCACAGCTATCCGCTGTCTGACTATGTTCTTGGTAGTAGCTGTTAAATGCGTATGATATGTTCCCGGGCCAACTAATATTAAAACAAGAACCACCAGGAGACATGGCACTACAGTCAGCAACAGAACATGCCTCGAGAGCACTTGCCGTGGCATTTGACAAGTCCTGGTTATTGTTCACAACGCACCATTTCGAAGCAAGGTATTCCACATTCTGTGCATTCACAAGGTCTTTAAAACCCTGCCCAAAATCGACGCGGTACTTGGCTTGGCCATCGAAAGTAAAGACACCCCAGTGTCTCTCAAAATTTCCGGTCACAATGCTTCTTTGATCCTCGTCTAAAAGGCTAAATACATAAGTCTCTATTGGTGGGTTTCGAGGTCTCAGAGGAGTACCTGATTTGCTATGAAGGTGATCAGTTAGGCCTTTCATGAATATCTCAGCAATTGATGAGGTGGCATTGGCAGCTCCGTCTGTAGGCCAGCCAATCTGCCCAATGATGATCTCCATCTGGGGAAATCCGACGGTTGATAATGCGGTTACAAGGGTATCATAGCTTAAGTCAAAGCTGTTTCGGTAGGTTTTGTGGCTGTCATTACGAGGATGTGCAGTTTCTTTGAAGAGAGCAAAATTGAGGGAAATGTTTTTGTTTTGACGGTAATTTAAGAAAGGCAAAATGCTAGCAAAGAAAGGAGAGCGGTGCTTGTCAAGAAATGAGAGAAGTTCGATCATGGTTTTGTTGATGTCGGGCCTAAAGTGTCCTTTAGAAGGCAGGCCAGATTCAGATTCGAAAGTATCAGAACTGCACGGAACCACAACTCTGACCTTGTTTGCTAAGTTAGCACCAGTAAGAGCTGTTTGAATGTTCATGGCAGCACCAACAACAAAGGGGTAGAATTGTGCACCATAACTTTGGAGGAATGGCTCGTCACCAACAGCAATATACCTGTAAACAGGCTAGTTAGCAGTTTGCACAGGAAGACAAATCAACCTTATTGTACAAGTAAGATAGTTGACCACTAATTACATGTAATTAAGTTAAATGCAAAAAGAAAATAAGAAAGAAAAGAGGCTTATTATGGCAATTTGGAAGGATCATATCCCTCGTTCTCCCCTAAAAAATTATTATTGAACCTTAACTAATTTGTTTTTTATAGCTTGCATTTAGTAATCCACAAAAAACTAGACTCAAAGGTCATCTTCCATCCCGTGATGAAGTTGTGCTCCACCGATATACAATAGTCGTCTTTAATGTGCCTAAGGTATACAAGAGTGTATCCCTTTGATCGTGACCAAATGCAATCCACCACAAGTCCATTGTTCACTGAAATGCTGTCTTGAAAATCAAGACAAGCACAGTTAAATAATGTAATTTGTCATAAAAGGCAAACCCCATTGCAGAATCTAAACTTGAAGTGAATAGCAACCAACCACACTGGAGCAAAGCATTTTAACAGATGAAGTGAGAGGTAAATATAGGGAGGTTAAGCTGGAGTTTGCTCTGTTATCAATTTAAATTACCACTCAACAAAAAACTTATATCCATTCGTCTGTCCCAGCCATCGCCATGAACAATGTAGCCTTGGGATTGCCGAAGCATATATCAATGAACTAGCGGATAACACTTGCATGATTGCTAGATAGATTGTTTCAAATCAAGCCAACCTTCTAGAAGCAAGTCTCCACTCCTCACACACACAGAACATAATAATAATAATAATAATAACTTGGCTAAATTGGCAAATTCAGTTTAATAGCTTTCCCCAAAATAATGAACTAGTAGAGCATAAAACACACTCATCTAAATGGTATGAGGCCTTGCTTCCATGTCTTCATGAAAATCCACAAGAAGTTTCACCACATCTGCACAAATTCCTTTTCCTCAAAACTAAGTGCTCCCACGATTAATCCAAACCAAGTTGAGTAAAGAGGCAATGAGAAATACGTGGAATCCAAAGCTAATTTCTCAAAAGGGTCAGTAGCGGGCACATGAAATTTTCTAGAAAAGACTAGCTTTTATACTAAAATAATATTCCACCAGGGGCCTAAATAATAAGAAAAAAATAATAATAAAATAGTACGATGAAATAAGAATTCTATAAGATAGAGAGGTGTATGTGGGAAGAAACAGAAGAGAATTTAATCAATAAGAGATAGCTGCATAGATAGATTAAGAGACAGATGATACAAATGGAGAAAAAGAGTTCAAAAGGAAAAGAGGAGAGAGAGAGTACTTCAACTAAATTTGAATTCATTCTTCTGAAAGGTTGATAATACTGTTATATAGCAGTGAAATAGTCTCAAGAATACCCTAAAACTCAGTTTCTACAAAAATAATTATAAACACTGTAGTAACCAATTATAATCCAATTTTTATTACCAAAATAAGCAGAAGAATTAATATTACAAAAAACAGCAATACTATTTAGAAAGCCCTAAACTTGTCAAAAGGCCAGCATAAGCTAGGTTCCATCAGCTGCTCTTCATAGTTAGTGGTTAGTTGCTGGAAGCAAAAATTTGCAAAAGTAAAGGTTTTTAAAAGCAATTAATGTCAATATTCACAAAGTTTACCAAGTTGCTTGCCTGCATATGTGCTTGTCATTAAGGGCCAATTACCAAAATAACTCTAGAAAATCAGCGAGTTCATGGAGATCCACAAAATTTAGAAAACCAAAGAAAAGGTACACTTCACAGTTCAAAAAGAGGTCACAGATCTGGTAACTATGATGAAAATACAAAAACATACACAATTTAATCATCAAATGAAGTCCCATTCCATTGTCATTTCATACATTTCTCCATATAATTACCCTAGTTGGTCTTGAAACCAATGGCCTTACATTCAATATAACTCATTTTAATATTACAAGAAATTGGTGAACCTTCTAAGGAGGTATAATATACACAATACATAATAAAAAAAATTTGTTACAAGAAAGACAAGGTGAAGCATCCAAAACAGTTGAGGAAGCATATGAATACCTATTTGCTCAAACTTGACGCTCCCACGAAGGAATTCAAAGAAAAAGCATTTCAATTGTAAAGTTGAAACTTGGAGTTTTCAAACATTTTCTGGTTAAATATATGTTGTCATGCTAAGCGAAGCAGCTCTTCAAATTATAATGTTTAGACCATTAGATGCCCACCAATGGATGGGAAGTATTATTCTTATCGTGTGTTTTTCACTCTAGGACATCATTCAGCTAGTGGCTGAAACACCACCTTGCATTAACAATTGGGATACACTCCACTGTATTGTCTCTTCAGCTACCCAACAACGTTTGCACTATTAAAGCTTCTTTTGCCATTCATTAAATTTTAAACAGCCTGAATCCATGCAGAATTAGATACATTTAAGCAATTCTAGTTGCCATTGCCAAAGAGACCAACTAAGTGAGACATTACATAGCATCAAATTAAAACAACTAGAAGGTTTGGTATTTGTTGTTATGAAAGGTTACCATATAGAGGAGTCACTACAAGGGTTCCAGTTCTAGTCTCTGCCCAAGATTGTCGGCATCCTTGTATTTTTTCAATTTTCCAAGGCCAACCAAAAAGAACGCGCAATCAAATGGAGTCCAAGATACATCCTAAACCATGTTTGGACTTTCAATGGCATGCTAGATGTTAATTTTGATACTCGTATTATTGCATTCCCCAACCTTCCACACAACACCCCAATAAATAAATAAATAAATAAGGTTGATAGCATGACAACAAGGGTTATTTGAACACACATACTTACCTATAACCATATTTCGCTCAAATGAAAAAATAGGTTGGCTAGGGTATAAGTGTGATAATAAATGCTCCAGCCCAATTAAAAAAATCACAAAACCAAATAAATCTATTTGCAAATCCAACAACATTGAGGTCGTATCCACAGCCGTCTCACATTATGAGACCAACACATGTGAGAGGGAGCAATACGGATATAGTCACTGAGGCTATGTGTTTTCATTTTTTTTTGTAAGTACAGCAAATTGTATTAAATAAAAACGTCAAACGTCAAAAGGGATGTTACCCCTGTATAAAAAGATTACACCATGATAAACTATATTATTCTCAACAACAGAAGCCTTTACACTCCCCAAAAAACAACTATAGATTCTTACAAATAAAGAGAACCAACAAAATCTACATTATTTTTGGTAAGTACAAAATCTACAATATGATCTTGATCTTCCTTAAAAGCCATCTAGGCAAAATGACCCAATAGCTACTTTTAAGCCTATATAGAGGCTCCTCTACACTTTGAGAAGTCCTCTTATTCCACTCCTTCCATAAAAGCCACATCAAACATAAAGGAGCCAGTAGCCAAGCCTTTTGTCTTTGCTTTCCCACCATCCAAACAAGATCCCCATCACATCTCTATGTAAAACCCAATCTATCAAAAACAGAGCCAAAGCTAGATCCCACAAATCCCTTGTCACCTTGTAATGAAAAAGAAAAAAGGAAACTGACTCACCATTGCAATTACAAACCAATTAACAATAATTTGCCATCTCCTAATTAAGTCATCACCCCGTAAGGATCTTCTCATGGGCCGCATTCGGCCAAACACACACACAAAAAAAATAAAATTGGATGGAATCCTAACAATCCAAATGTCTCCAATTAAAACTCACCCTCCTATTCCCCAACAAAGTCCGATAAAAAGACTTCACGTCAAGACAACCCACCACAAAGAATTTGGACCATCTCTAATGCTTCTATACCTCATCTCTACACCACTTATGATGCCAGAACTTCACCCCATCTTCCCTCCCCACCTTAAAAGCCATCACATTTCAAATAATCATCCCAAACTAGACGGATTATCTTCCAAAGCCCCCTCTCAAGATTTAATCACTTGGTATCTTTCCATGCTTGTCGCTAATACTAATTTTCAGGTAGCTTCTTTCTAGCATGAATTGCTTTGGTTTCTTCTAATTCTTTCTACATGTGGGTGGATGTTGTATTATGTCTTGAGCTTAAAGGAATATATGTTTCGTTTGCATACTTTGTGCTTTGCAATCCAAAATATAGAAAAATGCTAAAAGCAGAGAAAATAAAACCCACAAACCCTTTGTTGAAAAACCACAAGATAAACCCATAAATAAATATACTCAAACATATATATATGACTGAGGGAAGGGTAAAAACAAAGTGAATGACATACTCTATTCGAACTCCACTGCCTCCATTGGAGAAGTAACGGGTGAGATTATCGTGGACCCAACTATCAGCAGCCTTCTTGGAGGAATTCAAGCTTCTGAGCATGGAATTGGGAATACCAACAGTTACATATATATTAGAACCGGAGAGAGATTCGAGGACGAGAGGATCGGTATCGAAGAGCTTGACCTTGGAGATGTTGTTGGATTTCAAGAGGTCAACCACCTTGGGCGGTGGCAGTGGTTGGGAGGCGGTGGTGCCCCAGTTGACCCCAATGGCTCGAACCCTAGACGAAAACAAACTCCAAATGGCTACCACTGACAGTAAGGCCAGGATCAGAGGGAGATTCGAGGCCATTGAAGAGAAGAGAGGTGTGTGATGCAACTAGTAAGCCTAGTACTGCTTGCTTCATGCTATGGTTTTGATTTTGGTTTTGGTTTTGGTTTTGGACCAAGGGTAGTGTGTCTGGCGAGCGTGTGACTGGGAGCTCGTTTGGGATTTGGTCCGCTTTTTAGTTTTTTTTTTTTTTGACTTTTTTATAATTTTTGTAAAAAAATAAATAAAATAATTATATATTACAAGTGATATTTTATTTTATTTGATTAAAATAATTTATTTTACCTTATATGATTATTTTAGTCTAAATTGTATTCCCAAACAAGCTCGGACTGTGTTTGAGGGACAGACTTTGGTCGGGGACTACGGCAATTATTTATTCGGAGTGCTAATGTGACCGCACCTGCGTACTGACATGCCGGCCTGTTTTAGTTCGTGTGGTGCACTCCTTAAACCATTTTATAATACAATTGTCTTTAAGCCGTCCACTTCTCGTTAAGCATTAAATTTAGTATTTTTATATTTTAATGTACATTTTAATTCCTATTGATTGATCATTGTTTAATATTAAGATTGGTATTAAAATAATGTTTTAGAATTGCACAAAAGTTTAAAAAAGGAAGTTCAGTTCAAAAGTCCAATTCAAAATTTTATTACTCAAAGATTTAGGCATGAAATTAGTAGGCTCATGAGGACATAACTTTTCACAATGACCAAACTACCTTTATATATTAACCATTTACACAGAGCAATAGAAAGAGAATTTTTCCACAAGAGGAGAGAGAGAGAGACAAACGTGCGAGAGAGAGTCTTAAAACCCTAGATCGCTTAGTCACAGTCACACGCACTAGCATCGTCGTTGATATAGACACCGCCCTCTGCCGTTCCGACTCTAACGCATTCGCTGTGGACTCGGTCATCCTCTGTCGCTCGTCATCGTCTAAAAGCTGTGAGTCGTGAACAAATCTGTAATAACCTCGACCTTAGATTAATGCTAATTCATGATTAATTATGCTTAACAGTAATTTAGGAAGGATTTGAGATTTATTTGCGTGTGTATTGCATTATTTATGTATTTCTATATGTTTGCCATAAAATGATCTGTTCATGTCTTTGACTTTAAACTGTGAATTGAAAGCCTTATCGGCGCCCGATTCCGAAATTGATTAATGTTTTATGTTAGTTAGATTTTATGTGAATTCATGGTGAATTTAGTTGAAATGTGATTTGGTATGATTAAATTGGATTAAATAAGCTAAATTATCAAAGTTGGACTTATTTACAAGAACGCCACCTAGTGGACTATTCCATGAGCCATTTGTTTGATTTCCTTATGTTAGTTTTAACATATTTCCTCAGCCATCTTCCTTGTTAGAACCGACTAGAGAGAGAGGGAGAGGTAAGAGGTTGAATTCATCTAGAGTTTTGGCTTGGAACTTAGGAGAATTGAAGAGGCTTTGCTTATTTGAGCTCCTAGACTTGGAATTCAAGGTTTAAGGTAGGAGATTTCCCTTTCAAGTGTGCATTTAAGTTTAATTCTTGCATGGTTCATGGAAGAGTAGAGTTTAAAGTCAAGTTTTGGTTTAGATTGTTGAATTGAAGCTTAAATAATGCATGCATGTGTATATCATGAAGTTTGAGGTTGTTTTTATAGAAATTCTTGCATGCATGTCCACATTTTTGTTATAGTCCATGAACTCACCATGTTTTGAAGTTAAATCTTGCATTTGATCTTGTTTTAGAACTTTGGAGTTTCAAGGAACCCATGCATGTGTTGAATTTGCATTGTTCTTCATGTTCTTGAAGTTTATTTGAAAATTGTGTTTAATTGAACTACCTTTGGGCTTTGATTTCTCAAATTGATCTTTGAAACATGTCATATTATGAGTTTACAAGTGTTTTCCAGAAAATTAGCCCAAAATGATCGAATTTGATGCATTGTAGTTGAGTTTTGAGCTTGAGGTTCAAATCTGGCAATTCCAGATTTTGGACTCACGCTCGAACGGGAAACTCTACGCTCGAGCGTACATACTGAGTTCATGCATTACGCTCGAGCAGGTAAAATGACGCTCGAGCGGGAATTTCGTGTATCCAGTATTTTGCCTGTGTTTACAGTCCGCTTGAGCGAGGTAATGCACGCTCGAGCGAGGACTTGTGTCTCACGCTCGAGCGGGTATCGAGCGCCCATCGAGCGTGAATTTCGTGCATCCAGTACTTTTACTGTAGCTTGCAGTCCGCTCGAGCGGAGTAATCCACGCTCGAGCGGATTCCTTTTGTCTGCATGTCTGCTCGAGCGTAGAAGGCCACGCTCGAGCGGGACCCCTGTTTCAGCAAAATTTTGAAAAGTGTTTTAAAGCACATCTTTGCATCCTCATTCCATCTTAGGCATTCCTAGGCCATGTTTAAGACTCTATAGTGAGGGTAAGAGATTAGAAACACACTAAGAGCCAATGAAATAAGTTTTGTACAATTAGAATGTGTGTTTCAAGTGTGTATCTGTTATGTGTCGTGTAGGTCACGTGCCGTGCCCTGTCTGATCGATCTGCTCTGTCTATCTGTCTCCAAGCCCACTGTGAGTAATAACTCTGTAAAGTTATGTTCAACTAAAGTATTTTCTGACTGGTATAGTATGATCTGTTTTCTGAAATGCTACTTTATGAGTCATGAATGAATGTCCAACTTTCTGAAATGTATTGTGGCACCCTTAGTTCACGTGGCTCTCGCCCGGAGGTAACAATATAGCGGCCAATCTGTATCTGGCCCTTGCCTAGGGATAACAATACCATGGCGACTTGCGTGCAAGATATGGACCTTTATGGTCGTTGGTACCAACTATATATGCGGGTCTCTGGACCAATCTGATCTGATAGCTAATGAGTGTACCACGTATGATCTTATGCAAAATCTGAATATAAACATGATTGTGAATCTAAATCTATTTCTGTTTTGAAGTCTGTATATGTTCTGATTTAAATACTGAATTCTAAATTATGCTGGACATTGTTCATAAAACCCCTTTACTCTGTTATTATTTACTAGGCTTTCGCTCACAGTTTACTATATGTATGTAGGTGAGCCGGCACATGACCAAGGCCAGAGTTGACGGCCTTCTGTTCTGTTTTGTCAGCCAACCGTTGCGTCTCCCGAGGAGGTTCCGATCGAAGTTAATGCCATGGCTGTTTTTGTATTTCATGCTAGTCTATGTATATGTTTGTAAGACAGGTCTTGGGTCGTACACTTGTAAATATTGTGTATCTAGACTGGTATGCTTATATATATAAATAAGTTTTAAAATGTTCTGTCCCATGTACGTTATCACAGCTCATTGGACCTTGTCTACTTTGTATTATTGCTTCCGCAGCCCCTTATTATCTGCTAATCTGTACAGAGGCCTTTGGTAATCCACGGATTACTGACCGGTTATGGTACTAAACCTACAGGGGCGGGTTTGGGTCGTGACAGAGTGGTATCAGAGCACGTGTTCTACCGCACACACAGATCCGTATGAGCTTAGGGTGTCCTAGTAAGAGTTAGGGGCATTCCATCTGCATGTGTGAGTGTGTGGTAACGTAACTAGATATGAAAACTGAATGTACTTTTGACTCATATGAATTGAAGGAAACAAATAAGATTATGCCTATGTTTACTATTATTTGATGTCTGTATAGTAAGATGGAGAATGCAGGGGGAAGTGGTGAAAGTGAATCTTCAGAGGCTCGCATGGGCCGAATGGAACAGATGCTAGCAGCATTAACTGAAACCTTAATACAACAACAGAGACAACAACCTTTGCCCCCTCCGCCTCCACCAGCACAAGCCGAGGTAGACAATAATGACCTTATTAATTTAACTCAGAAGTTTATGAAAATGAAGCCACCAACATTCTATGGTGGAATTGAACCACTGAAAGCAGAGACTTGGTTACTGGAAATGGAAAAGCTGTATGAAGTATTCCCTTGTACCGAAGTCCAGAAAGTCCTTTTAGCCACCTATACTTTGAAGGATGAAGCCAGAAGGTGGTGGTTACTGATCCGAAACAACAATGGGACTATGACATGGGCACAGTTTAACACGATCTTCTACGACAAATATTTTCCCCAATGCTTCAGGGATCGGAAGGTGTCCGAGTTTCAAGAACTTAAACAGAGAAAAATGGCAGTAGTAGAGTATGAAGCTAAATTCACTGAACTGGCACAGTTTGCTCCACATATGGTGGACACTGATTACAAGAAAGCACGAAAATTTGAGGGTGGATTAGATTTGGAGGTGTTTGATCGGGTAGGCGTACTGAAATTGCCTACTTATGTGGAAGTGTTAGACCGATCTTTAATGACGGAAGCTACTATAGCCGCTATGAAACAGAGCAAGGCCCCAGCAACTACGACAAATGAGTGGAGAGGAAAGAGGACCGGATTTGGTTTCAAGAAAGGCCGGTCAGTTTCGAAGAGGCACAATACAGGATACTCCAGCAGCTCTAGCCAAAGTAGCGGATCTACTCCAAACTGCCCCGACTGCGGAAAGAAGCACCGGGGTACTTGTTATCGAGCATCAGGTGCATGTTATCGTTGTGGCAAGACTGGCCACATGGTGAGGGATTGCCCAATGAAATCCAGTGAGGTTAACTGTCGTATGACAAGTTCCACCGGGTCTATTTCCACAACAAGACCAAATGCAAGGGCCGATGTTAGAGGGAATGCAAATAATGAAATGTTGAGGCAAGGGAGAGTGTTTGCCTTAGTGCCCGGTGACGTACCGAACACCTATACTATGGTGTCAGGTACACTCTCTATATGTTCTCAAAATGCATTTGTACTGATAGATTCTGGATTTACGCATTCCTTTGTATCGCATGCTTTTTCCCGAAAATTGACTAGACCATTAGAACTTATGACCTATGTGTTGTCTGTGTCTACACCGTCTGGGGATTCTATGGTGTGTACTCATGTTTATCCAGCATGTGATGTTATGATTGGCGATATGATGTTATATGTGGACTTATTACCCTTGCACATAAATCATTTTGATTGTATTTTGGGGATGGACTGGTTGACTAAATACTGTGCTACCATTGACTGTGCAAATAAAACCGTTGTGTTTAGACCACCGGGGATGCCTGAATTTACTTTTATTGGGAATGGGGTAGTTTCTCCCCCATATTTGATTTCGGCTATGAAGGCTATAAAACTCCTTAGGAAGGGATGCAGGGGTTATCTGTGTTGTATACTGACTGCACCATCTGACAGTACTACTATAGAAACCATCCCTGTTGTTTGTGAATTTTCTGATGTGTTTCCAACCGACTTACCTGGGGACTTAGTTGATAGAGAGATTGAATTCACTGTTGAGGTACTTCTAGGGACACAACCTATTTCCAAAACTCCCAATAGAATGTCTACCTCTGAATTGAAGGAGTTGAAAACCCAACTTCAGGAACTGTTAGATAAGAAATTTATCCGTCCGAGTACCGGGGTGCTCCAGTCTTGTTTGTCAAAAAGAATGATGGATCTTTGAGATTGTGTATAGACTACCGGGAATTGAATAGAGTGACTATCAAGAACAAATACCCTTTGCCTCGCATAGATGACTTGTTTGACCAACTTCAGGGCGCCCAAGTGTTTTCCAAAATTGACCTCAGGTCCGGGTATCATCAATTAAAAGTTAGAACTGAGGACATAGAGAAAACTGCATTCCGAACTAGATATGGACATTATGAATTTTTAGTAATGCCGTTTGGGATGACCAATGCGCCTGCAGCTTTTATGGATCTTATGAATAGGGTGTTTAAATCATATCTGGATGACTTCATTATTGTATTTATTGATGATATTTTGATCTATTCTAAAGACAGGGAAGAACATGATAACCATCTGAGAACCACTTTACAGATTTTGAGAGAAAAGAAATTGTATGCTAAATTGTCCAAGTGTGAGTTCTGGCTTGACAGTGTGGCATTTCTGGGACATGTGATCAACAAGGATGGAGTTTCTGTTGACCCCCAGAAAATTGAAGCTGTCGTGGATTGGCCTAGACCGACAAATGTAACAGAAGTCCGAAGTTTTCTGGACTTGCAGGTTACTACCGGAGATTTGTGAAAGACTTCTCCAAGCTTGCCTTGCCATTGACTCAATTAACTCAGAAAAATGTGCCATTTGACTGGAATGAACAAAGAGAGGCAGCTTTCCAAGAGTTGAAAACCAGGTTAGTGACTGCACCAATTTTAATTTTGCCTAATGGTACTGATGGGTTTCAAGTGTACAGTGATGCTTCCTACAAAGGTTTAGGGTGTGTACTAATGCAAAACGGAAGGGTGATTGCCTATGCTTCTAGACAACTCCGACCTCATGAAAAGAATTACCCAACACACGATCTTGAATTAGCGGCGGTGGTGTTTGCTTTGAAAATCTGGCGCCACTACTTGTATGGAGTCACTTGTGAGGTGTACACTGACCATAAGAGCTTGAAATACTTCTTCACCCAAAAGGAATTGAACATGAGACAGAGGCGATGGTTAGAGTTAATCAAAGACTACGATTTGCAAATCTTGTATCATCCAGGAAAGGCTAATACCGTAGCAGATGCCTTGAGTCGAAAATCAATGGGAAGTTTGTCATGTCTGTTATCCAACCGGAAAGAATTGTTGACTGACCGAGAACAAGATGGGTTATTAACTGCTATTGCTGCTCAACCTACAATTCTTGACGAGATTAAACAGAAACAGTGCGAAGATGACTATCTGAAGAAGATCATGGAGGAATTTGACTCGAAGCCAAGGCCAGGATTTGTATTTGAGAACGGTGTACTGAAATTTCAGAACCGTCTTTGTGTGCCTGATTGCGATGACTTGAGGAAACGTGTAATGATCGAAGCCCACAGTAGTAAATTTGCTATGCATCCGGGGAACACGAAAGTGTATCATAACTTGAAACAAAATTTGTGGTGGCCTGGAATGAAAAGGAGTATTGCTGATTTTGTAGCTAGATGTCTACAGTGCCAACAGGTAAAAGCTGAACATCAACGACCCGCTGGTTTGTTACAACCGCTCCCAATACCGGAATGGAAATGGGAGCACATCACCATGGACTTCATTGTGGGATTGCCTCGTTCTTCTCGAGGTATGGACTCTATCTGGGTTATAGTTGACCGTTTAACTAAGTCTGCCCATTTTCTGCCTGTCAAAACTATCTATAATGCTGATAAATTGGCCAATATCTATATAACTGAAATTGTGAGATTGCATGGAGTGCCAGTATCTATTGTGTCTGACAGGGACTAAAAGTTTGTATCGAGATTTTGGCAGAGTTTGCAACAGGCTTTGGGAACTGAATTGAGACTGAGCAGTGCCTATCACCCACAGACAGATGGCCAAACTGAACGAACGAACCAAACTCTGGAGGATATGCTCAGAATGTGTGTGTTAGACTTCCAAGGAAATTGGGAGACCTACTTGCCATTAGCTGAATTTGTGTACAACAACAGTTATCATTCAAGCATTGAAATGGCTCCTTATGAAGCTTTGTATGGAAGGAAATGTCGTTCTCCGATATGTTGGGCTGAAGTAGGTGATAGACCTTTGTTAGGTCCAGAACTTGTGCAAGAAACAACCGAGAAAGTGAAACTGATACAGCAACGTCTGAAAACTGCACAGAGTCGACAAAAGAGCTATGCTGATGTTCGAAGAAGAGATAGGGAATATGAAGTTGGAGATCATGTGTTCATTAAGGTGACCCCGATGAAGGGTCAAACTCGGTTTGGTGTTAAGGGCAAATTGGCGCCAAGGTACGTTGGACCTTATGAAGTTCTTGAAAAGATCAATCCGGTATCATATCGGATAGCCCTACCTCCTGTAATGGAACATATGCACAATGTCTTTCATGTATCGATGCTTCGGGAATATTTGAGAGATCCACTTCACATCATTGAACCGACACATGTGCTTTTGAAAGATGATTACACCTACGAGGAAAGACCTATTCAAATTGTGAACCGCAGGATCAAGAGATTGAGAAACAAAGAGATACCGTTGGTAAAAGTAGATTGGCAAAACCACGGAGAGACCTATGCAACTTGGGAAACCGAGGAAGACATGATGAAAAGATATCCCGATTTGTTCCCGTTGGACCCAATGTTGATTCAGAACGAAGGTAATTCGAGTTTGGGGACCAAACTCTTTTAAGGGGGGAAGACTGTAATAACCCCGACCTCAGATTAATGCTAAAACATGACTAATTATGCCTAACAGTAATTTAGAAGGAATCTGGGATTAATTTGCATGTGTATTGCATTATTTATGTGTTTCTATCTGTTTGATCGCTAAATTATCTGTTCGTATCTTATGCTTTAAAACGCGAATTGAAAGCCTTATCGGCGCCCGATTTCGAAATGATTAGATTAGCGGTTGACTAGTTAGAATATATGTGATTTTATGGTAGGTTTAATTAAAATTTGATTTGGTGTGATTAATTAGACTAAATAAGCTAAATTATCAAAGTTAGACTTATTTACAAAAACGCCACCTAGTGGACTATTTCATGAGCCATTTGTTTGATTTCCTTATGTTAGCTTTAACATATTTCCTCAACCATCTTCCTTGTTAGAACCGACTAGAGAGAGAGGGAGAGGTAAGAGGTTGAATTCATCTAGAGTTTTGGCTTGGAACTTAGGAGAATTGAAGAGGCTTTGCTTATTTGAGCTCCTAGACTTGGAATTCAAGGTTTAAGGTAGGAGATTTCCCTTTCAAGTGTGCATTTAAGTTTAATTCTTGCATGGTTCATGGAAGAGTAGAGTTTAAAGTCAAGTTTTGGTTTAGATTGTTGAATTGAAGCTTAAATAATGCATGCATGTGTATATCATGAAGTTTGAGGTTGTTTTTATAGAAATTCTTGCATGCATGTCCACATTTTTGTTATAGTCCATGAACTCAACATGTTTTGAAGTTAAATCTTGCATTTGATCTTGTTTTAGAACTTTGGAGTTTCAAGGAACCCATGCATGTGTTGAATTTGCATTGTTCTTCATGTTCTTGAAGTTTATTTGAAAATTGTGTTTAATTGAACTACCTTTGGGCTTTGATTTCTCAAATTGATCTTTGAAACATGTCATATTATGAGTTTACAAGTGTTTTCCAGAAAATTAGCCCAAAATGATCGAATTTGATGCATTGTAGTTGAGTTTTGAGCTTGAGGTTCAAATCTGGAAATTCCAGATTTTGGACTCACGCTCGAGCGGGAAACTCTACGCTCGAGCATACATACTGAGTTCATGCATTACGCTCGAGCGAGAATTTCGTGTATCCAGTACTTTGCCTGTGTTTACAGTCCGCTCGAGCGGTAATGCACGCTCGAGCGAGGACTTGTGTCTCACGCTCGAGCGGGTATCGAGTGCCCATCGAGCGTGAATTTCGTGCATCCAGTACTTTTATTGTAGCTTGCAGTCCGCTCGAGCGGAGTAATCCACGCTCGAGCCGATTCCTTTTGTCTGCATGTCCGCTCGAGCGTAGAAGGCCACGCTTGAGCGGGACCCCTGTTTCAGCAAAATTTTGAAAAGTGTTTTAAAGCACATCTTTGCATCCTCATTCCATCCTAGGCATTCATAGGCCATGTTTAAGACTCTATAGTGAAGGTAAGAGATTAGAAACACACTAAGAGCTAATGAAATAAGTTTTGCACAATTAGAACGTGTGTTTCAAGTGTGTATCTGTTATGTGTCATGTAGGTCACGTGCCACGCCTTGTCTGATCGATCTGCTCTGTCTGTCTGTCTGTCTCCAAGCCCACTGTGAGTAATAACTCTGTAAAGTTATGTTCAACTGAAGTATTTTCTTACTGGTATTGTATGATCTGTTTTCTGAAATGCTACTTTATGAGTCATGAATGAATGTCCAATTTTCTGAAATGTATTGTGGCACCCTTAGTTCACGTGGCCCTCGCCTGGAGGTAACAATACCGCTGCCAATCTGCATCTGGCCCTCGCCCGGGGGTAACAATACCGCGGCCAATCTGTATCTGGCTCTTGCCTGGGGGTAACAATACTATGGCGACTTGCGCGCAAGATATGGACCTTTATGGTCGTTGGTACCAACTATATATGTGGGTCTCTAGACCAATCTGATCTGATAGCTAATGGGTGTACCACGTATGATCTTATGCAAAATCTAGATATGAACATGATTGTGAATCTAAATCTATTTCTGTTCTGAAGTCTGTATATGTTCTGATTTAAATACTAAATTCTAAATTATGCTGGACATCGTTCATAAAACCCCTTTACTCTGTTATTATTCACTGGCTTTCGCTCACAGTTTACTATATATATGTAGGTGAGCCGGCACATGACCAAGGCCAGAGTTGACGGCCTTCTGTTTTGTTTTGTCAGCCAACCGTTGCGCCTCCCGAGGAGGTTCTGATCGAAGTTAATGCCATGGCTGTTTTTGTATTTCATGCTAGTCTATGTATATGTTTGTAAGACAGGTCTTGGGTCGTACACTTATAAATATTGTGTCTCTAGACTGGCATGCTTATATATATAAATAAGTTTTAAAATGTTCTGTCCCATGTACGTTGTCTACTTTGTATTATTGTTTCCGCAGCCCCTTATTATCTGCTAATCTGTACAGAGGCCTTTGGTAATCCACGGATTACTAGCCGGTTACGGTACTAAACCTACAGGGGCGGGTTTGAGTTGTGACACGGCCTCTATCACTTCTATATCTTTTAATCTTTTTACCGAATTGATTTTCAACTTCAAGAAGGAATTCTTTAAATTTTTCAAAAGCATCACTTTTATTTTTCAACAAGTATACATAAGTGTATTTTGAAAAATCATCAATAAAGTGATAAAATATCTATTTCCACCACGTTGTTAAAATTCCTTCAAATTCACATAAATCAGTGTGAATTAATTCTAACAATTCAGTATTTCTCACCACACTTTTATGAGGCCTTTTAGTTATTTTTGCTTGACTGCAAACTTCACATTTCTCAAATTATTTGTTAGTCTGGGAATTAATCCTAAACTACTCATGACTCCCACATGTCGGCTATTAATATGACACAAACGAACATGCCAAAAATTCATAGAAGACTACATGTAAACAGAAACATGTGCTTTATTATTCTCAACATTTAATTTAAATAATCCATCATAGGCATACCCTTTCCCCACAAATATGCCTTTTTTAGTGATTACATATTGGTCAGATTTAATAGTCTGCTTGAAACCAGCTTTATTGAGCAAACAACTCGACATCAAATTTTTTCTCATGGACGGTGTGTATAACACATCTTTTAAAACAAGCACACGTCCAGAGGTAAAATTCAGCTCAACATCCCCACACCCGAGCACCTTGGTTAAACTGGAGTCACCAATCATAATAGTCCTCTCCTCATTAAAAGGAGTGAAATCTTTGAACCAATCTTTATCATAGCAAACATGCCTATTGGCACCAGAGTCTGCCCACCACCCTTCGACAGATTGAGCCATAAAAATATCTGTAATCATAGCCACAAATGGTTCCTCAGTAACATTAGCCTGTGGTCGAGACTGTTGTTTCCGAAATTTGCAAGTTCGAGCAATATGCCCACTTTTGCCACACACAAAACATGTCACATTTGTCAAATCTTGTGAAGGGGGTTCTTAGTTCCATTTTTTTTGCCTCGGGTAATTCTTATTTTGTGGCCTTCTAATATTTTTCCAAATTTTCTTAACTGGCTTCAAGTGACTATTTTTATGAAATTGACCTTTAGGTAAAGTATTTCCAAAAGTTAAATTTACCTTTGCAGTAGAATGCTCGTATCATAAGCGCATCTTGTCCTAGTGCTTCCTTCTTCACCCGAATCTTTGTGATTAGAGTCTCCAATGACGTCTCTTTTGCTTATGACGCATTGACTTCTAGAACTCCCTCCAAGATGATGGAAGTTTGTCAATTATACCTGCTACAACAAGATTGTCTACAATTTTGATGCCTTCGAATCTAACTTCAGTCACTAGCATCTGAAAATCTTGAACTTGCTCCACCACTGATTTTCCATCTATCATTTGATAGCGGAAAATTGACTTTTGGAACTCCCTCCAAGATGATGGAAGTTTGTCAACAATACATGCTACAACAAGATTGTCTCCAATTTTGATGCCTTCGGATCTAACTTCAGCCACTAGTATCTGAAAATCTTGAACTTGCTCCACCACTGATTTTCCATCTATCATTTGATAGCGGAAAAAACGGCTTGCAGCATATTTTTTAGCTTCTGCCTCTTCAGTGTCATATTTATTCTGCAAGGCTTTCCAAATTTTATTGACAGTGGTGTAAGTAGTATCATAATAATCATAAAATTGATCTGAAAGACAATTCAAAATATAATATCGACATTTATACTCATCTGTGTTGTATTTCTCGATTTTTTTAAGATGAGCAGCATACTCCTCGTCGGTCATCTCTTCAGTGGGGACTTTGTTTGGATTTTTCTCGGTCAGGATATGGGCCATCTTGAGGAGACTGAGGTAGAAAAGCATCTTGCCTTTCCATCTCTTGAAATGGGCTCTCTTGAACCGGAAGGGCTTATTGAGATCACCGGTATTCTCGTTGGGCTTCTCTAGTACTGGCTCCATGAATTTTTGCTATTTGAATCTCCTTAAAATTGTTGGTGATAATTACAAATAAAACACCAGAAAATACAAATAATAAAAATTACAATAACTATTGTAAGGGTTGAGGCGCGAAAAATTCGCTCTCTTTAAGAAGATTCAAGCCCTCTGCGGTTAGATAAAGCCTCACACCGGTGCAGCAGAAAAAACCTTGACTTATCCCTCACAGGATACAACAGTCCGACTAAGTCGTATGGTTCACCAATACTGCACAATTGGTTGAACCCAAAACTTTATCACATACACCATTTTTTATTTGCTTGATAATCTCACACAAAACATAATAAAGCAACAAAAACTTCTTCTCACCTCCAAGATAAGAAGTTAAATCAATTTATAGAAGATGAAACTTGTTCGGCAAGTGGCTTGGAGGAGAAGACACTTAGTGGATAAGAATAGGAAAGGAAATTGGTGAGCAATTTCCTTGGAAGACTTGAGAAGAAGACTTGGAAGACTTGTCTTGGAAACTTAGTGGGCAAGTTTTCTTGGAGGAAAAGAAAGGATTAACAAGTTATTTGGAGCCCAATCACAAAATATAATCTATAACACATTATAATATTAAAATATTTACTAACAAAGTGTTTTGAAAAAAAAAAAAAATAGAGGCCCAAGGCCAAAACTTGTTTTGGAACGTAAAAACCTTGAAAATAGAGAAGAAAATACAAAATGATACATACCCAGGTACCAACAGCTAAACCGATTGTTGGATAGATAAAAAATTTGCACAAATAAATTTTGGACAAATAAAAAATTTATACAGAAAAAATTGAACAGATAGAAAATAATTGGAACAAATAGTCCAAACAAGTCAATAAATAAATTAAAGGGTGAAATTGAAAATAAAGGCCTTGTTTGGCTTGTTTTTCAGAAAAATTTTTGGGAAAAATTCTCTACAAATAAATTTTCAAGAGTAATCAAGCCAAATAAATTTTTCCAAAAAAAATCTCAAAATTTTGTTTGGTTACCTAATTTTCAAAAACGCTCTCTCTCTCATACACATCAAATCAATCACTTTTTTTTAAAACTCTCTCTCCAAAACAATTTTCCAAAACCATTTCTGAAAAAAAACAAACCAAACAATTTTTGTATTTTTTTATCTCAATAACTACTCTACAAACACAAACCAAACACAAATGTCTTTCAAAACAAGTAAAAAGACCTCTCATCAAACTATTTTACAAATGGTGGACCTCTCAACAATAAAAAAAAATTCACTGAACCTAATGCCTTAGGCCCTGTTTGGGATACTTGTTTGGGCCATTTTAGCCATATGAGACAAAATAAGCTATTTTAGCCGTATAACACAAAATATCACATTCAAACTATAATTATTTTATTTTTTCTCTTACAAAAATCGAAAAAACTAAAAAACCTATCACAAACGAGGCTTTTTAATCCCAAACTAAGATAGTCAAAAAGCCAACCAACATCCCAAACGAACCCTAGACACCCTCTGAATTAAATTTATCGCTAATTTTCTCTTTAAAAAAATTGAAATCAATAAAAATTATTTCAAGATTGATGTAAAGCGTCTCGTACACTTAAACAAAAAATTTCATGAGAATGTTCTACGTTTAATTCTTTATTTTTATCGGAAGCAATCCTCACTCCTTATGAAAAATGACATTTTATGAAGAAATTTTTTTTTTAAAAAAAATGATTAAAAAAAAAGAAGATAAAAGGATAATGAATTGAAGAAGCTAAATTTATTTATAGACTTCTCTATTAATTTATAAATCAAACACAATCTTAATAAGTACAGAAAGGCAATTGAGAATCATTATTCCACAATGCTGTTCCACTCCACAGGCTTCCCAATCTTTCAATTACAAGAAGGTTAACCAAAAATGCCAAATTCTCTCAACTCCTTTCTGCTATGCTAGAAAAAGTTTGAAAGAAGCACAAGACAAAAGAAAATGAAGAGTACCACTAAAACAAATAAACAACATTGAAATACATAACCGACTGCAAATATAAAACTAGATGCCTATGAGACCACAGGAGAGAGAAATAAATGATAAGAAATTGCATTAACAACGTGAAATATTGTCAAGATTACCAAACAAAACAAAGCCAGCAGTCAAAATTGTTTGATGTATTTCCAAAAAATTCTAAAACAGCATTATGCCACTTATCTTGGTCTAGATAACTCAAAATAAACAGAAGCAAGCTGAATTCAATTATCAACCTCCAACAAAATGCTCAAACGGTTTTAAAACTAGCACAGAGGATAATCTGATGATGCAAGCAAAAATAAGGATCAAGTAGTAGAAGCTGCTTGAGCTGTAAGTCTCTTCTGGGCCTCTTCGATAATGGACAACTTGATACCTTTTCCCTTCGGTAGTGAGATCCAAGGCTTTGTACCTTTCCCAATAGTGAAAACATTTCCCATACAGGGTTGCAAACTCATGACCGGTAGCATCCTGGACATGGATAGTATCAAAGCTTCCCTTATGCTTCTCTCTGTTCTTAATGACTCCATCCATCCCGTCCCCTGTTCCTTCCACCTGTCACCATCACAACATTCCCAACATCAAACTTTATGAAATCTGTGATCTTGTTGGTCTCCAAGTCCAACTTGATTGTGTCGTTAGCCTTTATGAGAGGATCTGGGTAGCAGATAGTTCGCCCATCATTGGTGTTAATGTACGGGATCCCTTTTTGCCCAAACTGCACAGACCTAACCTTGCATAGCTTAAACTGGAGGGGGGGGAAAAAATGGTAAAAATGAGTCAATAGCGACTAGAAACTAAAATCACCAACCATCCCGTAAACATAGCATAAAAATCAAGGCCAATAAAAAAAAGTGCTCATCCAATTCAAATCTAACACCATCATTAAGCATATACAAGAAATCAGACATACCACAAAAAACAAAACAAAATCAGAATAAAACTTCATGTTCCACTCGGCATCTCTTTTTTCTTTCGCAGCATTACCATTTCAATAATATTCTGTCTCATCATGACATAATAATGTAAATAATTGATGTAATGACCGGTAGAGAGCAGTCCCCCAATGACCGGTATATATGACATTTTTCTCCCAAAATGTGCACATAAATTTAAAATATATATATATAATTAATGATAATTTCAACAGTAGCCAAAAGCAAATTATTTCCCTGAAACAACGAAGAAACGAAAAATAATTAAGTAGAAAGCACAGGACTAGCCTTAGCCTCTTCATCCCTAATTGAGTGGAGACGAAATCTACCCTTGGTGTCATATAGAATACGAAAGTTCTCATTTGTTTTTGGAATTGACACAACATCTGGCAATGGAGAGGGTAACGCAAGGGTTATTAAAAAATTTCCACATAGAACCACCACATAAACATTTAGGAAGAGAACAATGCTTCATCATACATTAACTAAATCCACCTTTCCACCATCTTTTCATATTTTTCCTTAACCTAGGATAGACTATACGAAAATATTATTATAAAAAATGTGGACATCAACCGAGTTTGCATACCCATGAACCCTGCAGGGTAGGTCTTATCTGTCCTGACCTTCCCATCAACGAAAACATGTCGTTGCATTAAAATGGATATGACCTCACGATATGTGAGAGCATACTTCAGCCTGTTCCGCAGGATAAGGATCAATGGGAGGCACTCCCTAGATTTGTGTGGCCCAGATGATGGTTTGGGAGCCTACCAAAAGAATTAGAAAATGCACAAAAAAAGTGAGATCTGATGCGTTACAAGTACCTTGCAAGAACAAATGGTACAAGCATGGCAAAACAAACTTACAAATGCTCCACCAAGCTTGTCAAGCATCCAATGTTTTGCGGCATTAAGCCTCTTCAGATGCTTCTTCAACCCTCTAGCCTGTAAAACACCATAAAATTGAAGGTTCAGCAATCAGGAAATCACCTCAGATGAGATAGAAGCACTCTGCATTCCAGTCAGATTCTGTGCATATATGAATATAAACGAATTTGTTAAGATGCATGGCTGAAAACATAATACACTATAAACCCAAAACAACAATAAATAGATACCAAGACATTGCTAGAAGGAATTGCAGTCCGCCCATTGATTGTCCTTCTAATTTGCTAATGGTTAGTACAGTTGAGAAAAAACAACAATCATGCATGAGAAAGAGGATTCCAGACTGAGTTTAACCACCTCGAGCAAAAGATATTCAGAAGTTACAGTTGCACCACCCCACCCCACAATCACTTTGCTTTGACAATACGATACAGGCTATAGGGTGGGCGTGGGTCCTTTCAAAAAGGATTTGAACTCAACTACTTTGTTCAAATTTAACCAAAATATAAGTCTAAAAGAACCATTCTTTAATTATCAAACAACTTCAATATTTTTTATATTATTTTTAAATAAATTATGAACGACTTATAGAAGACAACAGGCAACATGTACTTCCTTACCTGGAATTGATGGGTAACATAAGGTCAATTCCAGATTTATTAATACTCATTAGAATCATGGATTCATTTGTTAGGCATAAAAATTGTTCTAAATAAAATAACAATAATAAAATAAAGGGAAAAAAATTATACTTTATACTAAATTTTGTAGTTACGTAAGAATGAAGGATGACCAGCGAGAAGAGAGTAGACCATGAATGAGGCTTGCCAAATTGGTTGGGTTAATTTGGAATTAAATATTCCTGGGAACTTTTTTAAAAAAAATGGAATGCTAAGAAAAATATTTCACAAAAATCCTAACTTTTAAGAATAATTGAAACATCTGTTAGACTTTTCTTGAGGAAAAAAAACACACAAAAATCATTTAAAAAAGAGAAACACATCCATATTTCTCTGCAATTGAACAGAGTTCCTATTTATCGCATAAACACACATACAGAATTTGATCATGCTTGCAACACCCAACAGATCCGTGCTCAGTTTTAGTACTCAATTGAAACAAAGATATACTTAAACAATTCAAAACCCATAATAACAAGCAAATGCAATCTATGACAATTGACTAGTTTAGCATTTTCTGCGATAAAAACGAACAGGACAAGGGGTTCAAAAAAAGAGCAAAACGAACCATGTTTGTGCCTTCGAAAAACTAGTCACCGCCCCTAGTGTGAGGCCGACGCCGGCGGCTGTGGTGGTGCCACGCTGCAGTCCCGAACGAGTGTGCCAAAGATGAGACTCCTAAAACCCTAAGAGCATGTTTGTTTTGAGGGATAAGGGTGTGGGATTGGACTATTAGTCTCACCGGATTAATAGTCTATTATTTGTTTGAAAAATTTTGTTCCGGATTAATAGTTTTCCGGACTATTAGTCCCACAAATATGGGACTATTCTATCCCATGGGGGTGTGGATAGAAACCATGGGATTGGTATCCCATGGAATTATTTTGTGAAATGTCCATTTTACCCTCCATGTTATTACTTAGTAAACAATTAGAAAAGGGTAAAATAGTCTTTTGAACATTTATAAATTATTTTTTTAGTGTTGTTAATTTAAAATTATATATTAAATAAAAAATTTAATTATAAATTATAAATTAAATTTAATTAAAAATAATAAATTAAAAATTATGGCCTTATAAATTAAATTTTTTTAGTGTTGTTAAAAATTAAATTTACATATTAATAAAATTATTTTTTTAGTGTTGTTAATTTAAAATTATATATTAAATAAAAAAATTTAATTATAAATTATAAATTAAATTTAATTAAAAATAATAAATTAAAAATTATGGCCTTATAAATTAAATTTTTTTAGTGTTGTTAAAAATTAAATTTACATATTAAATAAAATTATTTTTTTAGTGTTGTTAATTTAAAATTATATATTAAATAAAAAATATAAATTATAAATTAAATTTATTTAAAAATAATAAATTATAAATTATGGCCTTATAAATTAAATTTTTTTAGTGTTGTTGAAAATTTAATTTATATATTAAATAAAATTATTTTTTTATTGTCGTTAATTTAAAATTATATATTAAATAAAAAATATAAATTATAAATTATAATTTTAATTTAATTGAAAATAATAAATTAAAAATTATGGCCTTATAAATTAAATTTTTTTAGTGTTGTTAAATTATAAATTATAGATTACAAATTTAAAATTATATATTAAATAAAAATTATAAATTTCAAGGATAAAATAGTCTTTTGAACATTTTTCCTTCTCCATAATATCCCAAACAAACATGGGATTCAATAGAATAGTTCAATCCAGACCTCTAATCCCATGACTAAACAAACATAGGATACAAATTTAGTCCAACAAAATAGTCCCGGGACAATGTATCCTAGGACTAATAGTCCGATGGATTACAATCCCCCTTATCCAGTCCGTCCAAACAAACGCACCCTAACTGGGTTAAATCTCGTTTATATAGTTTTGGCATTCGGTACTACCAGGTATCGTTGGTGTTTGGAAATTGCTATTTTAGTAGGTTATTTAAATTTTTGATTACTTTAGTAGGATGAAATTTTTATGTTTAAAAAGATGATTGAAATTTTTTTAGTTGAATGACATATTTGTGAGAGAAAAAGTAAAATGATTATGAATTTGAAAAGATTACTAATTAATCCAAATTTAGGGAATGTTGATTCATTTAGTCATTTGTTTTTTCTTATGAACCATTTGGTCCTGTTTAATTGGCAAGGATTATTTTCTTTGATTTGACATGTGTGGAGTTTATATATTTACTCTGTTGTGGGATTTGGTGTGATTTCTTTTTATTGATATGTAGTAGTCCTGTTGAGGTTAATGCTTTACATATTTATCCTTTTATGGAATTTGGTGTGATTTCTTTTTGCTGATGTATAGTAGTGATGTTGAGAGCCGGTTTGGTAACACATGCGACGTGACACTTTTACATGATGATCGGTTACCAACATCTGGGTCATTCCCTACTTGGACGTAGTTTAGTAATTAACAAGTGTGATGTGCAATTTAACATTTTTCATTTAATGATATCCACGGAATGTCCACGTAACAGTGTTTATGACAGTGTTGACAAAACAACGTTATGTATTAACCACTCAAAAAATATGAACCAACAAAATTATGCATTACTAGACTAACGTCACATTTTGTAAAAACCACCAAACATTTTTAGTATCAACCATCAAAAAATATATCACAAAAACATATGTAATATTAAGTAATCTTCCAATGTATCTTCCAATGTTTTATCATTTTCTTCGAGTTCATCGCCACCAGTAAAGACTACAATCATATAGTCATAAAAATTGTTCCCAAACAAAGTCTGCAAGCTATGAAGGGTAGCTTCTTATTCTTTCAAAAAGCAGAACCTGGCTGAGAAAACTACAAGAACTGCATGAGCTATTCTTGGCCATATTGATGAATTTGACAATTTCTTTTCCAATAAATTCAGACTCAGCAAAAAAATCAAATAATCCTGCCATTTTTTGTTAGGTTGGCAGTTTGGACCAAACAACACACTAACAAAAGAAAAAATGTTTATATTGCTAATTGATATAGATTTACCAGGAGTGTCAATGATATTAAGAATCTGGCCATTTGTCAATGCAATTTTGTAGCTCACAAGTACTGGTAACACCAGTATTTCCAGTGAACACAATGTCAGCTGATGTTACTAGTACTTGTGAGCTACAAAATTGTATTGACAAATGGCCAGATTCTTAATGTCATTGACACTCTTGGTAAATCTATATCTATTGGCAATATAAGCATTTTTTATTTTGTTAATGTGTTGTTTAGTTCAAACTGCCAACCTAACAAAAAATTGTAGGATTATTTGATTTTTCTGCTGAGTCTGAATTTATTAGAAAAGAAATTGTCAAAGTCATCAATATGGCCAAGGATAGCTCATGCTGTTCTTGTAGTTTTCTCAGTCAGGTTCTGCTTTTTGAAAGAAGAAGAGGCTACCCTTCATAGCTTGCAGACTTTGTTTAGGAAAAAAATTTATGACTACACGATTGTAGTCTTTACTGGTGGCGATGAACTCGAAAAAAATGATGAAACATTGAAAGATTACTTAATGTTACATATGTTTTTGTGAAACATTTTTTGATGGTTGATACTAAAAATATTTGGTAGTTTTTATGAAATAAGACGTTAGTTTAGTGATGCATAATTTTGTTGGTTCTAATACATAACGTTGTTTCGTCAACATTGTCATGAACATTGTTACGTGGACATTTTATAGATATCATTGAATGAAAAATGTTAAATTGCACACCACACTTGTTAATTATTAAACTACGTCTAAGTAGGGAATGACCCAAATGTTGGTAGCCGATCATCATGTAAAACTGTCACATCGTATATGTTACCAAACCGGCCCCCAACAACACTACTATACATTAGCAAAAAGAAATTACACCAAATTCCACAAAAGAATAAATATGTAAAATATTATCCTCAACAACACTACTATATATCAATAAAAAGAAATCACACCAAATCCTACAACAGGGTAAAAATGTAAACTTCACACATGTCAAATTAAAGAAAATAATCATTATCAATTAAATAAGACCAAATAATTCATAAAAAAAAAAAACTAAAGACTAAATGGACCAACATTCTCTAAATCGAGATTTATCCGTAATTTTTTCAAAAAAAAGTGCACATACTTTGCTAAAGTACACCAGCTAATGTGACCGACAGGGAATTGCGCGCGGGTGACGGTGCTTGCATCCCAAGACTCCGAACCCAACCTCCTCCCTCGCTAGGGTGTTATATCGTTAGAGCTTCAAAAAAATGAGTATCCTCACAACAAAGACCCTCCAATGGCGGCGAACTCACTTTTTACCTCCAATTGAATTTAAAGAAGTTCGCTCTCATCGTCGACATCATATCTTCACTGCTAGGGTTTACTCTCTTCGTTGACACTTACACATACTGTAATCGATTCGATTTGGAGGAGCCACAATGAGTGCGAATCCAGAAGATGGAACGAAATCCGACTCTTCGTCTTCGAGCTCAAACGAAGCACCGAAGCCTCAGATTGAGCCCCTGCGGTTGCCTTCTGCGGAGGAGATTCGGGGCCAAGACATTTGGAACAATTGCGCTGTTCGCAGCGTCGTTAGCGGATTCATGGGTTAGTACCACAAATCTAGTCTCCCCCTAATTCAAAGTTACTTCTTTTTTTTTTTTAATTTTATATCTTCACAATTTTGATAGGCCATGGATTCATTACTTCGTAGGTCACTTTGTGCTGTTGTCATTCCATTTCAATTGTTCTACTGATATCGAGAGAGAGAGAGAGAGAGAGAGAGAGAGAGAGAGAGACCCTTCTGAATATTATTTTCTTTTGGATTATTATCTGTGTGTTTTTTTTTGGGGACAATTTATGGATTTGAGCTTGGTGACTGAACCTTTGAGTTTTCTATCTCCTATTTTCTGCCGGGTGTTTTTTTTTTTTTTCCCCACCTTTCTTTCCCATTCAGTTTGATGTATTCAATTCACAACCTGCCTGCAATTTCAAGTTGAGGATTGATACTTGAGTATTTTGTATATTTTTTCTGAGTTCTCTGGTTGGCTTATTTTTCAAAGAAGTTCTCTAGCTTCCATCATTAGATACGAACAGGAATTTACACATGATTATAATAAAATTTGTCTTTTTGAATGATCTGTGTTGGCAAACGGTGTTCTGACCGTACACCATTTCCTCACAATTGCTCTTGATGGGTTGTTAATACTTGTTTACAAACTTTGCATTATGTTTGGCGTAATAAGGAAAGAAAGAACAAAATTGGTTATGCCTTGCAATGCTGGTGTTACTAAGATGTGAATGAAAAACCATCAACAGTAACCTTCTATTTATGGAATGCCCCTATCAAATTGTTATCCATTTATTACGTTTGAGTGTGTGTAACCTCTGAAACAAAAAATGAAGCAATGTGATTGAATGACGGTTGTAAATTTGTAATCTCATTTACAGCAATGTTGTATTGCTCTCATTATTGGAATTTACATGTTGTCAGTTCCTATAAGAAAGTGAGGAGGGAGAACGCAGAAAAGTTTGTAGATATTAGAGTAGGCATATTTCTGGTGATTTCTTTCAAAAATATTCAAAGAGTTCTTTGCTAATTTCCAGTTTGGGACCTTGGTGTTTTACTTGCATGTCTCAGTGATAAGAATATCACAATGGTAATCAAATGCATGATGGACATACATGGGAGGCCAAAAGTACACAACAATGTCCATGAACACGGGCTTAAACTTGATGACATATGCAATGATAAGAACTAAAACAATGCCAATACGCTATTTAATTGGTATCTTTAATGATGTATTATTGTGTTTCTGTGCTAAAGTTTATATTTATGAAGCTTTTTCCCTCCTCTGTGTGTGTGGACATGTATTTATGTTTGAATATTGTTTTAGTTGTTTTAAATCACAGGAAACAAGAAAACCACCTCAACCAAGACAATTAAGATCAACTGAATCATTTTTTCTTTTCTTGGGTGATGTTGAAGTTTCCATGATTTGAAATTTCAAGTTTTTATTTTGCTAAGTTTCATCAGCAACCAAACTAAGTGTTTGTATAATTGTTATGTTTTCTGTTACCCATTTTGCACTGGGTTATATATTTATGAACTGTGTATATATACTTAAAATATTAGCAGAGTTATTTGTGGTTCTTATTGTGTTGCGGTAATATTTGCAGGAGGTGGGCTGGGGTTGTTCATGGGTATGTTTTTAGGGGCATTGGAGAACCCCATAATGCAAGATCAAATGACTGGCAAGCAGCAGTTCATTTATACAGCAAAGCAGATGGGAAGTAGGAGTTGGAGTTCCTGCAAAACTTTTGCAGTTATGGGCTTGATTTTTTCAGCTGCTGAATGTGTCGTTGAGAAGGTATAACAGATTATACAAAAGAGGTTTTTAATTTTTTTTCCTTCCCTTCTTTGTTGTCTGTTTAGTTGCTGAGAAATAAATGGCAAAAAATCAGAATGATTATGAGTTGGCAGTGAAATTTTGAGCTCTCTATCTACTTCTATGCAATTTATTGGCAATTAATGTATGTATTTCCAATCTTTCTCCTTTGCTGAGAGTACTAACTCTTGAGTAATTGTTTGAAGGCTCGTGCAAAACATGACATCACAAATACAGTTGTTGCAGGATGTGTAACTGGAGGTGCAATATCGGCTAGGGGTAATCTTTTCCTATTTGTTTATCATATTAACTCTTTATCTGTGAACTGCATGTTCATTTTGAAATAGTCAGATAAAACAATTGTGTATCCTGCCAATTAAGCTTCAGGCATGTCATCCTATTCTAAATAAGTATTTCCCAAATATTTGGTATTTGTGTCACGGGATGGTTGGAAAGAATCCTTACATGTTCTGTACCTTACTTTGGCTTTAGTTTATTCATAGGACATTCAAATATTCCTTTCAGACAAGATAACCTTCGTACTTGTGAGTATATGATGAACAAATGCTTCAACCATTGAAGTCCAATAATTTTTTGCTGGTAAAGTGGTGCTATCGAATTAATTGATTAAAAAAATTTGACACATGAATTATAAATAATGCTGACAATGCCATAACTAATAAATGAGGTCCCCCCCCTATTCAGTTTCTTCCAATCATGTTTGGAGCTGCAAGTCTGCAACTAGACGTAGACTTTAGAGCATAGAAGTGACATGATCATTACAAGTTTACTATGCTGCGTGTGTTCCTTTTTTTCGAATTCCCCAATTATTACGAGCATTATGTTATTGGATGGGTAATCAAATGGGAGAGTTCACTCTCAAGAATCAACATAGAATTCTCCTGGCTTCCTGATGTAGAATGTACATAACCTTTACTTCACATGAGTATGACATCAAGTCTGGAAATAGGAGTACTTCCATATGTCTCTCAGCAATTCTGCCTAATTAAGTTGACAAAGGTATTTATAACATCTTAAAAAAAGATTCCTCTTCCTTGTATACTTGTTTGCATGATAGTATGTGTTAGGCTTTTCTAGATGAGCAAGGAGGATCCCTAAATTCATCTTTATAAATCATACCAAGTTTCACTTTCACGTAGTACTTATATTCCAATTTATGGAAATATCAAGCAATTTCTGATCATATAAAAGTTGGCTATTTTTGACTTCCAGTTACCTTTGTGTAATTTTAACATAATACTTGTGCAACTATTTTTTAACACATCAGTGGAAAGGATCACTGGAGTCATTTGTTGATCACTTTTTTGTTTTATCATTTCATCATAGGCCTTAAAAGGTGTAGGTTTTCTTATCACCAAAAATAAAAAAATAAAAGAAAAAAAAGAAGCAAACAAAGAAAAGAAAGTGAGTATAGCTTTAATTCACCCTCTTATGGTAATTTGTCAAATACTATTTCGTTTTTTTAAATTTTATAATAGTTTCCAATGAACTTAGTGGCCTCAGTGTTTCTTAGAAAAGATTGCATTGAGCTAGGTGCACAAAACTACAGAATTGTTCTTTACATTGAGATGATGTATGTCTTTTATTTTTATTTTGAAATTTTGTGCAATTAAGTTGCTAATTAATTGATTACATCTCAGAGTATGTAACATTGACAAATCAGACTCTTTCTTTAATAATTCAGTGTTCAGTAAGAGGAACATTTTGGGTGACATATATCATTATATGGTTTAAATGCCTAGTTGAAAAATGCTTAGATATAGACCCATTTCCACAAAGTTTCCAAATAGCCGACGGACAATAGCCAACTAAATCAATAAACTATAATTAATCATTTTATAATTCATAAAATTAATTTATAACTACATAACAACATATATCTCTACTATTTTAGCTCTAATGATAGGACTACACTTGGTTGGTCCCTGTATCCTGTTTGTTTGCATCTGCGAGAACCAATACTATTCTCTTCCAGTTTCTGAAGAGATGAATACTAAACGGTCTTATGTTTGTTTAGAAGGTTTTATTCAGCTTATATAAAATAGAAAAAAGTAGTTTCCCAACTCTCTCAATGGTTATTATGATGTTATCCTTGAAAGCATGGTTATCAAAATCCCGATCCGGATCCTACGATCTTACGATCCATTTGAGTACAATCGATCCAGATCGTGTAAAAAACTCCTTATAGGTAGGATCTTTCGATCCTAATAGTGGGATCTTATAGGATCGTGGAATTCCGATCCGAATCCGATCCAATTTACAAGCCTTGTTTTGTATTGTATAACATATTTTATTGTAAATTTTATATTTGTTGTTTAAATACCAATTTATGTGGTCAAAATAAATAATAAAAATTAAGTAGAATTGAATAAAATAGACTAAGAAAAACAAACTAGGAAACAAATATTCAAATATTGCGGTAATTTAAGAAAATTAAATAGTCGGAAAAACAAACTTAGCTTTAGCAGAGTCTAAGGATGGTAAGATGATTGCAACTTTATCCCAATTTTTGGAGAAATTATTTTTGTGGCTCGAATCCACTCCACCAGGGATGCTAACGACAAACCTTATCATTCGACTAAGCTACTCTTTTGAGTTCTTAATCTATTTTCAAATCCAACTTTGTTAAATATTTTTTCTTCACTTTTTATGCATTATTGTAGATTGTAAAGTATTTTGTTATAGAATTCTTCTTCTTCACCTTCTTTTTTGATGAAATACAAAACTTTTACCATCGAGTTTTCTATTGCATAATATTATATGTACATTTTACATGGAGTATTATATTTTTCACAATATCTTCACTTCTTTTTAATAGAATATAGGCTCATTTTGTGTATATTTTATAAGAAATATTTATTTAAATTAAATTATTATGTAATTTGTCTTTTTCGGTAAGATCTTACGATTTTCGATCCGATTCTACGATCCGATCCTATAAACACCTCCAACGATCCACCGTAGGATCCCGATTTTAACAACCTTGCTTGAAAGAAACTAGTGATGTGAGGCTTTTTAATGATGGGAAGGTCTGGAAAATATTGCTTGTGCTACTACATTATCTTCAAATGTAATCATTGGCATAGTCTTACTTCAATTACTGAGTTTAGCTGCATGATTTTGTTTCGTTCTCCAATGATTAGTTGAAACAGAATCAGATCATTTGTTAGTTCTAGAAAGGGTTGTAACAGCTGCATGTTTTAAATGCAATTGTTTCAGTCTAGGGACTGGAGACAAATCGCTACCATTGGTTCTCCAGCTTTTTGCTATACATGGGCTTCATAATTATCTTGAGACCCTCTCTTTTTATTACAGAACTATTATCAATGGCAAAAATGAAATTATAGGGACAAAATGTAATCGCACTGCCACTTCATAAAACACACTGCCACTTCATAAAACCGGCATGGTAGAATCTTGGTAGTTTACTCATGTTTCAGTAAATTCTTCTTTGTTTTGCGCCTAGTCCTGTGAATATCTAACCTATGACCGTCTTATTTGTGTTTTTTAGGTGGTCCCAAAGCAGCTTGTGCTGGTTGTGCTGGCTTTGCTACATTTTCGGTTCTGATAGAGAAGTTTTTGGATAGACATGATTGAGCAAACGTGTATCAGGTTCCAGTTTTGCAGATGTAATAGTTTTATGAGTCTGGATAAGCGAAAGTAATACTCCCGGATGCATAATTCATTCGTATTTATTTTTAACTGCCACCAAATTTACTTTTGCCCCTTTAATGTGGGGATGTATCATGAGATATACAACCCTTGTGGTTTTGTATTAATTCTGTTCTCTTCTGCTACAATTTTCAATGGCAGAGATCTGTCCTTAGATTGAGCATCATGTGCTTAGTTCTACCATATACTTTCTGTTCAACATTCAAATAAAGTTGTTTACTTTTGGGTGGTTTGATTGTGTTTGTATTGAAAGATTGCTCAAGCTGTGAAAAAAAGAGCTACTGATACTTTCTGTGGATCGAAAGTTGATATCCATGTGGTTGTTGAAGGAATGACAACTTAGAAATGGTGTTGGAGGAATGACAACCATGATGGTTGTATTCATCGTTAATTCATTGGCCATGGCTGGTTGTATTCATCATTGCCGTCGGCTATGGTGGTGGATTGACGTTGCTTGTCATCCTTATTGTAGCCGGTGGTAGTTTATAGATGGTTGTCACAAATGTCTACCTGCACTAGGTTAAACAAGGGAGAATTGCAAATCAGTGGAAACTTGACAATTAATTATGGTACGGAGGTGCCAGTGGATAGTTGTTAAATAATTATATTCTTATGGAGGTGTAAATAAAAGTTATGTCTTATGTCATGCACAACTTTGACTTTGCACACGACTTTACATTTGCACTAGATAGAGATTTATCTGCATATCTTAAAGAATTGTAATTATTTTGTCGACTGGTCACTTATTTGTAATTCTCAGAAATAAGTGAACTCAATTCAGAAGAATTTGAGTTTTAAAACATACAAACTAAACCCGCTGGGATAATTCATGTAGATAAAATTAAGCTTTAACACTGTTTGGGAACAGCATTAATTTGTATTAAAAGGAAAGGAAAAGATTGGAATGAAATCTGTTTTTTGGTATTTTTGACATGGAAAATTATATGGTATATATTTCCTTTGGAATGTTGGATTATAACTTATTATACTGTTAGTTATGATTTATTGTGATATTAATTATGATATTATTTTAATTATAATTTAATAATTTTCTGATCATACCTTGGTTATAATTTTTTTTTATAGATTGAGTTATAATATTTGTGTACCATAATATTAATCAAGCACACTGAATATATTTCTTATATAAGGGAAAAATATTTTAAAATATTGCAAGAGGTCAAAAAAATTTGTAACTGGACTCTTTTCCATAATTATCACTAACCCAAGCACAAGCAATATAATTATCAATGGTGTTACTTACACTAATTAGTATATCAATTAATATATCAATACATATTATAATATTATAATTTCAAAATTATAAATCCCATTTATTATACAAATTACGTAAATTCAAAACTAATAAATTATATCATATTATTTATTAATATACTAATTAATGTATTAATTGATACGTATGATTTTATTTTATAACTATCTATTATTTCGCACAACAAAAAGGAAATGAAAAACAAACCTCCTAGCTTTCAAGTTTTTTTGTTTTTATAAAAATTTCACTTTCATGCTTTTTATAATTTTGACTTTTGATTTCAAAAATTCAATATTGAAGTGTAGGATTAAAATTGAATTTGTATTATATAAAATAAATTCGAATCAGAAGAGAAAAATTAATGAATAATTTATAAATAGTAAAATTTTAGATCTATAGGCTGTAGTTATTAATTTTTTCTAAACTTTTTAGTAGCTTATTATTATCCGAACAATGTGGGTGTTTGGGAAGTTGTTATTTTAATAAGTTATTTTAATTTTTAGTTATTTTAGTAGGTTAAAATTTTTGTATTTGAGAAGATGATTATATTTTTTTATAGTACAATGTGATATTTGTAAGAAAAAAAATGATATAATTATAAATTTAATGTGATATTTTATCTTATTAATTATTGGGTAAATTACACTTACACTCCATGAGGTTTGGATTTAATACAAATCACTTATGACGTTTGAAAAATTACACTAACTTCCCTATTATTGTAATTATTTAGACGGAATTAAGACATTAAACTGATGTACTATCTCTTTTTTCGCTTCGCTTTACTTTCTTTTTTTTCCTCTTTCCTTTATTTTTTTTTTTTTAATGTAATTTTTTCTATTTTTCTACTGAAAATTGTTACATTTTATATAAATAAGAATTTATAAAATGAAACTATTAATCACAAAGATAAAAATATTATTTCCAAGTCAGACAGTGGATAGTAACTAGATGAAACCTCAAAGAGTGTCAATGTAATTTACTCCTAATTATTTTAATTTATTTTATCTTTTTATCAATTTCCTATCTTTTGAACCGACCAACATTTTTGTGTTCAACGTTTGTGAGCAACTGTAGAGCTGAGCTGGAGAGTGAGAGACCAGAGTGAGGCTGAGAGAAGAAGAGAAAGCAAAAGCAAAGGAAAAATGTCAAGCAACACGAAAGCAGGAGGAGATGGACAGGTAGTGTGCGTTACAGGAGGCAGCGGCTTCATCGGCTCCTGGCTCGTCCGCCTCCTCCTCGACCGCGGCTACACCGTTCACGCCACCGTCAAGGATCTCAGTCTCTCTCTCTCTCTCTCTCTCTCTCTCTCTCACCTTCAATCCCTTTTCCTAACAAAAAAATAAAAAATAAAATTGGTTGTTTCGATTGTGTTTCTGTAGAGGATGAGAAAGAAACGAAGCATCTAGAAGCCCTAGAAGGAGCAGAATCGCGTCTCCGCCTCTTTCAGATCGATCTCCTCGATTACGACTCCATCGTCGCCGCCGTCACTGGCTCCTCCGGCGTCTTCCACCTCGCTTCCCCTTGCATCGTCGATCAAGTTAAAGATCCCGAGGTCCGTATAACGCATACATATCTATAATTGTTTTCGTTTGATTATCATGTCGATGTGCTATATGTATCTCTCTCTGCTTGGGTTTGATAACAGAGGGAGCTATTGGAACCGGCAATTAAGGGGACACTCAACGTGCTCACGGCGGCCAAGGAATTGGGGGTTCGGCGCGTGGTGGTGACCTCGTCTACATCGGCTATCACCCCGAGCCCTAACTGGCCGGCCGACAAGGTCAAGAACGAGGATTGCTGGACTGATGTTGAATATTGCAAGCAGAATGGAGTGAGAACCCTTTTCCCCTTTTTGTTTGCTCATAATTTTTTTTTTAATAAATTTTATTGCTTTAATTTTGCTTATATTTGAGAAATTTGGAATTCTAGGCCTTCAGCAACTTTAGCTATCACAACTGAATTGGTTCAAAGGCACGCCTAAATTACGAAAGATGTAATTTTTTTTATTTTTGTTGTTATTGAAATCTTATATTATCTTAGCAACAAATTATCATTTTTGGTTTAGAAATATGAATTCTCAAGCGTCTGTACTAATCATAGTAAGGGTGTGCCGTAATGTTAGTAATTTCAGTTAGGAAAAGAGAGATGTAGGAATGTATGGGAAAAAGAAAATAAAACCAAGGAATATGTTTTTGTTGAGAAACTATTTAGTTTACTGGAAAAAGTATGCCAGAAAATAAAGCATGGACTTTCTTGTGATGCTTTGTTATGTTAAATTAGCATGAAGCTCTCACTTATAATTTAAACAATTGAAAAAGTTGTGGGTGGGTTTACTGAATCATTTAGTAACTAAACACACGCGATGCAAGGAAAATGGTTTTATCTTATATTTATTTCATTTCTATATCAAACATCAAAGAAGCCGTTCCACTTACTACATGAATTTCTATATCAAACGTCAAAGAAGCCGTTTCCAATTTGTTCTTGTGTATCTTTTAGAGTAAGTTTGAAGCTTACTTCATGTGTGATCTCTCTTGTGATCTCATTTAGCTTCACGAGGTTTCTACTCAAAGGACTATGAACTCATTTAGCTTAGTATTATCACTTTAACATTAGCTTCACGAGGTTTCTACTCATGCTTATATTATATGTTATTGTGGTATTGAGTAAAGTACTTACCCAAAAAACAAAAATGGTTAGTAAAATATTCTCTTAAATTTATATTTTTCTTTTTAATGTTGCTGTGAATATTTTCTTTCTTTATACTAGAAGGATTGCGGCATTGTTTACAGATTTTTAAATCTGAATTGTCTTTTTTGTTGGCTAGTTATGGTATCCACTTTCTAAAACACTAGCTGAGAAAGCAGCTTGGGAATTTGCTAAGGAAAAAGGTTTGGATGTGGTTGTGGTGAATCCTGGAACTGTTATGGGTCCTATTATCCCCCCAGCTCTTAATGCAAGCATTTTAATGCTTCTTCGCTTTCTTCAAGGTAATTTCTGCAAAAGTTACAAGTTATCATTATCATAGATTTTATTAAAGCATGCATTGATTTTAAATGCAGCATTTAGAAAGACTGAATGGGACTAAATATATTTCTTAGTATTTTTTTTTTTTAATCTACAGTTGCAGGGTTTAATGATATCCTTCTAAAAATGGGAGGAAGGGGAGGAATGATAGACACAGGGCTAACTTCTTATCAGTGTAACAGTTATTTAAAAAACTAATGTGGCATTTTATTTTTGGCCAGGCTGCACTGAAATATATGAGAACTTCTTTATGGGACCTGTCCATGTTAAAGATGTGGCCCTAGCCCACATATTGGTCTATGAAAATACATCAGCTACTGGAAGGCACTTGTGTGTTGAAGCTATATCACATTATGGTGATTTCACAGCCATGGTCGCAGAACTTTATCCTGAATATAATGTCCCCAGGTAATGTGTTTTCATCCCCATACTTGCAACTGTTTCCATTGAAGTTATTTACATGATTTTTAGCTAGGAAATATCTGATAGTGCTGTGATGGACAAAAACAATTTTGTTCACCCACCTTTTGGGTGAATTTAACTACCCCTTGATTGGTTATTCTACCAGGGGCCATTGCTTTGGGCCCCACTGAACCCCAATAGAAGAACCAATTGGAGAGGTGGGTAATGTGAACTGACTTTGTGATGGACTGTGAACCTTACGAGTCTACCGTATGGTTAAATCATTTATGGCTTTGAAGCAGTCTGTTTCTGTTTGGGTCTTTCTGGAAAACAGGGGCTAGGGTGATCTTGCTGAGATTGTAATCTATGTATTTTGGCTTTCCAATGAGTCGCTTTCCATATCTATCATATAAATTTGTGGAGATAGGATGAAGACTGGAAGGTGCCACCTTGGCAGTCAATAGTAAAAACTTGGGATCAAAGCCCGCTTTTATTTGGATTGAAGGGTCATGGGCAGGGGCAGGGCTACCCCTGAGACCTGATTGCCCATCACGATTGGACTAAAAGAAATGGGATGAAGACTTAGTGAACATCATGTTATCGTGCAGCTGATGTTAGGGGATTGTAGCTGGTTCCCTTATCTGTGATGTTATAATTAGTGGCTTTTGAAATTTGAAAATGGTTGCAAGTGATTGTGATTTTTAGCCATTTGCTTATCTGTATTAATGCATTTTTTGAAGGCTGCCAAAGGATACTCAACCAGGATTGCTGAGGACCAAGGATGGATCTAAGAAGCTGATGGACTTGGGTTTCCAATTCATTCCTATGGAGCAAATTATCAAGGAAACGGTTGAGAGTTTAAAGAGCAAAGGATATATTTCTTGAGCAAAACAGTGACGACCCCTACCTCCGTAATATTATATCACACTATTTTGATAAGTATAATTGCATGATTGTTGTGTTAATATGTGTATATATATGTTTAATTTTGTGATTATCTGTTAATATATGGAATATCTGTTTAAATTGCCAACTTAGAGACCGGAATTGAGAGCCTAAGCCTCCGTTTGGAAAGTGGGTTGGCTTTTTGGTTTTTTTGGCTTTTGTAGCCTGGGCTAAAAAGCTTGGTTTGGGAAGGGCTTTTTGGTTTTTTAGACTTTTTTTTGTGAGAGAAGAGTGTAATGATTATGGGTTGGATGTGATGTTTTGTTTGTTGTGGCTAAAATAGCCTATTTTGTCTTTTGTGGCTAAAATGCCCCCAAACCTCCTTGCCAAACGGAGTCTAAATGGCTTCAGAAAATGAAATTGATTAGCTTGATAGGCAAATTAGAATATTTAGAATTTTATGGCAACTTTCGTCGAAATTTGATTCAGATCAAAATAATTAAAGTAACTGAATGAACTTAGTTAGAATTGAGCCTAATTAATTAACCTTAATAAACTTATATTAGACTAAGCTAATTACACCCTATATAAGCCTAATTCATGTCTTGAACTCACTTATACAACACATGGGCTGAGATTTAGAGAGAGAGAGAGAATGAAGGTGAACTCAACACTTCAGAGAGAAAAAGGAGAATTTGAAGAGAATTGCTAGAGATTTGGAGAATCAAGCTAAGACAACACTTGAATTCTATACTAGGTATAACACTCATCCCTAATTCATGTAGATATGGCATGTAGAAGTTGAATTCCTCTCATTTTTGAGCTCATTGGCATGTCATTGAAGAAAAGAAGCTAGGAATGCAAGCTCGGAATCGAAGTCTGAAGGGGAAATTAGTGAGGATGAGCAAGTAGATAGTGACTGGGATTTCAACCGTTTTTTTAATGTAGAATGTAGCACTTTGGATGAGGATTTTGGTAAGGCTCCTGAAGCTCTGAATCAGGTCAGTTCTTCCGTTACCCAAGGTTTAACAGTTTCATCTTTTCGTAAGGGGTTACATGCTATTCCAGATTCTTCCTCTTCTGGGGATGGGGTTCGGGATGGGTTGTCTTTGCCTCTTCAGTCCAATTCCTTCTGCCTTGTTCATGATGTCTCATTAGTTGACACTGCTGTACAAGGGGTTACAGCTGATATCCCGAGGGCCACGGTGATTACCTTAGTGTCTGAGTCCTTACATGCAACTATATCTCAAGGTCAGGTGAATGATAATCAGTGTAGGATTTCCAGAAATCATTTTGACAAGGGGGGCTAGGTCTTTAGTGGAGAGAAGGAAGAAACAGAAAGATGGCTGAATGAGTTGAGCAAGTATGCAACCTGCCCAATTGAGGAGAGTGAGATTCCTCATTTTTAGCAATTATTGCAGGTCATGGGGTTGTCATTAGTTAGAATTAAGGACATGTTTGGGTCGGGTAGGGTGAGTAATAGGTCCACGAAGGGGTCAGTTGTTAGAAAGGAAGGTGATAGTAATAAAAAAGGGGTAAGGGAATTAAGAAATTTAGCAAGTTCAGTGAATTACGAGAGGAGAAGTGGGGCGGTTACGGGAGATAAAGTTTCCTTATGAAGATTTTTAGTTGAAATGTTAGGGGTTTGGGCTCTCGGAAAAAGAGGGGTGTTATCAAGGATTGTGAGGTTTGGAATTATGATTTGAGTGTGGAAAATTTGTTTGGTAAAGAGTTTTGAAAATAGTTTTGAAAAGAGTTTTGAATTGAGTGGGGAATTGTTGATGTGACATTTGTTATTTGATACAAAAAGTTACAACTCATAACCAAACGTACAACTCAAAATTATTTTAAAGCACATAATTTTTTTTTTAAAATTCAGAAAATGTTTTTTTCGAATATATAAAAATTAACCAAAAAAAAAAAAAAAAAATTTCACTATTCCGGTCAACCGGACGACCGGTTAGGCAAAATTTGTAAATTTTTTTTTTCGAAACTCGCGCCTGGTACAGACTTCTCTGCAGAGTTTTTGAAACGTGTTTCCAAAACACGTTCCAAATATCATATTCAAAACTGGGTGTAGAATCACATGTTGAAAACATAACCAAACAGAGCCATAAATTTCTAATGTTAAGACCTTTATGGTTCATTGTGATTGGAATATTATTGCTTCATGACGTACCACTTAATTTGATATTGAATGATATCGACGATGAAATTTATTGATTATGGAGAACTGAAATGAGAATTGGTTTGGCAATGTTACATTGCCATCGAATTTCATTCATATAACTTCTTTATTCTGTTATTATTCGTTGGGTCCTAGCGCACTAATTATTTATATATATGTAGGTGGGCAAGCTGAACATCAAAGTTAAAGAAAGCCTCGAGTCTATCCCGGTCCGCCTTTTGATGAGCTTCCAAGAGAAGTAAACTAGGCTCAAGTGGAGCAATGTTAGTTAAACCCCTTTTTGTTTTGTACAATGGTTTTGTATTTGTGTATAAGTTGGGGTTATGTTTATATATGACATAGATGTTTGAACTTATGTGATGAATGTACATAAAGAACGAATGTTTGCTTATGATATGAAGTTTTTTTTTTTATATACGCACGGCTTAATGGATAAATATTATGTTAAATTATACTTCCGCTAAGTCCCATAATTATCTTAAAAAGGTTTTTGTTTACAGAAGCCGTAGGTAATCTATGATTACTGACCGGTCATGGCGCTAAACTTATAGGAGCGGGTTTGGGTTTTGACTTTGTGTCATAGGCTTTTTGGAGGTCTTTCTTTTGAATATTGCGCCATTGATGTATGGCACAGGGACTTTGTAGCATCAATTCTATATAATGGATTTTAGTGTACTTCTTGAATGATCATCTCTCCTTTCTACATAGGCAAGTCGATTTTATTTTCATGCACCAAATTCAAAAGTTTTTGGTATTCTATTCCGAGAGTAGGTTGAAATGCTAAGCTCCCATGGCACTTGTTAATTTCCAATATTGGAAATATATAAGAAAAAGTGTGTTGAAAAAATATGAAAAGATTAGAAAGTGCTTTGAAATTTATAAAAAATATAAATTTATTTATTTATTTTATCATTTTCTTGAGTTCTAAGAATACTTGTTAACCAATATATATATATATACTAGTTGGATCTCATGTGCTCCGCGCGTGGGGTCGTGCTATTGTGGGCGAAATGTATATAATTTTTTAAAAATTTAAATCAATTCAGAAATAGATCTTTCATTTTTATATGATAAATTTGATCAATTAAATAAATTACAATTGTCGAGTTGATTTAATTTTTTTTAATAATATATACAAAATGCTCTACAAAATAAAAATAAAAAATTTATTATTAATGTGGATGAAATAGTTAGGAAAGATTTATAGTAAAAGTTATGCTAATGTTAAACTCTAGTGAACATGAAGAACGCATAGTAACATAGGAACAACTAATATTATACATTGGAGGAGCAACATCATATATATCTATATTTTTATTTGAAAAGTTAAATACATCATAATAATTATATAGAACGTAAGTAATTATATCCTTGTCTTTCTCGATATACAATATTTTTTATTTGGTGCAACAAAGTTTCGTCATCATATTTGCAGTTGTCATATATTTCTTCTCAAGTTGAATATGTAGTTACTATTGACGAAAGTTAGAGGGATGGTTCATGTGTAAGGGGCTTGGACACCACCCAGTGTAGTTAGTCACATTCTCAAATAAATCTGCACATATTGCTTATAAATAACTATAACATGCCATCATCAGATTGGTTATTAATTCAGCTAAATAAGATTTGCAAATTCAATGATTTTTGGAAACAAAACTGTACAACCAACTGAAGTCCAATTTAGACGAAGCTTAGATCAGTTTTACTTCCATCAGTGGGGAAGCTTAGATTAGTTTTACATCAAACAAATGAGAAACAACATTTAACAACAGAGTTTCATACCTGAGAAGCTTTACTTATCTTGTTGTGGAATACCATAAAGTTGCATACAAATTTTTATGTAAATCTAAATTTCGGAATTGAGGTCACTGCTGTGCCTCATTTTGTGGTGCATTATGGATTTATTTTTATAATCTGAACCGTTCATGTTGTAGGGTTTGTTGAGTGCTTCATACCTACCAAAAATTATATTAATCGGATATTAATAACTATATGATTGATAACCAAAAAAATAAACAAGAAGTTTTTCTTTTGAAAAATAGTATAAAAATATGCAATTCGATCATATAGTTATTGATATCCGATTAATATGATTTTTGGTAAGCATGAAGTACTCAACAAATCCTACAAAATGAACGGTTCAGATCATAAAAACAAGCCCATAATGCACCTCAAAATGAGGCACAACAGTCTTTGGCACAGCAGTGACCCCAATTCCCTAAATTTCAAGTTGGCATGTTTACATGACTGTTTAGGTTTCTAGAACTTATTAATACAGTGGCTATTTGATGTCTACACTATAAATGTAGTGGATGAACAAGCCTATATTTGAACTTGTCTTTTGAGCTAGTCTTTTTTAATTAATTTTCAGACTACTATATATTAATTTTTTTTTTTTGTTCTTCATTGTTCTTAAATGAGGTGTCATATGTACCATATGCAAGTTACGATAAAAAATCTGAATTGTTTTTTTTCAAAATCAGTAAAAAATTCATTACAAAGAAGCAAAATTATATCAAATTAGACAATTATAATTCAACAATGCATAGTTCGAAACTCATATGATAAAAAGTTTCAACTATTTTTTTCAAAATCATTAAGAAATTAATCATAAATAAAAGAAATTATATAAAATTAGACAATTGTAAGTCAACAATACATACTCGAAACTTAACAACTTACTGAGTCTAACAACTACTACAAGAAATTGCCTAAACCCAAACTGGGAAAAAATTACTAATTGGTTAAAAAATTAACTCAATTTTATAGGCCTAAAAACACAACTTAAACCAAAATTGCAGCGAGGGACCTTTTATTTGTTGTAGTTTTGTCCTCTATTGTTAGGCAATTCTTAGTTAATTATAGGCAACATAACAAGCGACCATCTTCTACAAAGTGTGCCTCTACTGCAGAAAACAAAAAGCTTTAGCTTATGTGATTTGTCAATGTTGCATCATCTTCTGTTACTGCGCAGATAAGATAACAAAGTATCATCAGTGAAAAAAGTGGGAATTACTTCTAATAGATAACAGTTTGAGTAGGGGTGTGTGCGGTGCTGGTCGGTGTGGTTTGAGAGAAAAATAGAAACCGTATGGCGGGTGGTGGATTGATAAAAGTGTCACTCGAATTTGCCATTTTCCTTATCAAAAACCGGCGGTTCGGTTGGCAAATAATGGCGGATTTACCTTGGCGGTTCGGGCGGATTGGCGGTTTATAAAAAATATAATTCAAATTACAAAACTTAAGTCAAAGAGTAAAAAAAAGACGAGAGATACCGTGATGTTAAGCATCTTGCGAAGCTTTCTTCTGATGCAGCAAGTGTAGCAACAACATGATAATATCAACGACTATGCCATCAGTTCATTACAAGCATCTGTGGAAGCTACAATGATCAAATACAATACATAAAATTAATATCATTCAGGGTTTACAATATATTGAAAATGTTTACTGTTGAAAAGTATTTAGATTGAAAAGTGAGCTGATGCAAGTTTGCAACATGGCCAGAAAAAAAAAAAGATTGAAAAGTGAATTGGAATCCAACTTTATTTTGGATTACTGACATCTTGAATTCCCCTCGAGCAGTAATGTAATACTATATTCTAAGGTATAGAACAACAAACAAACTTAAGTAAAAAAGAATTTTTAGAATCTTATAAAACATGATTTAATAGCGGTACGGGTCGGTGCGATTTGGAAGAAAAATAGAAACCGGCGGATTGATAAAAGTGTCACTAGAATTTGCCATTTTTCTTACCAAAAACCGGCGGTTCGATTGGCAAATAATAACAAATTTGCCTTGGCGGTGCGGCTCAGTGCGGTTTCGGCAGTATTATGCACACCCCTAAGTTTGAGAAAAAGGAAAATATTGCATCCCATGGTGGTTGAATACACCCAAATATACAATCAGGTAAAGTAACTAATCAAATTTCCCACCAACAATGACCAACTCATTCATATTTTTCTACATTAAAAAAGATAAACACCTTTTTTAAGGGCTTGGAGGTGGCACCAGAGAGTGTGGAGGGGCTGGTGTATTTTGACTGTAATTGATAATACCTCTGCTTTCAATTTTATATTTATATATTCTTCTTTTTTTTCTTTAATGTTGCGGCAGTAAAACTGAAGCTGCATACCAGGAGGTTATTGCTCTGAAAACACAAGAGGAGCTCATCTCAAAAGAAGCCCACCCGCTCAGCATCCTAATAAGGAGGAGTCCTATTTCTTCTAGCCTCAAAATAGTTGTAGGAAAAGCACCAAAAAAAATAAAAAATTCAACATATCAGCAAATTACAAATTCAAAATAACAAAATAAAAAAAAATCAACAACTAAGTGAGCAAATAAACATAAACAAAAAGAATAAAAATTGCACATAAGCAGTTGCAATTGGCTTAGTATAAATTGAGGAATAGTTCTCTATTTGTAGATGCATACACCCATCTATCAATTGACGATTTGTTATGTATTTGTAGATAGAATTTGATTTTTGGATTATGCACACACAGTATGACCTGCTACAAAGACAAACAACCATGTATTTATAAGTTTTTTAATAGTTGGGCGAAGGTCATCTACTATTACTTTTGGTTGCTAGTAGTTATAATAATGCCTCTTTATTAATGGTTAAAACATCAACAAATTTTCTGGTGCATATTAGCAAACAAGTGGTGTGCATCATTTACATATAAATTCAATCAAAGTAAAAGAAGGACATAGAGACCATATGGCAGCACATCTCGAAAGACAAACATGGAAGCAACTGTCTACATAAAAGATTGTCCAGCAATCTCGATTGGGTATATATTCGTATGTGAACTGATTGGTTGCATTGACTGTCGAATATAGGAGGAGCTCTTGCACAGGTAGATGGAACACCCCCAAAGAAAGACCACCGTTTGCAAAAATTGAGGCAGATCAAACCTCCGTTCATCTTGGTATTTTAACGTCGATGTTTTCAAAGTCATCACCGAAACAGAGACCTTCAAGATGGTGGCCTCCAATTGGTTGGTCAATCGGTGGTTGCAGGTGTTGAGCACTGTGTTGTTTGTTTTCAAACAACTTAAGCAACCATGCATGCGTAGACACATACATCAATCACCACCTGGACAAATTGCAATAAAAAATTATTTACAGGGCAACTTGTGGTTGGCTACTCCTGCGGTTATGGCTTGTGGTGCATCTCTAAGGACACTTGGATAGACCATAAGCAAACACATTATCTGTCTATTTGAATAGAGATAGAGAGAGATGTATAGGCAACAGATATATTTTAAACCGCTTCAAATTTGTCAGTTTTTAAGAAACTTTATAGTGCTTCTAAGTAGAGGCAGTGCTTGGTGGTGGCTTGTTTTTGGGTTGGGGAAAACCACATAGCCACCACCACCATACATGGGCCAAACTCACCATGCCATTATTGGTTATTTTATTGTGGCCAACTCGGATAAGAGTTGAAAGACATTTTTTTCATCTTTGTGAGAGCAGTAGTTAGCTCTAAAACAGCAATGACAAAGAACCAAAATATCAGAATTTAGCAATAATTTTTTTTAGAGTAATACTACGGATATAAAATTTTCTTCCATACAAAATTTCGGGTGTTTAACATTTTTGTTTTTTTAATAGTACAAATATTATTTTCCAAAAAAAATTAAAAATTAAAAATTGTGAATCTATTATAATTGAGATTGAAAAAAAGAGCTATATTCAAATTTATAATTTAGCATAAGAAACATTGAAAATGAATTTAGAAGATTTACTGCAAAATTTGAACTTTGAATGAAAGATATTAATGTAAGGATAAGGGTGGTCTCATAATTATTTTGCCATAGCGACCATCTTTGATTCTGCAATCGTTTATCTTTGCTGCTGCAAATTATATTAGGATAAATCGTAAAAAAGTGAAACAATTATAAAACAATTGTATTACAGATGAATTTTTTAATTTTAATTTGACTCCAACACACATGAAAGATTTACATCAAACACATGAATTGATTTACACCATATATACATACACAGGAAACTTGTACCGCTATAAAAATAAAATTATTTCTCCATTAAAAGGGAATTTCTCTCTAAGAGAATTACATACAGGTGAGAGAAGGGAGAAAAAATTACTAACATATGAGGGTTGCAAATGTGTCTGTGGTGGGGTGCAAATGAAAAACTGTAAGGGTACAAATATCTATTGTATAAATTGTGGGATCACATAAAACAAATAAATTCATATTTTATATTTGAATTATAGACTATAACAACATGCTCAAAATTACAAGTAGACGAACAGAAATACATAAATAAAATAGCAACAGAAGGCAAACCGAAGCCTGTACTTGACAATGTCCTTAAAACAGATTCGCCGCCTCACCGATTGGGTACTGGAGGTTGTTCAGCGTAGGGATGACAATGGATAACCTACCTTGTGGGTATCCATGGATACCCAACCTGTGAGAACCTGCATTTAATTATTCAAAAAGAAAATAAATGAATAAATAAATTAATTAATATTACCCAGAGTCTATCTAAAAATATATATTAGTGTATAAGTTAGTTTCTGTTAGACTTATTTATTTTGATTATTTATTTAATTATGTTTTAATTTATTTGAAAGAGAAAAATAAAATCCAAAATTTATTTTGATGATTTATTTAATTATATTTTAATTTATTTGAAAGAGAAAAATAAAATCCAAAATTTATTTTGATAATTTATTTAATTATATTTTAATTTATTTAAAAAAGAAAAATAGAATCCAAAATTTATTTTGATGATTTATTTAATTATGTTTTAAATCCAAAATTTATTTTGATGATTTATTTAATTATGTTTTAATTTATTTGAAAGAGAAAAATATAATCAAAATTTATTTTGTCACATTATTTCTTACCTAAAACTTTTATCCTAAATGTTGTTAGAATGTATTTAATATTTGATTAAACTAGAGATTCAAACAGCCCAAAACAAAGGTTCAAACAACCCAGCACATCAGCATGCCAAAAGGTTCAAACAGCCCAGCACAACAGTAGGCCAAAAGGTTCAAGTGGAAGATATTCAAATTAGTAATGATGGAGTGGAAGATATTCAAATGAATACAACGGTTACAAACGGCTATAAATTCAAATGAATGCAACGACTATAAATGGCTATAAATTCAAATGAATACAACAGTTATAAACAACTATAAGTTTCATTATATATACCAAAGCCTCTAATGTAAACAAGTTACAAAAAAAACCAGAAAATATTCTTTGATCTATAATCACTCACATCTATTCTCTGAAAAATTCTCTGAGAAGTGTTTTTCAATTTTTGTTTACATCATTTTTCAGAAATTATACACTGAGACGTATAGCTTTAAGCCCATCTTTCCTGTGTGAGGATTATAGAAAAATCAGAGTCTCATTTTTATATCTATCTTTGAGAGATAATTCTTATAGCTTTCTGTAAAAGCAAAAACACTTTCTTTTCAACATTGTAAGAGTGTAGTACACTCAGTGTTCGTGACTTAAAAAGTCTGTGTAAGATATGTGGAGGATTGCTCCATCTGTGAAAAGGTTGCTAGTACCCTGTGAAGCTAGAGTATAGTGAAAAATCTCAAGTGAAGCTTAAGGAGTGGACGTAGGCCGAGTTGAAGCCGAACCACTATAAATTTGTTCGCCTCTCTCTCCCTTATCTCTTTATTTTATTTTAAATTGCCATAACTATATTTAACATTTTTACTGTGCTAAAATCATTAACTGACATAGTTGTTAAGATACTTGTTTTAATTATTTTTATTTCATTAATTATATTTATCTATTGTGCTAGTCATAATTTTTATTAGGGTATTATTAATTTTAATTATAAAAACCTAATTCACCACCCATTTTAGGTTGTCTTTTGGGTAATAGTTTCAAATTAACCCAATTCAATCACTTATTAAGAATAATAATCTGGTGTGTATTCAATATTTATTGTTTATAAATTATTTCAATAAGGATTCAACATGATAATTATCTTTACTAAATAATTTAGTTAAAAACCTTAGTGTATTAAAAAAAAAAAAATCCGAAATTTCAGATTCTCAGTGGTAGGGAATGCCACACGTTTGCATGCATGCCATATAGGGACTATAACTCCATCATGCTTCTTGGAATTGAGATATACGAAATGATTAGATAGAATAATGATTAGGACAGAGAGAGAGAGAGAGAGAGAGATATGTATGTTTACTCCCCCGGATAAGTGAGGAGAAAAGAGGCAAAAAAAAAAAAAAAAAGAAGAAGAAGAAATCTGTAAAGCAGTTAAGTTGATTAGGAAAAGAAGAAGAGTGAGAGATTAAGGAAGCTAAAATTCTCCACTATTTCATTATCCTATTATTAAGTTAAAAAACTCTCTCAACGCTCTCAATTTTTTTTATTGTTAAAATTTTCAGATTATATTCATATGATAAAATGACTAGACTTGTAGATAGAATTTTAATTACAGTTGTATGTAAATTTATGATTTGTATATCAAATATTTGAAGATATTGGTAGTCTTAAAATCATGATAATATTGTGGAATTTGGACTTGCATGTGTAATTTATGCCATTAAAAAGATTAGTGAAGATTTTATTTGGCCCTTTAAATTTGTCAGAAAGTTGTACGAATTTTTAGACAATTTTATACTCAAACTTTTGAGATTATTTCTTATACAAAGTTGTTTATAATGATGTCTACTTCATCCATGAAGTTGTGCAAAAATTATTGAGTTTTGTACGAATTTATATGAAATTTTAACCAAATCTGGAATTATAGGCAGATTCTACTATATGTTTGAAAAATTATTAAAAATTTTATATTAAACCAAATCTAGTAATTTCTAAATAAAAAATGAAATTTGAGAAGTCTAGTTTCATAATAGATTTTTAGATTATGGAATTGATTTATGAATTTAAGTATGGAATTAATTTAAGAAAATGTGATAAATCTGTGTCATGAAATTTCTGGGAATTTTACAGAATTATTTATAACTTATTTTTGGGAAATTATTTCTGAAAAATTACCTAAACATGTTTATTGAATATTTTGTAGATTTTCACGAATTTTAGAATTGCATAAATAATTTATTTATAATTTTTATTACCTAAGTTATATCTTGAAAATTTCTGGACAGATTTAAGATCATTACTTCAATTAATTATTTGGATAAAAATTAATTATCGTGTTAGTCTAATTCATTTAAATATTGTAAATTAGTAATCCATGTATGGGTGTATTGTGGTTTATTTAATATTGTGCTAGTCTAATCTTGTAAATTAAAATTCCTTGTATGTGTGTGATTATGGTTTATTATCTTTGTATTTAAATTATTATTTCATACCATGGTTTAAATTAATTGTTTATTTAAATTTTGTACATTGATTTATTATTGTGTGACATGTGTTATGTTGAGAATTTTAATGAGTTGGTATAACATTATTTGTGATTAAAAATTGAAATTATTTGTGATTAATATAAAAACTAATTGAAATGATTAACGACATATACAAAGTTAACAATTGAGGGTTAATATCGGTTGTTCAGGATGAGTCCCGATTTTTAGAATTCTCACGTTAATTGTGTTGCGAAACCCTAAAATGGCACGGGACTTATTTGAACCCTTATCGGTATTTGATTTTGGAATAAGGGTGGATGTGCAGGTGGCACGCAGGGAGGCTACATACCCCTGGTAGACCGTTCCGTTGGAGCAGACCACAAATGTCACGGCTTGGGTATATAACTTTGGGTGTGGGCATCCTTGGTAGTTCTTGAATATTTGACCAAGGGGGGGGTTTCCAAATTAACCGTGGCCATGGCTCAGTAGTTGGAAAGAAAATCTCTTTGGTGAGATTTTGAGTGTCACCTAAGCTAATAAAATTGTTGAAATTATTTTAAATTGTTGTTATATCATCATGCTATTAATTCCGTCATTTTCTCTTAATTGTCATGATTATTATCTGATTATTTTCTCTTAAAAAGAATGGTAGGTTGGTTATGTTTTCTTACTGTGTTGCAAAACTCATGTCATATATTTTGTTGCCCTGACATTTTATACCAGATTATGACGAGGAAAAGACTGAAGCAGAAATTGGGCCACTACTAGTATAGAACCGTGGCTAACATGAAATCAAGAATTTAGCAAAATTAAATTTTATTATCTTTGTATTAGTAATTACGAATGTTATAAAGTTGTTGTAATATCGTATGCGGATTCGAAATTTTGTTTTGTTGTTAAACTTTGACTATGTGAGAATTTAAATTTTTCTAATTAGTTGTTCAAAATTTTATTTAGCAAGTTATTTGTTATTTAAATTTTAGGATGTTCCAAAAAAAATTGGGGCATCACACAACCCAAATACATGGGTTTTCCCCTTTTTTCTTGTCCGTCGGGTAGGGTAAGTGATGTTCTTTAAATCTTCACTGGGGATGGGGATGGGGAGGGGATGGGTACCCATTAATTTCCCCATATGTTTTTTTTTTTTTGGTACATTGAAAAATAATTTCTCCATATATTTTTACTAGGGATGACAATAGGAGTTAATGGGGTGGATATTAATTCCTATCCCCATTCCCCTATAATTATTTTTCCTCATCCTCCATAGGTACTACTCTCCCCATCTCCTAATGGGTTTAGATTTTCCCCAACCTAACTTGACCCTTTTTTTTTTTTTTTTTTTAAAGATTCACAACCAAAGCTAAATATACATTCAATCTTTTTTTATTTTATTTGGCTCAACAACAAAATCAAATACACATTAATTAATATTGTCACATTATTCTTGTCAAATTTTATGTATATTTAGAAAATTTTTTAATTTATTTAGAAAAATTCTATTCCTACAAAAAAATTCCATCTTTTATTTTTTAATTTTATGTATCTCCTTCTCTTTTCTATTAATTGATCTTCGATAATCTGAAGGTGAGTTGTTGCTCTCATTTCCATCTTTTTTTTTTTAAATTTTTATTTGCATTTATGAAATGAATTTTCTTATTTCAATATCTCCTGCAATTGTTTTATTGGATTTCTCTCTGATTTGATGGTAAGCTTAGATTAAATTTCTCAATTTTCATCTTAACTGATCACCTTAATTGAAATTTTGTACATTTTTGTCTTCAATTTCCATGTTTTGGTTATGATTAATTGTGCGTTTTTTGATCGATAGTCATAATCTTGTCGCCGCTAGATTGTTGCTATCACAAATCGCCGTTGATGTAGTGAGAGGATGAGAGAGTGTGAGATTTAGAACTCTAATTGTAAATAGAGTAGTAAAAACATATGGAGAAATTACTTTCTGATGTACCTAATATATATATATATATGGAAAAATTAGTGAGTACCTATCCCCGATGTAGATTTAAAGAACATCACTTACCCTACCCGACGAATAACAAAAAAGAGAAAAACCCATGTATTTGGGTTGGGTCTCCTAGATACCCACAGGGTATGTTATCTATTGCCATCCCTAGTTTTCACTACTCTGTTTACAATTAGAGTTCTAATTCTCACTCTCTCTCATCCTCTCACTACAGCAACGGCGATTTGCGATGGCGACAATCTAGCGGCGACAGGATTGTGATTATCGATCAAAAACGCGCAATTAATCATGTTAAGTTTTTATTCTTGGTAATCCTGTTTGACAAAATTTCTTTCAGTTGTAAGTTTGTTCAACTTTTATTTCAGTGAGACTATGAGTTTTTAGATGCGAATCCAACCCGAATTGTGCCTTGTAGAGATGTTTCAAAAGTTAATTCTTTCATGTTTGCCACTTGTAGACGTCTCCGAACGCCCCGGGAGGGATGAGTCCCGTTCCGTTCATTTTGGGCTCACTACAGTTCAGGACTCAAATGTCACGGTTCTTAATCTGAACCAAAGAGTCCAAATCCGGCAAATCGTTTTTGAGAAAACAGATTTTTTTGAAAGAAGTGCCAAACATGGACTGCTTTGCCAGGTACAGAGTCACCACCTAAATATTTTATTTTGGGAAATTTAGGAAACCCTGACTCGTTGCCTAAGGCCACGTGTCCGTCATCACCAAAGTTTCCTCAGCTCGGGAACTTGGGTACGATTGGGGAAGGTCACTTCGTGAGCACCCCCGCTCGCCCGATCAAAGATCGGCCTCTACTAACCATGATATCTAGTTTTGAAAACATTATGCATTCTTATTCCGGTTATTAGCCTAGATTTATTACGTGATGCGCACAGCATACAAGTTTAGACTGGATCGCCTGAATTGGAACAAAACATTTCATGTTTGTTTTTCAAAGATGGTTTGCTACTCGTAAGTAGGCTCAAAATGCAGATTTTGCCACCCTCAAGTGGGCTTAGAAAAGATGGTTTTGCCACTATCTAGTGGGCTTTAAAACTCACAGTTGATGAATTGTTCTAATCCAAATAACCCAAGCTTCACCCACAGGCATTCAGGCAGTTATATCACATAAGCACATAGCCTCATGGTAAGCATGCTATCATGGCAGTCACTCACACACATGCAAGGATGCTAAAGCGTAAAAACTTACCGAGTACTCCAAGCCAAAACGGAAACTATGTTAGAAATCGATGCATGATCCTAACTATACAGAAATGCCTAATGCAACACATGCAAAAATGCAACTTATAGCAGGCTCGACTATTCTAAACATGGCATATGGAATGCTACAGCTAACATGTATTCAACTTAGAATTGAAATACAAATGCAGTTAGTATGATGCGCTGAGCCCGGTGCATGCAAAACAGATGAATGAATGCAAACATGCTATCATACTGTATGCTAATTGAAACATGCCCTAATCTAACCATCATAAGCTGGTAAATAAAAGGGAGAGAAAGACGTGGGGTTGGAAGACATACATCACACGCACGCACACTTATTATAGTTGTGCCCTCACTCGGAGGGTCCGAATAAATAATATATAGTCCCGAATAAATAACTACAGTCCGAATAAATACAAAATCCTAATTAATTAACAAATTAATCTAGCAAAGCAATAAATGGCACGCAAATCCATGGACCGCCTCGGCTCTGTTCCAAATGATGAATGATACATGCTCGGATTGCTTGGCGCAGAAATCCATTGCGACGCCCCAATTAGCCTCTGTTTACAAGTAATCCCGGAATATTGCGCGAAGCCCCAAAAGATTGTCGATTTCTAATTTGCTGCAACAGAGAGCAGGAAAGGGGCATGGCAATGTATTTTCACATATGTATGCTTTGACTACTCTTCAGGGAGCGTAGTCCTCGATCCTCGTGCCACCAATCGCGCATCTCGATGCATGATGGCCGAGGAGTCGATTTGCATGACTCAATATGGAATGAATGCACATGAAAACATAACAAGGCCTAGACTCCATCATGGATAATCCGGAGTGTCGGCGACAGGGAATTGAGACACGTTCCGTCACTCAAAGTACGAAACGTCCCTTGTTTCCCGTGCTTGGGCTAACTCCTATCCCAAACACAATGCAATATGCATGACATGCATGAATGCAACTAATATTCAACCTAGCATATACAATGCTATGAAATGGCATACACAATGCTCGATGTAACACGGTATACACAATGCTCTAACATGCAACCTAGCATACGTAATGCTATGAAATGAAATGGCATACGCGATGCATGATGGACTTACACCAACATGAGTGGACCTCGGCCACACTCACATTAGCGGCCATAAGATGAAAATGAGACACTCAAGATGCGTGTACACATGCACGCAAACCAAGGACCGAACCTAAGGCATCAAATGCCACTCTAACAAAGCATGGCAAGGCATGAAACATGGCATACAAGCATGCAAATTCCAGCACTGAAATACGATGCTAAATGGTCCTGAAACATGGAAATATGGCACTCGATGCATGAGATGAGTCCCGAGACACAAAACTAGGCATATGTATTGACCTATAGCTATACAAAGCATGCATCATTTGATCATGAAGCATAAAGACAGAACCAAGGCAGTCCCAAAACATGAACATTTCTAGTTCAAAGCATGGCCAAAAGATGCTAGCAAGATGGACTAAAATAGCATGCAACTTTGACTAGCAAACATGATTTACATGGCATGTATATGAAGCAAGTGAGAACTCATCAAACCAGCAAAAATCAGTGAATAAAACATGCCAAAACATGCCTAAATAACCTCTGAAATGCAACCAACACATGCACAAATGATGGGTTCTTTTAGAGGGCATACAAAGGGGTTATTAAGCACATGCATCAAGGACACTTAGCATGGCACAAACAACTCTGAAAATAAAATATGATAGCCCTAAAACTCACCAAATTGGCCCTGAAATCAGTCAACAAGGCATGCAGGATAGGGCCTCTTTGGAAGGCCAAAAAAGACCATCAAACAAAACAAGGTGAGAGGGGGTCACCCCCCCTCTGATTTTGAGGCTCAAAACAGCATGTTAGCCACTGAAAATCCACTGAATTTCAGTGGCTAGAAGGCTAAACAAAGCATGCAACAAGGGCTAGGGTGTAAGGCTCAAAATGAGAGGCAATCAAGCATACAAGGAAGCATATGGCCTCAAAAAAGAAAATGCCCTTAATCAAACATCAAGAGGGGCTCAAGAAAAGACTTTTTCCAGTTTATAACAAATCTCAAAAGGGTCTACAAGTGAGGCTAAAACAAGGTGCAAAAAAAAGCCCTAAAAGAGAGATTGAACAAACAGGGCAGTAAATGACATCAAACAGCAAAGTTCCCTTAAACAAAGTTGAAGAGGGGCTCAAAAAATGACACTTTACAGTTTATGGAAAATCTCGAATATGCTCACAAGTAGGTCTAAGATATGATGCAAGAAATGGCCTACAAAGAGGGTAAAGTATGCAAGGATGTAGGAGGCCTCAAACAGCAAAGAGCTCTTGATCAAACATGAAAAGGAGCTCAAAATATGACTATTTTCAGTTCAGGCCGAAGCCCAAAAAAGCTTGCAAGTATGGCTTATGAATGAAGCAAGAAAATGCAAGTTTAAGGGAAATAGAGAGTTACCCTAGAAGAGCAGCAAATCAGAGGCTTTTGGACCAAAATTTTGAGCTTTCAACCTCTTCAAATGACCTCCAAGGTGCTGGAATGGAGTGTGGAGGTAGTAGGCTTGGACGTGTGGTGTAAAATCGCCAAGAAAAGGGGGTTTTAAGCTTGGATGAGAGAGAGAGGGAGGGTTGTATGCATATAGCTTCAACTAATTTTTCTAACCCTTCAAAATGGAGCTGGGGGGGCTGGCTTTATAGAGGGAGGAGTGGAGGAAAGGGGGGGGGAAATCAAATTCAAATTTCCCCCCTAAAAGGGCAGATCCTCGGGCAGGGGTCTGGGGGAAAACAGAGGGTACAACTGTAAGGAACCAGGAGAGAGGAACATGGCCGGCCAGGTTCAAGAGGTTCAGGTGGCCGGCCGGCCAGGGTCAAAAGGGTCAAGCAAAATTAGTGGCCGGCCACCCCAAAAAGGTGGCCTCCCATGTGTGTACAACACAGTTATGTGGAGAAAAACCAGGAAATGTAACCCAGGAGAGAGAAAAACCAACCTTTTAGAGGGGTTCAAAAGGGTCAGGGAGAGTTAATGGCCAGCCAATCCATATTGGTGGCCTCCCAGGTGTGCACAACACAATGGTGTGGAGGAAAGTCAGAAAAAGTGGCCCGGGGATAGAAAAAGTCAGCTTTCTAGTGAAGAAAACGGGCGATGAAGAGCGACGAAGGAATAGAGCTGGTCTTCAGAAAAATTGCTGGCCTCCCACCCTTCTACAACCTTCCTAGCAATGAAAATAAGGTCTCCGCCAAAAATGAACTGAAACCGATGTAAAACGAAGGTTCGGGGGCCAAAACGCGCGGCCCGGGGCCCCGAAAACAAGCTGTTAAGCACCGGAGGTGGCGTTCGACCACGAAGTTGGTCTCTCGAGCCACAGTGTCCCCCAAAAGGGAGGAAATAAGATGTATGCCAAAAACCGGAGCAAACGGAGATGGTTAAGCGGTCCCGAACTGAGGCACACGGCCGACAGCTCCGAAAACCCGGAACCGGGCTCCAAACGGGAAGAATGGCCTATGACCACGAAACGTAGCCTACGGCCACTGAGAGATGATCTACGAGACCTCTCCCTCCCTTCGGGAAGAGAAAACGAAGAAAACGGGATCTGGTTCGCAAACCGAGGCAAGGTACAAAAGAGTCCGGAAGTCCGGAGGCAAGGCTCGTAGCCGAGACTCCGCAACCTCAGAATGAGCACAATGTGCGACATCACCAAGCGCTCAATCGGTGACGTCTGAGTCTTAAGGTCAGTCAAAAATGGGGTGTCTACACCACTTTGTAGTCGAAGTTGTTTGCCCGCTCGAGCGGCCATTCTTGCGCTCGAGCAGAGATCGCGGCCTTTTAGAAGTTTCACTCGCCTGCAAAAGTACTGGGAGTTGTTTTTTTCCGCTCGAGCAGCCATTCTTGCGCTCGAGCGGAGATCACAGATTTGTTTTCTATAAATATGTGTTTCAGTCCGATTTTAGGGTATGGCTTCTAGATCTTCTTCTTGGGTATTAGGGTTTTCATCTGGGGCTTCTTTGCTTGTTTCCTTTAATATCTGTGAGAGTTTAATCATGAATTAAGTGGATTATATCAAAGGGTTTGTTTGTTTTATTTATTCAATACAAAAGAGAGAGTTGTTCTTCAATGGATTCTGGGGAATTTGGGCCTAAAATTTTGGTAGATTATGGAGTGGCTTATCGTCGTGGATTCGATATCGGCGTTGTGGATTCAACGTTGTACAAGACAACTCCGAGGTGAAGAAGGGGCTGGAAGAGGCACATAGGGGTCGGTTCGATTCGGGTGTGGATTCGCTAGGTAATTGAGAGTACACTTGTGTAATTTTTTTTAAGTCTTCTTAATGGATTGTTTTTTGGCTTTTGCCCGTAATTTTTTTTTATCACAATTGGAGGCACTCCAATTGTGGTTTTTCCACGTAAAATCGTTGTGTCGATTTGTCTTGATGTTTGATTGGGATTGTTATTTACTGCTTAAAATTGATACATAATCACAAATCAATATCTATGGGATTTTTAGATTTTTCAAATCATAACCAAAACATGGAAACTGAAGACAAAAATGTAAAAAATTTCAATTAAGGTGATCACTAGTTAAGATGAAAATTGGAAAATTTATTCTAAGGTTACCATCAAATTAGAGAGAAATCCAATAAAACAATTGCAGGAGATATTGAAATAAGAAAATTCATTCTATAAATGCAAATAAAAATTTAAAAAAAAAAGAAAAGAAGAAGAAGATGTAAACGAGAGTAACAACTCACCTTCAAATTATTGAAGATCAATTAACAGAAAGGAGAATGAGATACATAAAATTAAAAAAAATTAAAAAAAAAGATGGAATTTTTTTGTAGAAATAGAATTTTTCTAAATAAATTTAAAAAATTCTAAATATACATAAAATTTGACAAGAATAATGTGACAATGTTAATTAATGTGTATTTGATTTTGTTGTTGAGATAAATAAAATAAAAATAAGATTGAATGTATATTTAGCTTTGGTTGTGAATCTTAAAAAAAAAGAAAAAAAAAAGGGTCAAGTTGGGTTGGGGAAAATCCAAACTCATTAAGAGATGGGAAGGGTAGTACCAATGGGGAATGAGGAATGGAGAATTAATATCCACCTCATTAACCCCCATTGCCATCCCTAGTTCGGCGTCTGTCTCTCAGGATATGATGGTTGAACCAGCTACGCAATGCACTGACTGCATAGCTTCGGCGAACAGAACTTTGCAGCACTCTCATAGGAAGAAAATAATAAAACTGTAGTCTTGGACTAGCTTCTTTACCCGCGCTCGTCCAGAAAAACGCAGAAACCTTTGCCAATTTTTCACCGCACCCAGGCGTCTATGCGGCACCCCTTGCTCACTTTTCGAAGCACCTGGAGGCAAGCGCAACGCGTTACTTGAGGGTAACGACCTAGCATTTAAATGATTCAAAGTAGGATTCATTTTCATAAGGGATTCGAACGGCTTTTTTATGTGTTGTTTGTCGGCTATCTAACACACAACCCTCCTCCTTAACCCGGGCTTGGGACCGGCAGAGTTGTTAACAACCCGAGCGGAGTTTTTATCTTTGGTTTTTTTTTTTTTGGTCAAAACTGTACCGTTTGATGGCATCGCAGCTCCTGCTGCCCCCAAACCCATCTAAGGGGCTTACAACTTGCAAGTTTGAGGATTAAAATTCAACCAATGAGACAAAACTGGATAGTGTTTGTGTAGTTAGTGGTGGAGTAGTAGGTAGCCTTACCAAAATAGAATCACCGATGGATTCTCGTCGGAGACCCTCCTTTCTACTACTCTTCTTCATCAATGCCATCATATTGTTCCCCAATTTGTCTTCGGCTTCGTCGAGAGTATCAGTAAAAAATTCTGAAAAGAGAAAAGTGACGTTAACAATCTACTACGAGTCGTTGCGTCGTTACTGTTCAAATTTCATTGTCAATGATCTGGTTGAGCTCTTCGAAAGAGGACTCATCTCCGATGTCGATCTTAAGCTCATACCTTACGGTCAGTGGCGGAGGGACTTGGGGACCAGGGGGTCACGTGCCCCCCTGGATTTTGGGATTTTTTTTTTATACAAATATAAAGAAACTATTTTAAATAAAAAAAATTATAAAAAATATTATTAGAGTGAAATATCAATGATATTTTAAAAAATATGAAAATAATAATGGTTGTTTTGATTGAAAATGAAGAGACTATTATAAACCATATTATCTATAAAAAATTTATGAAAATTTTTGAATGTAACGCTGATATCATTATTATTGACATGCAAGTATAAGTAATCTCACTATAAAAATATGAAATTTATTAGATTGTTATTTACATTTGACATGTGAGGTTTACTCTCTATGAGTTTACTTACTATTAGTTAGTGATATCACATACTAATGATGATGTGGTGTTATCATTATATTGAATTTTTAATCAAATTTTGTATAAAAAAATAATTTATCATTATATAATTTAGGGTAAATTACAAATACACCTCATGAGGTTTGCTTAAATTATAAATTGTCTCGTGTGGTTTCGAAAATTACAAATACCTCTTTGTTAGTATTTTTTTATTTAACAGAATTAACTAAAAAAATAAAATTCATAATTGCTCTTCTATACAATAATAAAATTACTTAAATTATTAATTGAAATATATTTCTAATATCATTAAAAAAATATTAATTGACTTGATGATTTATTAATAAAATGAGTGATTTATTATATAATTAGAAACATCCGGGAGTGGAATGTAATTTCCAAAATCACAAGGGACGATTCGTATTTTAATCAAACCTCAGGGGGTGTATTTGTAATTTACCTTATAATTTATTTTAAGACTTATATCCATATATTTTTTTATATTGTCCATGATACACTAATTATAAATAACATTATTTTTTTGATATTTCTCGAAATCAATCGTAAAAGCTTGCGTGATATTTTTATAAAAATTTTCATTATTGTAATTAATAAGTGCCCTCTCTAATTTAATTTTCTGGTTTCGCCACTGTTTACGGTAATGCCAGGGTTGGACCCAACGACACCCTCACTTGCCAGGTTCTTCTTAATATTTATGGTTATTTTACGATTGTTTTTTTAATTTCGAATTATACAAAATCAGCTTTTTACTTGAAAGGATCACATATGATACGAGGCTTCACTTAAACATCTCCCACCACTTACCAAATTTGAGATACAAATCTCTATATAATAAATAATATAGTTAGCAAACACAAAAGCTGGAATGGGTCCTGACAAACGTTTTGCAAGCCTTAAGTTATTTTTGTATTAAGTTAGATTATGTTCTCCCTAGACAAAATGTAAAGGTGGTATTTTGTAGTAAGTTAGATATTGTCCTAGATAACATGTAAAGGTGGCTCGATGTGTTGGCAAAAGCAGCCTTATAAGAAGGTTAAACTGTGTGCAGCTTTTCTTATATAGATATGCATATGCGGTATGTTTAAATAAATAATAATAAAATTCAAATAGAAAATTAATTTTAAAATTTTGTTATAAAATTAATTTTAGATACAAATCTCTATAATTTCCATATTGTGAATGAACTTACTATTTTTTCCCCCCACTAGTTACATTACATGAGACTTGAACCGTCTCTTTATACTATGAATTAAAAAAAAAAACTGTCTCTTCATATATTTGAATTGGAAACTTCATTCATTTTGATATTTAAGGGAAAAATTATTGTACATATCCCTTACCATATGTATTTTATAATTAAAGAAAAAAATGTTATAATTTTATACTTTTTGAGTTATAATTAAAAAAAATTATAATCAAACATTACATAAAACATAATTAAAGATCTCATGAGTCAAAATTAAAAAACAAAATTGATCATAACTAAAAAAAAATGACATAATAAAGGGTGTATATAATACCCCCTTTAAGGGTGTAGTATAGTAGAATTTCCTGATATTTAATTGTCCTCTCCATAATCATTTAGGATATATTTGTTAGAACAATGTATAGAGAAAAAGAGAGAATAAATTGTTTATTGAATATATTGAATTGATGTATTAACAATAGTTGTCAGGGCTCCTTATATAGGAGAAGATTTACAATAGTGGACAATTGACAATGGACAATTCATGATGGAAAGCAACCGAAAGCAAATGCACTAATCTAAAGCCTAAAGCACTAATATAAAATATATTAACAGCCCCCTTCAAACTTAAAGAGGATAAATATAAACCAACTTGAGTTTGGAGAAAGTAACAAAACAGAAAAATAAAATGACAAATAAAATAAAATAGGATAGGAGACACTGTATAATCGTGTCAAACCGTTGTAGAGGATCTGGAGAGGAATGGCTGGAGGATTTGGCTGGAGAGGATCTGGACTCAAATTGGTGAGTTCAAATCCTCTCCTTGAAGATCCTCATTCAGTTCCTCCTTGCAACGGCTGAGATCAACCGTTGCAGATCCAACGGTTTAAAAAAAAAAAAAATATGAAATTGAAATTTCAGAAAATTCTCGCCTGCTGCTATACATACAGAGCTGCAACGGCAGAGGCTCTTCACACATTTGACCTCACTCTCACTTAGCCTCACCCTCATTCAGCGACCCACCTTCACCGGCAACCCATTCTCACCGGTGACCCACTCCCGACGACGGCGAGAAGCTCCTGAAACCCAACCGATCTGCTTCGCAAACCAGAGCCCTCACGCTCTTCTCCTCCACCTCACTGGCCCCGTCTCACCGGCGACCCTCTCGACGGAGACCCACTTCCCAAACCTAACCCATTAGTTTGCCCTCATTCTCTCTGCCCTCACTTCGCAAACTAGAGTTCCTTTGTGAGCAAACTAGTCTCTGTAGCTTCAAACCAGTCTCTATAGCTTCAATCATAGCAGCTCATAAATAAAAGTTTCCGAAAAGTGTTGCTGAAACTGTTGCTATTCAAGTTGTTGAAAATGGATGAAAATGATTGCTGAAATTATTGCTCATAACTGAATTTATTTTTATTTTTTGTTGATGCTGTTATGGCATAAGATGGACACCCAAAAAATGTCAGGTTTCTTGATGCAAATTGTACTCATTATTTTCTTATTGATCTGTAATACGTGCTGATAAACTAAGTTCTGAGTTTGTAAGTTTTGGGTTAAATCACATCCAAGTTTTGATTCAGTTCTGAATTTGTAAGTTCTGAGTTTGCTATTTAACTACTTCTGTAAGTGATAATTTGGTGGTGAACTTGCTTCAAAGTGTATGATAAATTAGTTATGATATCTATTGATAAGGATGATTTGGAAACTTAATTAGCTTGGAATTTCTGGGTCTATCCAAGAACAGTGGGCACATGTATAAAGATATATATATTGACACCACAATGGAAAAAAAAAAAATTCACAATTCATTTATCAATCTTGAATATATGTGTATATATACAAGGGATATATATGAAATAAAAAGGAAGAACATTACACCATAAAGAGGCATCCAACCAATTAATCAAATCCAATGTTCAATTGGTTTACAAAGACAAAAGCCCCAATCTCCTAGGCAAGTTCTGATAATACATGTTGTCGAACTTGTTCGGAGTCATGATATCGTTGAACACCGACAATGTGGGGTTTTGATGATAATCAGTACAAGCTTGTCTCAACCCATCAGCGAATTGAGGGTTGTAACTCGGATCAGACATTGAACTTGGATTCATGGTCTAATTATAGATGTTTGTACTGAACTCCTTACAGTGAGAGAACCCAATTGTATGAGCACCACTCAAAGCCACCATTTTTTTGATCGAGAACCCTATAGATGAAAAAATGTTGATGATCTGAGTCATAGACATTTTGGGTCTGGGAAGATTACCTTCGACGAGGGTTGATTTGGAGACAAGCCCATCTCTGCGGCCTAATAGGACATTGTAGTAAGGACCACCCATCATGGTGAGGAGATCGCGAGCAGCAATGGCGAGAATGTCGGCACAAGAGACGACGCCGGGTGGGGGAGGTGATCTGCTTGTTAGTGATGGTGTCTTGCATGATCTGGTTGAATCTAAGGCATGAGTTTTGAGAGGTGTTGTTGTTGGGAGTGATAGAGTGTGAGGAGAGAGAGAGATGAGTGTCTGTGAGGTTGTATAACTTTGGATGGGAAATTTTACTTTTCAATTTTTAATTTTTTTAAATTTTTTTTTATAGCCGTTGAGATCTGGCCAACGTTGGATCTGGTTGGACAGATCTCAACTGTTGCACGGAGGATTTGAAGGAGGATCCTCAAGGAGAGGATCCAAACTCCAAATTTGTTCCTTTTGACTGATAGGTAGGTAGCCGATTTACTGAAAGAATCAGCCACACATAATTCCATGTCCCTCCCTGTGACAACCCTCACCATTGTTTACTGATAATACCACTGATTAGTGCTAATCTATGATTAAGCATGTTAAGTGACTGATTGATTGAAATTCTGACTGATTGCTTGGAGTGTATTAGTTTAAATGCATTTCTATCTGTTTGACTGTTAATTGATATGTCCATGTTTTATGTTTTAAACTGCAAATTGAAGGCCTTATCGGCGGCCAAATCTGAAATCGATTAATGTTTTTTGCTAATTGGAATTTATGTGGATTTATGGTAGATTTAATTTAAAATTGATTTGGCATGATTAAATTAGATTATTTAATGGTAAATTACATTAGTTGGACTTATCTACCATTTTGCCATGTTAGTGGGCCACCTTGTCAATACTTGTTTGGACTTGATTAATGCACATTTGGCATTGTATCTTCAGCCATTTTGAAGGCAAAACCGAGAGAGAGAGAGAGGTAGGAGAAAATTGAGTCCATCTAGAATTCTTGTTTGAATTTGGAAGGATTGAAGTGTAGATAGCAATTTTGAGCTAGCACATTTGAAATTGAAGACCTAAGGTAGGATATTCATCCTTTGGTTTATGAATTTAAGTTGTGTCTTGCATGGTTCATGATAATTTTGAAGTCTAGAGCCAAGATATGGCTTAAAGTGTTGAATTGAGGCTTAGATCATGCATGCATGTTCTTATATTGAAGTTTTGAGGTTGTTTTCATGGGTATTCCTACATCCATGTTTACATTTTGGTCGAAGTCCATGAATTCATCATGTTTTTGAGAGAATTGGCTCTTTGGAGCATGTATTAGAAGCTTTGAACTCATTAGAACACATGCATGTCATATGTTCATCATGTTCTTGAAGTGTTCCTTGAAATTGTGTTTAATTGAACTACCTTTGGGCTTTGATTTTGCAAATTGATCTTTGAAACATGTCATATTATGAGTTTTAAAGTGTTTTCCATAAACTTAGCCCAAAAGGATCGAATTTGATGCTTTAAAAGTTGATTTTGAGCTTGGAGATTCAATATGGAAATTCCAGATTTTGGACCCACGCTCGAGCATAGGACTCCATGCTCGAGCATACACCCTGAATACATGCATCCCGCTCGAGCGTGAAATGCGTGTATCCAGTACTTTGCATGTGTTTACAGTCCGCTCGAGCGAGGGAATGCACGCTCGAGCGAGGACTTGTGTCTCACGCTCGAGCGGGGGGTCGAGCGCCCGTCGAGCGTGAATTTCATGCATCCAGTACTTTTGCAGTCCGCTCGAGCGAGGAAAGTCACGCTCGAGCGTAGCCCTTTTATCTGCATGTCCGCTCGAGCGTAGAAAGCCACGCTCGAGCGGGACCCCTGTTTCGACAAAAATTTGAAAAGTGTTTTTAAGTACATCTTTGCATCCTCATTCCATCCTAGGCATTCCTAGGCCTAGTTTAAGGCATCTTAATGAGGATATTGACGTAGAACCACACCGAGTCAAGATAAAGACTAAGTTATTGTTTCCCAAACGTGCAACTTAGTGTGTGTTCATCCTGTAACTGTGTAGGGTTGGCATCCGAGGAAGCTCACTGGCCTATCTGTAACTCAGAACTGTAGACACCCCATTTTGACCTGTCCTAAGACTTGGGCACTTTAGTTTGACCATCCTCACCAGAAAAATCAAATTGAAATTTTAATCCCAAACCTCACCCATATTGGCCATCACTAATTTGTAGTATTTTATAATTTTCTATAATTTGGTGTGGTGGTACATATTTTAAATGTTTTATTTGGATATTTGATAAAATGAAAATGATAAAAAAATATAAAAAGAAAAACATAAAAAAACATAAAAAAAAAAATAGAAAATCAACAAAAAAAAAAAAGTGGGTGGAAGATGGAATGGGACGGTGGTGGAGTATTTTTAAAAGAGAAAGTGAGAGTGGGTGGAAACTTACACACATGGGCAGGGGGACACAGCATTCTTCGGTGGATAGTATTTTAGGGCGGGTGAGGTAGAATTTCAAAAAAAGGAGAGATACACATGCAGTTGGGGCCTCTCTCTCGTGGGTGAATAATATAAAAAAAAGAGAGCAGGTGAGAAGATGAGAGAGAAATGTGAGTGTATGATTAAAGAGGGCACATGGGCAATGGGGCCTGAGATCTGAAATAAAAAAAGAAAAGAAAAAGAGAACAAGAGGGAAGAGGCACGGGCTCTCTCTCTCTCTCTAAAAAAGAGGAGACCCAAACTGTCACGACTCGCTCCCCGTACCCAAGGGTTAAGCATCGTGATGGCCAGTAACTGGAGTTACCTCTGGCCAATTCTTGAACAAATAAATAAACGCGAGCGGAAGTAATATTTAAATGAGGGTACCAAAATAATCATTGGAGCTTCTACTTTTATTACAAAATTATATTGACAAAAAAATGTCGATATTTATATATATAAAAAATGTTGTGTGTGTCTAGTCCGTAGCCCCGCGTCTAAGACTTTCCAAAAGCTATTTCTGAATTGTATTATTTCCTGAAAATTGGTAAACAACTATAAGCACATGGCAGAGTGAGAAATATTATACCAAGAGTATAAGGGACACGAAATAACCATGGATCGTTAGTTAGGCTAAAACATTTACATAAACAAATCATTTAAGTACCAGAAACTGAAATACAGATATTATATAAATATATAACCATAACCATGGTACCGAACAGAACAAAACAGAGGTCACATAAGTGACAATCAGAACAGAGGTACGGATTCAAGAGGTGACTCGTACGGATTCTAGAGGTGGCTCCCACAATAGTGTAGCACTTAGCTCCGCACAGAACATAGGTCAATGGATCTATGACAAACAGAGGACCACAAAGTGGTCAAACAGAGGCCAATGGTTATTTAAGTCCCCCAAGGCGTGGGACTCCCGTGGTGGTACTTACAAAACATAATTATATATAAGGTCATAACCAAATATTCTTTAAAATATAAACAAACATACCCATGGGTTTCCTTTTAAGCAAATAGGGTTCAGAAATAAAACCACGTAACTAAAACCTTTATAAAACATAACTTTTATTAATATACTAATAAAACATAACTTGTATAAAACAGATTTTGGTAAGTCAAAACATATGTAAAATACATTTTGGTAACTCAAGGTATAATATAACTCACCTTAACTTTAATACCTCACCATTTCTTTCAACTATCAAAGACCCTTTTAACTTCCACCATTCTTTCCTTCATTTCCTCTCTTTCTTTTCTTTCTTTCTCTTTTCTTTTCTTCTTTCTGTTTCCTTCTCTTCCTGGACGCCTCCTCCTTTTATAGGGGGAGAGAGCAATACGTGGCAGATTTCGATAATAATTATAAAGATTCATTCTTATCCTTAATAGATATTTAGGATAATTACCTTTTGACCCAATATTTTAATATAATTATATAAATAAATTAATTCTTAATTAAATTACACTTTATCGTATACCAACAGAAAATAAATTATTTATTTTAATACCACACCCATTATTATTATTATTATATTATTATTATTATTATCTATATTATTATTATTTATGTTTTGACCCCTAAACTTTTAATAATTATATTATTTTACAAAATTACGCATAATAATATATAGTAAATTATATATTTTTTTAACTGAGATTAAATAATATTAGTATAAATTATACAGAATAATTAAAAATTTGGGTTGTTACACAAACACCACTCAAGAAGGCACACTGCCATCTCCCTCTCTCTGGGCACCTCACTGAAACACACCACCCATCACAGAGCAAAGCACACCCACGGAGACACTCATACACACGGCACATGCATACACATGCACACTGCCACAGACACCACCGCTGCCATCACCACGCCGCAATAGCAGCAGCCATGGGAGGCACCACATCACAGCAGCAGCAGCTCGAGGAGACACACACACACGGCACACACCAAACCCAGCTCTCTTCTCTCTCTAGATTCCTAGGCTGCTCTCTCTCTCTCTAAGACACCATATCCATACACACACACCCACGGCATTGACGGAGGCACATGCATGTAGATTGAGACATTGAGACAACAACATACACATAGCACACACGGTCTCTCTCTCTCTCTCTAATCTCTCTCTCGGTATGCATGGAGAGGGAGAGCCCTTGATGAGAGCTAAAGACATCACACACAGATACATGCATACACCAACCCACTTTCTCTTTCTCTAACTAGTCTTTGTTTCAATCCTTCTCTCTCCTAAAATTTCAACCCCCACTTTGTACAATAAGTTGGTGGAGAGGTATCCTCACGTTGAAAAGGATCATTTGGTAAAGCTTCTGAGGCAACTGATATTGAATGTGTTTACTTCGTCAGGATGCATGGTTGGTGGGCCCATGGCCTTCTGGGTTGTTGCGGAATTGGGCCAATCCTGCTATGTTCTTAATAGATGCTTAGTAGATCAAAGTGAACTCACATCTTTGGGCTTGCAAGCTAAGTTATTTTGGGCTGGGCCCATATGATTAAATGGAGATGAAGTGACAGGACCTCCATTGAAGATGAATTGACATGGGCTGAGGTGTGCAGGCGTAAGAGATTGAAGACATATGGATCTTTGTGCCAGTGATGAAGTTCTTTATTTTATTTTTATTTTGAGTGTTTTGTGAGGTTTTATTTTATTTTATTATTTCTCCCCCCTCCTTTATTTGGATTTGTAATATTTAAGATGTTGTAATAATCCCCTCACCCCGCTTCTTTCTATCCCATTCTTTAATCGCTTTCCCTAACTGTATATATGTATATATCTGACATGTCATGCATATCCATGCTTTGCATCCATGTTTCATGTATTAAGATTCGGCTAAATGTGCATCTTTATACTTTAATTGATTATCACATGATTATATGCGCTATCACATGCAATGTTTCACATGTCATATCTTAGAAGCCAGATCTTTAGCTGCATCTCGTGAGTGAATTGCATTAGGAATTTGTATATAAGATCATACATATTTTTCTAACTTTGTTTTGTAGCTGTTCGAGGGACGTCGGTCAATCTGTGAGTTTTTATGCTTTAGCATCCCATCTGTGTGTGTTTTTCTTGCTATGTGTTAGCATTTTACCATGAGGCTACTTGTTTACTTGATATAACTGTATGAATGTCTGTGGATGAAGGCTTGTTGTTTGAATTGGAATAATTTAATAAATGTACGTTTTAAGCCCACTTTGCAATGGCAAATTCACAAACTTTAAGCCCACTTTGTCAAGTGGCAAATTCAAACCCTTTTCGACAAACAAACATGAAATTGAATGGTTCCAATTTGAGCAAACTAGTCTATACTTGTATGCTTCACATAGTAAATTTTAGGATTTACTAAAATAATCAGAACATGAACATATAAAAAAAATAAAAGTCATATCATGGTTTAGTAGAGGCCGATCTTTTGATCGGGTGAGCGAGGGTGCTCATTATTGACCTTTCCCTCTCATACCTAAGGTTCCGAGCCAAGCATCCTTGGTTACGACGAACAGTGGCCTTGGCACGAGTCATGGGTTTCCTAATTTTCCAAAATATTAGGTGGCGACTCTGAGATCTGATGACGCAGTCCATTTTTGACAAAATTGCAATAAAATGGATTTTTAATAAAAGTTGCTAAATCTGGACTCTCATCTATGTTTCACATTGCACTCGTGAGACTAAATCAAAGAGATCTCGGGGGTCCGAACTGTTTAACGCGTGCGGGTATCCCCCGGGCATGTTACAAGAACTCTGTGAGTAACAATGTTGTAAAGATATATTCAATGATGAATATTTTCTGAATGATCAACTGTACTGCTTTCTGAAATGATATTTCTTACTGAATGAATGTTTGTCCTATTTGCGAAATGTATTTGTGGCATCCATAGCATTTTACTGTTACTGTATTGTTACTGCTACTGTTACAGAGATCTCTGTCGGTTCCCATGTTTGGAACCACTACTGTTTACTGATATGATGGCCATCAACTGACTGTTCGGTCTGATAAGACCTACTGTACTGTTTGCTATTGGATGTACCACTTATGACTGCTATGATCGAATAACTGATATACTGTTCAAAGACTGTTTTAAATACTGAAAGGACATTCATTCTTAACCTCTTTACGCATATGTTATTCACTGGGATTTAGCTCACTGTTTATATATATATGTAGGTGTCCAGGCACCAGACCGAAGCTAGGAGTATTGGGTGAAACTCCCTTTTTGTCAAGCCAACCAACGTGCCTCACCGCAAGGTTCCGGGTGTGTCCAAGCTTAGGCTTTTTGGGGTGTCTCAGTTCACCCTTCTGTCTCTGTTTTGTAACACTGTATAGACTGGTACTGTATTGCTATGGTAGGGATTTGGTCCCTAACTTGAATGCCTGTAAATGATGTTTGTACATACTGCTTTTGTTCTGAATGTGAATATATATGAAAAGTCTTTTTGCATACAGACTGTCACAGCTCATTGGACATCTTTTATTACTGTTTTGACTTCCGCTAGCCCCTATACTCTATATTACTGTTAAGCAGGCCTTCGATAATCACGAATTACTGGCCGGTTACGGTGCTAAACCCATAGGGGTGGGTTTGGGTCGTGACACTCCCATTCGTGGCACCTTCTCTGCTCTCATACCGTGCCTGCCTCTGCTTCACCTCTAGGAAAAATTATTGGTTAGTTTTTTTTTTTTTGTCTTAAAATATTTATTTTTTATTATCTTAAAATATTAATTTATTTTTTAAAATTAAAGACTAAGATAATATAAATTTTTTATTTTACGCTTCTTTTAAATTTATTAATAATACAAAAATAAAATTATGATAATTAATATTTTTTTAAAAAAAGTACTATTAAAAAATAATTTTTTTAAAATATAATAATTATATTACAAAAAATAATAATAATAAATTCTCTAAAGAAGACTATTATTTAAGACAAAAAGAATACTCCCTCCGTCCCAAAATATTAGTCCCTTATTCCATTTTTCATTGTCCCAAAATATTAGTCCCTCTTCAAAAATCAAGTACAAAAATAATATAAATTTCCTATTTTGTCCTTTTTTTAAATTAATAAACAATATAAAAAGTACAACTATGACATTGATATTTCCAAAAAATGTACTATTAAAATGATAATTTTAAAAAATTAACTTTTTTTAAATGCAATAATTATACTACCAAAAAAAGTTAAATTTTCTAAAAAGGACAATTATTTTGGGACGGAGGGAGTATATTTTTCAACCGCTCATACTCACCATCAACCACCAAGCAAGCATGCAGTCTGTAGAGCACCACATGTCGCTGCCTAAACCAAACAATAACGTCTCTACCTCCATAGGCATGGCGGATGAGGACTTGACGCCCTCTCCAACCCACCCATAATAGTCCTCCTATGCACTGCACTGCACTCCAATTTTTTACCCTTGATTAAATGGCTTCTCATCATTACCTACTCACTCTCTCCCTCCTCTCTTACCTACTCTTCTTCACCTCTCTCACCCCAACTTGTTCAGCCTCACTGTCTCTGGCTTCACCTCCCGATTCCTCCTCCAAGGTCTCTCTTGGACTTTACTACGAAACCCTTTGCCCCTACAGTGCCAACTTCATCATCAATTACCTGGTTCAGATCTTCGATACCGGCCTCATCTCCATCCTTGATCTCAACCTCGTTCCTTGGGGCAATGCCAGGATCCTCGCCAACAACACCTTCGATTGCCAGGTCCCTTCATTTTCTCTTCCCATCTTTGTTTTTAGGCTCACTGAATTACATGTATTTGGAGCATTATACGACTGTTTGTTATGAGATTATCAATCTCTATGGATTGACCTAGGTTTTAGAGGAGAATTGTATCCATTTTATAATTTAGCCAATTAATCCGAATCTCTCCATAATCGCCATTTTGTATCCCACCCACTGGATTCAATTGTCCCTATTCCAAACCCTAATTTTATATTTTTTGTTACATTATTAATCTATCTTCTAAATTAACATGGCCTTAATGGACTATTAGTCTTATTACTTGATAATCAATCGCATCAATGTGCTACTAGCAAGTTAACAATCACCATCCCTCTCCATGAATAACATTATTATTTTTGTGTATACTATATGTGTGTGTGTGTGTTGTGGAGAATTGTGTTAGTGATATTGCTTGATTATTTGTAATGGTTGCAGCATGGCCCGTTGGAATGCTTGCTCAACACCGTCGAGGCCTGTGCAATCAGTGTCTGGCCTGATCTGGTAAAGAATTTTTGTTGAGTTTATAAGGCATGAAATTATATCTGTACTAATGATTACTGGTTGCATATTGTTTTTGGTGCTTTATGCCACTATGTGTAAATTGTGGAGATCATTTCCAATGTTTCAACATTTTCATGGAAAAAAGAAAACTTAGTTTTGCAAAAACTTTGATTGAATATGTGGATTAGTCAGGTTTGTTTATCCACTTGCTATTAACAGAGTTAAGCTCTTTTGCAGAATAAGCACTTCCCTTTCATCTATTGTGTTGAAACTCTGGTCTATGAGCACCAGTACACCCAGTGGGAAACATGTTTTGAAAAATTGGATTTGGACCCGACGCCCATTACTGAGTGCTATAGTAGTGGATATGGGAAAGAGGTGAGTTCTGTTGTTTTGCATTTGGGTTTTATAATGTTCATAACAAGTACAGCCATTGTATGTAATATTATAATCTTATCAAAGATATGAGAATTTGATTTTTATTTTTATTTTTTTTTCTGATTTCCCGATTTTGAGCCAAGGCTACTCAAATTGCAGCAGTTGTGTTGTGTCTATATTCTCACTGTTGAAATATATGCATAGCTCTGTCAAGTAATTTCATATTTTTTGCCACTATGAACTGGGATGTTTTCCTGTATAAATAAGTAGCCTTCAAATGTCACTACATAAACTTGGTTTGATCTCAAGTAAGGGCACAACCTTTCTATATAAATGTTGTAAGCTATGAGCCTAGAATTGTTCACAATATTTCAAGACCTTTCATGGCCCTACTAGATACACCTTTTGTCAAACCGTTTATGATGAGGGAGAATCTGAGATTGAGCTTTCAATTCTATTTTCTACCAAGATTTTTTCTGCCCACAAAGTTTTACCTACTGATTGAAATATTCCTTTCTTGTATGTGTGTTTCTTTATGAATTTCTTTTAAGAAGCTACACCAAACCAACAACCATGCCTGAAGCTACATGCCACTGTCTAATTGTTCAAACATAGATTAGAAACTGGGTTAAGAGGTGGCATTTATGTCAACAAAGATTTTTGGTCTCTTGTATGAGCCTCTTTTGTAATATGAAGATGAAAGTTGTGTGGAGAACAAATTGGAAGGGCAACAAGAAATGTAGTGGATGCTTTAGAACATGGATGAAAATCATAAAAAGATGATATGTTGTGTTATTATTATTTTTTTTTCACATGAAATGATGCACGTCAATCAATTATGATGATGTAGTGTTCTTGAAAATATCTAAAACCCATATTGGCCTTTGAACCAAAAAAATTGCTCCACTCTTGAAAATACCTTAAACCCATAAATTCAAGAAGAATACAACTTTTCCTTGTCATATTGATGTCCAGAGATTTTCATAGCATATGCCTTCCCTGTGAAAAGGCTTTTGTCATTTTATCAAACTGGGGATACATACACATGACCTGAGGTACCTAGTTGAACTTTTTCTTTATCCCTTTAGATCGGATGACTTCAGCACTTAGATTTTTTTGAGCTTTCCTTTCTTTGTGTTTTGGATGCTTTTTCACTATGCGTGAAACCTTTCTGCCATAGACATTTTATGGTTGATTAAGGGTTGTTTTGAGAATAGGATATTTTAGTAACTTTTTAGCTTTTTGGCTAAAATATGAAGTGAAAATAATTAGTATGTTTGGGATGATTTTTTGACTTTATATGAAAAAATATGCAAAAAGTAGAGATGGGTATAGTTCTTTAGTTTTTTGGGCTTTTTAGTGACTTTGACTTTTTGGCTAATGTAGGAGGTTCCCAAACTTAGCCTAAATTTATAATCTCTGTGCAGCTTGAACTACAATATGCAGCAGAAACAAATGCTCTTCAACCTCCCCATGAATATGTGCCTTGGGTGGTTGTTGATGGAGTACCCCTCTACGAGGTTAGTTTCCTTTTGGCTTTATGCCAGTTAATTTCCAATGTTTCACAATTTCCTAGTGTTTGCTACTAAGCTGTGAATTATGGGGTTATATTTCTACACTGCAATACGTATGGTTTGCTCTAAATTCTTTAGCAATTGATGTTTTTAGTGCAAGTTCTTGAAGCTCAGATAATTGGTAGTGTAAGCTGGCAGTGACATGGGGTCTTGACAAATTGACATATTTCTCTTTTTGTAGGATTATGAAAACTTCATAAGCTATATCTGCAAAGCTTATAAAGGCACTGCTCTGCCCAATGCTTGCACTGACTTAGCCCTCAATACTATTCCGAAGGAGAAAGCAAGCCCTAACCATCCAGTCTGCTATAGAGAAGAAGCAACAAAGTCAAAACTATCAAAGATAAGATCAGCCATTAGATCATGGATGGACAAAGTTGATGTTGCAGTATCACTGTAGATGCCTTAAGGTTTGGTATACTTCTGGGTAAGTACTGTTGTCAATTTTCTGCTGTTTTACGAGTGTGGGGGATTTCTAGATTAGGCTTGTTAATATTGGTATATCCCTAGTTTAATCACAGTAACGATTCTTTATGTTGGTTCTGCTTTGTCTGTAGTTATTTCAGCTGTTGATTTAATAATAGTTATAGCTACCTAAGAACTTTATTACATACAGAACATTGTTGAGTGAATGACTTGTATTATGTAAATCAATACAGTTATTAGGCTTGTGCATGTGTTTGCATCAGGTTAATAAAGCCTTAAATGTACAATTTTTCGGTATGGGAAGTTTTGTAGGTTTTGCCTAAGTTTTTTTTTTTTTTTTTAGCACAACCTAAGGAAAATGTTTTAGACCTCCAAAAATCTCTCACAATTCAACCCACAATATTGTGATTTGATAAGTTTCAATTTTTGATTAGTTAGATACTCAATGATATGGGACCTACCACTCTTGCCACATCACTGTGGATGCATTTGTAGATAGATATAAAATGTGGGTCTCTAGCATTGTTGTTTGCCTAAAGGGTAACCCTTTCAAACCATACTTTAGAATTATTATTTTTTTTCTGAAAAATAATAATAATAATAATAATAATAATAAGCCACACCACAACAGTGCAGTATTTCTATTTTGTGTTATGAATGAAAAAGTGTTTTTTGAACTAAAATTTACTTTTTCCTCAGTTTCTTACATATAAATACATGGGTTTGCTGACCAAGACGACCCAGATAGTGGGGTCTAAAATTTTTGGGCCTACCTAACAATGTGGCCCAGAATGTGATGTTATATAGCCTAGGCATCCATCCTGAAAGGAGTTTGGTGTGCGAGAAGTTAAGAAGGCTTGTACAAACAAATAAAATTTATAAATTTAATTTTCAAATTAATGTGACATGTTATTAATTAAATGTCTAAAATAAAAAAATAAAAAAACAAGTTGACGTGGCAAACATGATTGAGGTGCCACATCAGTTAACAAATAAAATTTGTAAAAAATTTGAGTATAGCATTTTTTAAGGAGACAGATTCAAAACCTGTAAGTATAGCATGCTTGCTATTTTTCCAAAGGCCATGTTTGTTATCCCCATGAGTTGGTAGGATTAGAGTGATAGTGATGTTAGATCTACTAAAACATATTAGGTTAAGGAAATTGATGAGTGGATTATTAGTCCAATCAGATTGATAATCCCCTTATATAATTGGATTAACAAAGTTGGAGAAGGTATGAGATTGAAAAAATAGTGCGGGGAATAAATACTATTTTATTATTTTTTATTTTATTTTTTACCCAACTACAACCTGTTATTTGTAATAAAAAAAAATTTATATTTATTTTAGAATTTTTATTAATATAGAAATATAATTTTTTTAATTTTATATAAAAATAATTTAATAATCACATCACCAATCATCACTTCCATTATCATCAAAACAAATATACTTTACTTAATTCCCTCACAAACATTCTCTATATAAACAATCCCTAAACTAACCATCCCTTAATTAACAATCTCATCCAATCTAATTCTTCAAACAAACGTGGAGGACCAAACTTGTCTTTCCTCCTTACTTTTGATTCTATTATAATTTATGTCTATAGAAAATAAAAAAATAAAAATCTATTATGTCAAGTTTTTTTTTTTTTTTTTTTCTTTTACAATTATAAGATGACTACAGAGGAGTCTTGAGTATTTATTAACTTACGAAAATTGAGTTTAAAATGTTGATGATGAAAACTATGGTAGGAATAGAATGCAAGAAATACAATTTGTTTAAAAATTATGATACTCACGCCAGAGATCCATTTATGAAACTATTAGGCTAATAAGTCAAAAACTAAATTTTTTTAGAGCAAAATGATATTATTTGTCCAAAAGAACGTGTTATCTATTCAAAAACTTAATTATATCTGTCTATCTGTTCAAATATTACATATTTGTACATATATCACATATGTATTCAATTATTTATTCAAATATATACACATGTCAGCTATCTACAAAACTCTAAATCTATTCAAATGTTCAAATATCTGTTTAACTCTATGCTATAATTTTTTGTTGTCGGCCATCACCAACAACTTTTTTGAAACTTTTTACGTAACTTCTCAGCTTGAATTATTCATTGGATCTATTGCCTAATGTACCCTCAACTTGGATTTACTGGCAGTTCTTCCTAAAAATTAATCGATTAAAATTCAACCAATAAATAAATAAAAAAATTGTAACATTATCACTTAGAATTTCTGTACAAAATTACCAACTCATTTTTATTTTTATTTTTATTTTTTTTCCGGTAAAATGGGGTAAGAAAGGATGGGAGGGAGGTGTCCGAAAGAAGAATTATTGATTGGTCTTGAGGTACTGCCATATGGTATTTCAAAAGTGTTATGATTGATGGAGAGGATGAGACACACAAATTTATGTTAGATAATTAAAAAATATAAAAAAAAAAATGATAAATTATTATTACTAAAGAATTATTTTGAAAAAATGATTAAAAATTAATTTTTTTTTGACTTTTTTTTAACTTATTTTAAAAACATATGAAAAATATGATCCAAGACAAATTCAAAATTAAAAAATAATTTTTAACCACCTTCTTAAAAAAATCTTAAAAAATATGACTACATAATCCCTCAGTACAAACCAATAATTTTTCGTAAAAAAGGGCAGCCCGTATCTGCCTTCAATTCTCCCCCACACATCTTGTCGGTGACCCTTCCGACATTTGGTCAATAAGGTTGCATTGCTCCGTATTTCTTTCTTCCACAATGAATAATGTATATTATGATTATATTTTTATTATCATTTACTTATTTATTACTCGCTCTGTCTAAAATAATAGTTCATTTTAAAAAATTTAACTATTTTTAGTAATACAATTATTACACTTTAAAAAAATTAATTTTTCAAAATTACTCTTTTGATAGTATATTTTTGAGGAATATCAATGTCATAATTGTACTTTTTATATTATTTATTAATTTAAAAGAAGGGCAAAATAAAAAAATTTATATTATTTTTGTACTTGATTTTTGAAGAAGGACTAATATTTTTGGACAATAAAAAATAGAATAAGAGACTAATATTTTGAAACGGAGGGAGTATGTAAGTTATCACAATAATATTAGAAATAAAGATAAATGACAGAACTCACTAAACTAATCTGTTGTTACATATAATTGAGCAATGATACATAACTCTAATATAAAAATTTTAAATAGAGCTTTAGTGAGTTGACAAGTCAAAAGAAGATGAAAAACACCAATAGTAAGTAACAATAATTACACATAGACTAGTACCAGATAATTAGAACTCCTTTAGGCCCCATTTGTTTTCAGAGGTAGAATGGAGAGGATTCATAGTGAGGGGATTAAGTAAAATTGTATTTGTTTTGATGATAGCCGTTAGTGTAGGAATTGTTAAATTATTTTTATATAAAATAAATATAAAACAATAAAACAAATAAAAAAAATACAAAAACATTAAACATTAATGTTTTAAAAAAAATGCCCAATATGTAAAAAAATTTTAAAAATAAAAAATAAATAAAAAATTTCCAAAACAAATAAAATAATGATTTTTACTTAACAAAAAATGTAAAAAATTAAATATTAATGTTCAAAAAAAATGCCCAATATGTAAAAAATAAAATAAAAAATAAATAAAAATAAAAAATTTCTGGTCCGGCGGATTATTTTCCTAATACCAAGTCTTGGAGGCCTATCCAAATCCCCTTGGGGAAGCCCATCCGAATTCGGAACTCACTATCAATCCTCTCCCCATTTTTCAAAACAAACACAATGTTAGTGGGTCTCACCTCACTATCAATTCCAATCTCCCTCTAACTCTCCAAACAAACGGGACCTTAGAACTCTTCCTGTTGGGCATTTTAGAGCTATCAAATTTTTTTTGCATATAATTTGATGATTGAATCAAATATAATATTTTTAGATAAGACGAAACCACACTCAAGAGTTATATTTCTGTATTTAGATTCTATACTCATAATTTTTTAATAAAAATATAATAATAATTATAGCAATATTTATTTATATTAATTAACGGTATGGGTGAGGGCCACCGACTGTTCCTTTTAATTTCCCCATTTATGGATTGCGTCTACAATTCCTTCAACAGCTTCTATTTGATTTTGCCATGGTACACAAGGCAAACCCAATTATTTAATTGGGAGTTGTACGGGAAAGAAATATACCTTCTCGTATAATCCTATTGATCAAGTCTGCGTTCCTCCGTACGACGTCGCTTGGTTACCTGAAAACACAAACGTGAGCTGGCCAGCGGGTGTGTGCCGGAAACCTCTCCGATGCCTAAATCAGAAAGCAAGACAGGTAGGCAAAAGCTCAATGTAAACAGGGAGCAAAAGTTGCATTACCTCTCCAAAGGTGATATTGGTGAGCTTATATAGGTTTCGCGTAGCACAATCCTGGTAGGACTCTTACTCCTCCATGTAGAGTCCTCCTAGGATTCATACTCCTGGAAGATAATGCTTATCCTCCAACACCCCCCTCACTACTTTAAACCAAGTGAGATGGTTTTACCACAGCCGAACTACCTTACGACCGAAGTGACCACTAGTCCGGCCCTAACTTTCCTTTCCCTTACCTCGGCTTTTCCATACTAAGACCGAGCTAACCATAAGAGAGATGAACCGAACTATCTGCCGAACTAAGGCCTCTTAAGGACTCAGCACACCTCGGTCTCCATGTACTACGACCGAACTATCCAATGAAGACCGAACTCTTCACAACACATCTCCCAGCCGAAATAGAAAAATAAGGCCTACGCGACCGAAATAACTACCGAGGTTAAGACCGGTCTAATTCAGAGGCTATTTCGACCGAAGTAAACTTTATACGGCCCTTCTCCGTTATGCGGCCCAAAACGACCCACCACTTAGCTTGGCCCAGCTCGGCCCATTTCATTCAGCTCGGCCTAATTTAAATATAAATTACCCTCTCAATTGCCCCTTAATTCCGTCTGCAAAGCATGATAGGGATTACCTGCTTATCAACCGAGCTAGAGTTTTAACCTCTCCAGCCGAGCTAAAAACACCCATTAGCCTTTCCAGCCGAGCTAAAACCCTTTCCAGCCGAGCTATATACGCCCGGCCAAAACGTCTCTTCAATTTGCAGCAACTGAATCGTTTAGTATTCCAATGACACGTGACAGGTTCTTACTGGCTATCCACAGCTGTAACGCCGCCCCTCGTACTTCGTAAGTTTTGAACAGTTCCCGCCTTTTTGCCTTTTACACAAAACGAACCAAATCATTTTGAATCTCACTCTACTCGACTCTTCTTCTCTCTGTGCTCCTGCTATTCCAACCACTAAGCTTCCTGAATCCGTGTTCTTCATTGCTACTGTTGCCGTTGCTCCCATCTCTACCTTCCTTTTTGTCTGGTAAGTATCAATACTTTGTTCTTTTCTTCTTTTCCTTTGCTTTCATTCCATAGCTTCAGTTTTGTGTTTTTACGAAACACTTTCTTTTTGTGCTTTCTGGGAAAAATTTTCATAAGAACACTCTGAATATCATGATGTAACCTACAGAACATAGCTTAGATCTAAAAACATGTCCCAACCGAACTAGGATATTGTTTGTGCTGTATGTAGATATAGGAAAACTGGAACCGAACTAGCACTTGTGCACATCAGTAGTTTAAATAGGCCATCAACTGATTCACATCAGCCGAAATGAAAACGCACCGAACTAGAAAATTTTGGCCTTCGACCGAGCTAAGCCTTGGGGGCTAAGCCAGCTTTCTCAGTTCCAAAACCGAACACAGAAAGCTGCCCCTGAAAGCTTAACCGAAGTAACAAAAACCATAAGCAGAACCGAGATTAACAACTTGCCAAACCGAGATAACAAGCCACTTGTTAGAACCGAGGTAGATCCCGTAGCACCCTATTTAGCCGAAGTAAGGCATCCTTTTCTTGCTTTGTTTTGTAGCACGGTCAATGATCTGTGCTTGACCCCTTTGTTCTTCCACTTTGCAGACTTTAGGTTGCCCAGGCCACTCTCTTTGAAGGCTTGACCGAGCTACTGAGCACAACTCTTTCAGCCGAAGTAATTTATTCTTTATTTATCCGATAAATGGGGAAGTACAGATTCCTAGTAGAAACCCCAGGCGGCCTAGCCGAATTCAGAAAGGATTACCATATTCCAGCCGATGTAAATCTCACCTTAGCCGAACAAGATGTTGACCCATGGGGCAACAATGGCTTCGTACCCTTTACCCTCCAATCAATAATAGAGACCGGACTTAGGTTCCCAGTCCAACCCCTAATATGTGAATTCTTAAGGCAAACCAGACTCTGCCCAACCCAACTATCCACCAACACATACCGAATAATAATGGGTATAGCCGCACTGAACCACCAAACCGGTCTCAACCTAGGTTTGGCCGAGATACTACACCAATACTCCATAGGTTCTAAGAACGAAGGCTGGTGCTACTACCTAAGAGTACGCCTTGGCCGAGAGAAAATAATAAAACACACACCGGACAAAGACTTAAACGACGATGACTTCTTTTGGGTCTCTGGAAATTTTGAGGACCACCAGGCCCAGATTCCTAGCTGGGGAATAAACTGGAACAAAGGAATTCCGGGTATACTTACTTCGGTTTTCCATGCATTCTTATCTTTTACTTCGGTTTCTATTCTTGCACCGGACTAACAGTTGTTTTCTTTTGCAGACAAAGCCCATCTCCTTTCAAACTACGGCTACCCCAACCTTGGTGTTCTGCGCGCCGCACTGCGAGTAAAGGAGAGAAGTTGGGCAAAGCTTCTAGACTTTGAACCGACTTACCGCTACTCCGGTCACCGAAAAGCAAGGGTGACCGACTTCCTCCTCGAAGACGCACCGGAACCGGACCCTTCCCTGTCCCAGATCAACCTTGTACCACTCACAGCCGAGCAAGAAATGGCTAAGAAGAACAGGTTGAAGGCCCTCCTAACCGCAACAACTCCAGCCGAAGTGCGGACAACCGGCCAAGCCACTGAAACCGTGGTGGCCCTTCCGTCACAGTAACCATCCACTTCTCGCCGAAACAAGCGTGTTCGGACTTCCCAAACCGAGCCACGTCTTGCTGATGAGGACGAGACCGTTCTTCCACAAAGCTCTCCTCCACGCCCCCAGGAAAGCCTCTAACCGGAACCAGCCGACCGAACTGCCACTTCTTCAAAATGGGCTCCTGCCCTCACCTTCGACAACCGAGATATCACTGCCGAAGATTCGGTTGTTGCTGAGAAGGACCACTTGATGGCTTTTACCCTAGCCAAAAGTGTGTGCCTTCCAAAGGACATGGAACACCATTATAAACAGCTCAACACCGAGCTGAAGTCGATTCGGTCCTCTACGAAGTCCATGATCCTGGTAAATAGCTTCCCTCTTTTCTTTGTAAATTTCCCCCAACTTTGAGTCCGGCTAACTCTACTCCTTTTTTTCAGGCCATCCAGAAAAACCAAGTCACTCACAAGAGGATCATGGAACTTAGGCGAAATACAAGAGAGGCCATGGCTGAGGCCGAACTGAAAACGGCCGAACTAGAGGAGGCGAAGAAACAGCTGGCCGAGCTTCGAGCAGAGAACGGTCGGCTGACCGAGGTCGCTAATTCGGTCGAGGCCGAGAAGAAAAAAGTTGCCATCGAGGCAAAAGATAGATACTTACGTATCTTGGCTGCAATTGAAAAGAAAAAGGACGCCGAGATAAAGCAATTGAATGGGGAGGTGAAGGAGGCCGAGAAGCGGGGCTTCAAGGAGGCCGAAGACGCCTACACCCTCCAGTGCAACGCAGCCAAGGACTTATTCTTCAAATGTGGCTGGAGGAGTGCGGTGGAGCGGCTCGGATGTACACCTGACACCGATGTCTACGATGCTCCGCCATGTTCTATTCCGGCCTCACTTTCGCAATATGCTGCCGATCTCCAAAAAGCCTTTCTTGAGGGGTCCGGTGATGAAGATGATGCTGATGATTCTGAAGATGATGAGCAAACTTCCGCCCCGGTTGTCAATGACCAAGAGCAAAATGATCAAACAGTTCGGTTGGAGCCAGTTATTGAAGACCTAACGGTCGAGGTGCAGCCAACTGAGACTGAGGTTCAGGCTGAGACCGGGCTCCCAGCTCAAGCCGTGCTCCCAACCGACGCCGGACTCCGACCAGATGCCGAAGATGAATTTGACGCCGAACTAAATGCACTTCTCCGCTGATTTTTTCTTTCTTTTGTTTTTGAACTTTTTGTAACCAGGCTTCGGCCCCTCTACTTGTATTTGCCTTTGATTTCAGTGAAAAGATCTTCAACTCTTATCCCGGTTCTGTATTTGTGAGTATGCATTTGTAATGAATTTTCAATATCTGCTATTATTCAACTGTTGTTTCGGTTTGAATGCTTGCTTTCTGCCGATATACCATAATCCGGTTTAAGCTATCTAACTTACTGGCCAACCACTCTTCAACCGATATAGCTCACTTCGGCTGAAGAGTACAAAGTGTTGGTTTAATCCAGCCAGCCACTCTTCAGCCGATATAGCTTACTTCGGCTGGAGAGTACAAAGTGTTGGTTTAATCCAGCCAACCACTCTTCAGCCTGTATAGCTCACTTCGGCTGAAGAGTACAAAGTGTTGGTTTAATCCAGCCAACCAGTCTTCAGCCGATATAGCTTACTTCGGCTGAAGAGTACAAAGTGTTGGTTTAATCCAGCCAACCACTCTTCAGCCGATATAGCTAACTTCGGCTGAAGAGTACAAAGTGTTGGTTTAATCCAGCCAACCACTCTTCAGCCGATATAGCTTACTTCGGTTGAAGAGTACAAAGTGTTGGTTTAATCCAGCCAACCTCTAAGTTAGTTTTTCCAGCCAACTTAGAATAGAGTGTTTGGTTTTTTCGACCAGACGTCCTGCAGCCTGGATCCCTATCCTGGGCTTAGAAAGGGTGTTGGTTTAATCCAGCCAACCTCTAAGTTGGTTTTTCCAGCCAACTTAGAATAGAGTGTTTGGTTTTTTCCGTCCAAACGTCTTGCAGCCTGGATCCTTATCCTGGGCTTAGGAAGAGTGTTGGTTTAATCCAGCCAACCTCTAAGTTGGTTTTTCCAGCCAACTTAGAATAGAGTGTTTGGTTTTTCCGTCCAAACGTCCTGCAGCCTGGATCCTTATCCTGGGCTTAGGAAGAGTCATAGTTAGTTTAATCCGGCCAACTATGTGTACAATGCTACTAACTTACTAAGGCTACTTTCTACGGAAAACAAATATACTGAAAAATAATAGACTTGTTTTATTGAGAAAGTAAAAAATTTACACATATTTAAAAGGAAAAAAGTTAAAAATAAAACAACTTGAGATTTGCTGTGTTCCATGGCCTGGGAATTACTTTGCCGTCCTCATCTTCCAAGTGGTATGCCCCTTTGCCTGCTAATCCGACCACTTTGTAAGGTCCTTCCCAGTTAGGTCCTAGCTTGCCATTTCCTGGAACCAAGGTATTTCCCATCACTTTGCGCAGTACCCAATCTCCGATCTTGAATTGCCTTGGATGTACTATTTTGTTATACTTTCTGGACAACTCTTGTTGGTAGGAGGCGATGTGAACTAATGCTCTGTCTCGTCTTTCTTCCGCAAGGTCAAGTTCCAATGCTATGGCTTCGCCATTTAAGTCTGGGTCAAAGTTTTCGCTTCGAATTGTGGGGAGGCCAACTTCTAATGGGATGACTGCCTCCATGCCATAAGCTATGGAGAATGGTGTTTCCCTTGTCGATCGCCGAGGCGTGGTGCGGTAAGCCCATAAAACGTGGGGGAGCTCTTCTGCCCACTTGCCTTTGGCTCTCTCTAATCTTTTCTTCAATCCATCCAAGACTACCTTATTTGACGCCTCTGCTTGTCCATTTGCTTGTGGATATGCCGGTGTGGAATTGTAGAACTCTATCTTGTATTCTTCACAAAAGCCTCTGAAAATCCTACCATCGAACTGAGTGCCGTTGTCTGAGATCAGTGCCTTTGGTATGCCAAATCGCGTGATGATATTCTGCCAGACAAACTTCTTTACATCTTTTTCCTTGATTGACGCCAAGGCTTCTGCTTCTACCCACTTCGTAAAGTAGTCTGTTGCTGCAAGAAATAACTTCATGTTGCCTGGTGCTGTTGGAAGTGGACCTACTATGTCTAAGCCCCACATTGTGAAAGGCCATGGGCTAGTTAATGGTAGTAGTTCTCTGGCAGGTTGGTGTATTTGGTGTGCAAACTTCTGACACTGTTCGCATTTTTTGACATACTTCTCTGAATCCGCTTGCATGTATGGCCACCAATATCCTTGTGAAATTGCTCTATATGCCAGTGATCTTCCTCCTTGATGGCTGCCGCATACCCCCTCATGTATTTCGAATAGAAATACTTCCACTTTGCTGGGGTGAACACACTTCAAGTAAGGCCCTGAGAACGACTTCTTGTATAATGCCAAGGATGGAGAGAGCCAAAATCGCTGCGACTTTGCTCTGATTCTGTTGGCTTCTTTCTTCTCTTCTGGTAAGGTGCCGTCTTTCAGGAACAGTATGATGGGGTCCATCCAAGAAGGGCCTAGTTCTGCACAACATACCTCTTCTGCTTCTAGGTCTTCAATGCTTGGTCTAGGCAGATAGTCGATTAGTAGTGGGTGAGGCATGAAGGTGTCTGCCATTGAGGCGAAGCCTGCGAGTTCGTCTGCTCTGCTGTTCTCCTCCCTGCCGATCTGTTCTATTCTCACTACTTCAAACTTTTTGATCTCTGTTCTGACTAGCTCTTGGTATTTAGCCATTCTGTCATCCTTTGCCTCATAATCGCCTGAGATTTGGTTCACCACCAGCTGTGAGTCGCTGTAAACCATTAGCTCGATGGCCTTCATGTAGAACGCTGATTTGAGACCTGCAAGAAGCGCTTCATACTCCGCTTCATTGTTCGATGCTGGGAAGCCAAGGTTGATAGCTTGTTCTACAACCAGGCCGTCTGGAGAGATGAGGACTATGCCAAGTCCTGCGCCATGTCGGTTGGATGCTCCATCCACAAAGAGCTTCCACATCTCTCCTACAAACAACTTCCAGCATATGGAGGGATCGAACGATGTTGTGGGGTCTGAAATGTCGCTGGAGTTTTCTTCATGATCCATAGTTGCAGTCTGCCCCTTGTCTTCTGATGGGACCAAGTCATTAGTTGTTGGTGAGTTTTGACTTGGTGTAGCAAGGTCTGCTTCCTCCTTGCCTTCTCTACTCTGGTCTGCCTTGGGTTCTGGCTGAATAACCTGCACTAGGGGTTGCGCTATTCCGGCGTCAATCTCCATCCCTAGTTCGGTTGTGTCAGTCAGGTCGATTGGGCAGACTTGGTGGCTTCCAGGAGTGAACTCCGCGACGAAGTCTGCCAAAGATTGGGCCTTTACTGCGGTTCTGGTTGGAACTTGATGTCATATTGTCCCAATTCTACTGCCCACTTCAGAATTCGCCCAGAAAAGTTCGCCCTTTCGAATAAAGCCTTGAGTGGGAAGGCTGTGAGAACAACTATGGTGTGGGCGTGAAAGTAATGTGACAACTTCCTTGAGGCCATCATTAAGGCCAATGCCAGTTTCTCCAGTGGCAAATACCTCGTTTCGGCGCCTAACAATGTCTTGCTGACATAGAAGATTGGAAGATGCTGGATTCCTTCTGCTCGAACCAACACTGCACTTACCGCGTGCTGAGAGACTGCCAAGTAGAGGAAGAGTTCTTCTCCAGGTATTGGGGTGACAAGTAGTGGTGGAGAAGACATGTATTCCTTCAAACTCTCCAGAGCTCGGTCGCATTCTTCGTCCCACTCAAACTTAGCTTTTAATGACTGAAAGAATGGACGCAATCTGTCTGAAGACCGGCTGATGAATCGGTTAAGTGCTGCTGCCATGCCGGTGAGATGCTGCACTTCTTTCACTGAGTTAGGCCTCTCTAACTCCTGAATTGCTTTAATTTGGGAGGGGTCTGCCTCAATACCCCGGTTGGTCACCAAGAAGCCCAGGAATTTGCCAGATCCTACTCCGAATGCACACTTCGACGCGTTGAGGCGTAACTTATGCTTTTTCAGGATCTCAAACATCTCACCTAGGTCTTTAAGGTGATCATTCTCATTCTTGCTTTTGACCACCATATCGTCGATGTAAGCCTCCATTGTTCTGCCTAACAATGGTTCAAACATCTTGGTGACCATTCTCTGGAATGTCGCCCCCGCGTTCTTTAGGCCAAAGGGCATGACCTTGTAGCAGTATAGTCCTCTTGGTGTGGTGAAGGATGTGACCTCCTGGTCTGGTTCGTGCATGGCAATTTGGTGGTAGCCTCTGTATGCGTCCAAAAAACTAAGTCGGTTGTGCCCTGCTGTTAAGTCTACCAGTTGATCTATCCTTGGTAGAGGAAAGCTATCTTTTGGGCATGCTTTGTTGACCGTTTTGTAGTCGACGCAAACACGCCACTTGCCATTCTTCTTTGGCACTACGACGGTGTTGGAGATCCATCTTGGTAGTGCACCTCTCTGATTGCCCCTGCCTCCAGCAGGTTTCCTACTTCTTCTGCTACTATTTCGACGTGGTGGAGTGCCGATCTGTGGGTGCGCTGAATGATTGGTCTGGCAGAAGGGTGGACGTTGAGTTGGTGGCAGATGAAGTTGGGATCAATACCTGGCATGTCATATGGGGTCCAGGCGAACACTTCGATGTTGGAGGTCAAAAATTCCAAGACCTCCAATCTCTTAGTGCTGGACAACGACGAACCGAGCAAAAAGAACTTATACGGGTCCTTTTCATTTATTCTGACCTCCACCAAGTCCTCCACCGCTTTCTGACTAGCCGCTTTGCCAACATCTGCGAATAGTTCATTGCTTTCAGGTTCTTCCACCGAATGAACGTATCCTTTGGCAGCGCGGCTGCCGTTGACTGTGACAAAGTACTGCTTCGACATGATCTGATCTCCATATACTTCTTCTATTACTCCGGCGTCGTTTGGGAACCGCATTACCTGGTGGTAGGAGAATGCTACCGAGCGCATGGCATGCAGCCATGTCCTGCCTAGGATAACGTTGTAGGTGGAGGGGACCTTTATCACCCAGAACTCCACTTGTTTCGTCACACTCCCTGCTCTGACTGGGAGGATAATTTTGCCGACGGGCCATTCTGGCATGGAGTTGAATCCGATAAGGGGAGATACGGCAGGCGCCAAGTCTTTATCCTGCAACTTTAGTTGTTTGAAGGTTTCGTAGTACATGATTTCACACGAACTACCTTGGTCAATCAGAATCCGCTTGACGTCAAAGTCTTTGACTCGGAGAGTGACGACCAAGGCATCGTTGTGAGGGCAATAAATCCTTGCCAAGTCTTTATCCGAAAAAGACATGACATTTGTGGCCTCTGTCTTCCCCTTTTTGACTACTGGTTGGGCACTTAGCACCTCCCTTACGTGCTCAGCTTTTTTGATTGAACCTCTGAGCTCGCATACGCGCTCAGGTTCAAAGACTCCATGTATTACGTTGATGACGCCTTGAGGTGGGGCGTCGATCGGCATTCCGTTGGGCATGTTCTGGTCCTGGGGGGCTGGCTGTGCCCCTCCTTCTATGTACTTGTCCAGGTGGCCTGCTGCCACCAACTCTTCCAGATGCTGTCTCAATGGCATGCAATTCTCAGTACGGTGTCCCTTTTCTTTGTGGAAGGTGCATCTCGATCTGTCATCGTAGTCCTTCTGTGCCTCGCCTAGCTTGGCTGGCCACTTGACGAAGGGCTCGTCTCGAATTTCACTAAGTATGCGGTAGATCGGTTTCTTGAAGACCGTGGTTATGGCGGTGCGGACTCTCAGCCATCTCTTGTCCTGGTCTTCTCCATTGTCTCTTTTGCCTCGTCCGTTTCTGTTCGGACGGTCTACCGCGTTGACCTTTGCTGAAGCCTTCTTTTCTGGTACTGCGGTCGCGCCAGTTTTTGCTTTGGCACGTGCGCCATCCTCTTCTACCCTGATGTGCTGATGCACTCTCTCCATCAGGGCCTCCATGGTGAGGGGCGGTGTCATGGTGATAGAGTCCCTTAGTCTGTTCCCGACTGGAAGGCCTCTTTTGTATTGCGCAATGGCAAGATTGGTTGGGCAGTCCCCAATCTGGTTGAATGTCTCCCAGTAGCGACTGTTGTATGATCTCAGGGTCTCCTTATCGCCCATGTCGATGGAGAGTAGTTGGTCGATCTCCACCGGAGTTTTAGTGTTTGTTCGGAACCTTGTCACGAACGCTTCCGCCAATTGCGCCCAGGAAGCTATGCTGCCTTCTGGAAGTTTCTCAAACCAGGTCAGGCCTAGGTCGCCCAGGCTTGAAGGGAATAGGATGCACATCAAGGCCTCATTCCGCCGGTATACAGCCATGACCTGGCGAAAGTGGCTCAAGTGTGAGTATGGGTCCGTCTTCCCCTCATATGTTGTGAACTTGGGCTGCAGGAAGCCTGACGGCAGAGGCGCGTTCTCTATTGCAGGGACAAATGGTGAGGTCTGCAGCCTCGCCAACGCCTTGTCCGTTGGTTCGTAAGCCGGGCGCGGTATTGGCATTCCAACCTCGACGCTTCCATGCGACCGAGGAACCAACCGCTGTAAGGCAGAAACTCTGTGTGGGTCGCGTGCCCTGGCGTCCTCCTTCCATCGTGCCTTCTCTTCTAGCACGGTTCGTAGGTCTGACGACCTGGGCAACTCCGTCTGCCTGGATCTCGTCTGGTGCGTATGCGAGGGCCAATATGTGCTTCCCCCGGTGTGTGACCTCTCAGACCTCGCCCTCTCAGACCTGGAGTGACGAGTTCTGGAAGATCTAGATTGCGTGTCGCCCGTCCTGAGGCTCTTGTTCTCTGCTTGAGAGGGCGTAGTACTCTGGCTACGACTTCCCGAGTGGCGAGGGGGCGTCTTGTTTGTGCGCCCCTCTCCTGTCGCCACTTCTTTTCCTTTCACCTGACGTTTCAGAGATTCCATGTCTGCTGCCATCCGACGGATCAATTCGTCTTGTTCCCTGACGCGATCCTCCAAAGTTTGAGGATCAATTCTGCGTTGTTGTCTTTCTGGGCTTTGCGAACGAGAGGGATGAGGGCTGTTATTCCGCCTTCGTCCCCTTGCATCCCTTCTGGAATTTTGTCTGTGTGGTTCCAGGTTCGCCATGGGAGTGACCACGGGTAGGCCTTCGCGCCTTGCACCCCCTTCTGGAGTTAGTCCGTCGACGGCGGACTGAGGTAATTCTTCGTTGTTCGCCATTGATTTTTGGGAGAAAAAGCTTGATCAAGAGGTTGTTCTTGTCTGAGTTCCCACAGACGGCGCCAATTGTACGGGAAAGAAATACACCTTTTCGTATAATCCTGTTGATCAAGTCTGCGTTCCTCCGTACGACGTCGCTTGGTTACCTGAAAACACAAACGTGAGCTGGCCAGCGGGTGTGTGCCGGAAACCTCTCCGATGCCTAAATCAGAAAGCAAGACAGGTAGGCAAAAGCTCAATGTAAACAGGGAGCAAAAGTTGCATTACCTCTCCAAAGGTGATATTGGTGAGCTTATATAGGTTTCGCGTAGCACAATCCTGGTAGGACTCTTACTCCTCCATGTAGAGTCCTCATAGGATTCATACTCCTGGAAGATAATGCTTATCCTCCAACACCCCCCTCACTGCTTTAAACCAAGTGAGACGGTTTTACCACAGCCGAACTACCTTACGACCGAAGTGACCACTAGTCCGGCCCTAACTTTCCTTTCCCTTACCTCGGCTTTTCCATACTAAGACCGAGCTAACCATAAGAGAGATGAACCGAACTATCTGCCGAACTAAGGCCTCTTAAGGACTCAGCACACCTCGGTCTCCATGTACTACGACCGAACTATCCAATGAAGACCGAACTCTTCACAACACATCTCCCAGCCGAAATAGAAAAATAAGGCCTACGCGACCGAAATAACTACCGAGGTTAAGACCGGTCTAATTCAGAGGCTATTTCGACCGAAGTAAACTTTATACGGCCCTTCTCCGTTATGCGGCCCAAAACGACCCACCACTTAGCTTGGCCCAGCTCGGCCCATTTCATTCAGCTCGGCCTAATTTAAATATAAATTACCCTCTCAGGAGTGTTACGATAATAATTTTAACATGGATATATATATATATATATATAATCATATTTTATTTTGTGCTTTAATTTGAAATTATAAATTTTACGTCGCCTTCATATAATAAAATCTTGATAGAAAATTAAGATTAAAATAAATCAAAACAGTAGGAGACAAAATATAATAATTTTTAGTTGAGAAATATAAAATAATAAAAATTTATAATTAAATAAAGAAGGAGAAAGAAGGAAAAATCTTCTTCAATCTCCTTTTTTTTTTTAAAAAAACAAAAAAATTACAAATCAGTGATATTATTTTAAAATAATTAAGATTCATAAAAAAATTATGACTTTAATTATTAAAATCTATAAAATTTATCATAAAATTATAATTATTTCTTAAAACTGACATTAATTTGTTATTTTCCTTATTTTTGATCTATGTTGGTAGGGGTGTGCGTGGTGTGATTTAGATTGTTTGAGAGTAAAATTATAAATCGAACAGCGAATTAACAGATTGGTCGATCGATAAATTGCACTTTGGACAGTTTTTGGTGGATTGACGAATTGAAAAAAATATTCTAACTAATTATCAAGCATTCACTACAACAAAAAAGTGTTTTAGGAACCAAATGTTTTGGTCTCTAAAAGTGAATTTTGTTGTAAAAGACAATTAGAAACCAATTTCTATCGTCATGAGGATAGTCACTAAAAGGTCGTCCGAAAAATAAAAAACAAGGTTTTTAACAACAAAATTTTGAAAATGTCACTAATAAATAGACTTTTAGGGATAAAATAATTTGATCTCAAAATAATTTATTTTTTGAGACAAAAAATTTGGTCCCAAAAAGATAATAATTCATCACTAATGTCTGATTTTCGTTATTAAAAATATAATAACGACACCTTTCGCAATAAAAATATTTGGTCCCTACTAAATAATTTTCTCTCTAAATTTTGGTCTCTAAAGCTTTAATTTTTTGTAGTGATTTACATAATATATAATAATAATTTGCGTAATATTTTTCATATATATAACACAAACTAATTTTAAATAATATTTTTCATATATATAATTATTAATTTGTAATAAATTTCACATCTTAAATTTTTTTTACACTCATTTTTACTTTGATATTTCATTAGAGGTTAAAAACGGAAAATTTAGCTAAAACTCCTCCATTGTACTCTTATTTGGTGAAAAGGACAATCCAATTTATTTTATTTCATAAACCCCCTAAGGAGAAAACACATACCCTAAGGAGAAAACACATAATTGAGTAAGGACAAAGTAAAATATATATATATTTTTTTCTTGAACAATATTGCTAGAGTAACATGTTACTGTGAGATAAAGTAACATATTACTGTCAAACAAAATAACATGTTATTGCGAAATAGGATAACATATTACTGTCAAACAAAGTAACAAGTTATTTTTACTGTTTACATCAATTTTGATGGTAATAATTTTTTTTTTAAGAACTTCATAGTTAAGATGAATCTTATTCGATAGATCTTGATAAGAGAATTTTAAAAATATTAATTTTATTAAAAATTGACATATACATCAAAAGTTATATTATTTTAAAGTTTAATATTTTGATAATAATAGTAAGGAAAGTTTTTTTTGTACTTATTAATGCATTAAAGTTTTATTATCAAAAGATTTTGACCAAATCTTTCTTAAAAAATATATGTATTGCATATAGCGAATTGAAATAATTTCAAAGATAAATTATAAATTTTAATATTTAATCCATAATTAACGAATAAAACTGTATAAATTAATATTATAAATTATAAAGGGCAAATTACACAAATAGTCCCTATAGTTTGGGGTTTGTGTCACTTTAGTCCCTGACTTTTCAATTGTGACACATTTGACCCTGAAATTTGATTATTGTTCCAAATAAGGACAATTGAATATATAATTAGATTTTTCAAGGGTAAAATTGTCAATTTGATAAAATATAAACTAATTTGACAAAAATAAATGTCAAACAAATATTTTTGACTTTTTAAAAATTATTTCTACTTACTAAAAATAAAATTATGTAAAATTGATAAATATTTTAGACATTTATTTGTTTTGTTTACCAAATTAATTTTTCTTATGTGTTTGGATGATAATCATGTAAAATTAATTTTAAAAAATTAATCATGTAATTTTTATTAATTTTACATAATTTTATTATTGGTGGATAAAAATAATTTTAAAAAAATTAAAAATATTTTTTTAACATTTATTTTTGTCAAATTAGTTTATATTTTATCAAATTGACGATTTTACTCTTAAAAAATCTAATAATATTTTCAATTGTTCTTATTTGAACAACATCCAAAATTCAGAGTCAAATATGTCACATTTAAAAAGTTAAGGACCAAAGTGACACAAGTCTCAAATTATAAAGATTATAGTGTAATTAACCAAATTATAAATTTTGGCCAGATTATATGCAGGAGAGAATGGGAACGCACGAAAATGGCAACAACAATGTACTTTCTTCTAGAACACACCTACGTCATCAACGATTAAGACAAGTATACTTATTTTAGTGAGGGCACTTATTAAAGTTACCAGTGGGAGGTTGGATTCACCGTACAACCTTATCGAGTACAAACATTCTCATAATTTACGGTTTTCGAAGCAAAACAACCGCTTAAATTCAGGCCTACCTTGACCTCTTTTTTTCTTTTTCTTTTTTTATAATTTTTTTTACTTTTTGACATCACATTATTTTTTTATATATTTTTTAATTTTAATTTTTTTTTATAAACAATCAACTTTTAATCTACTTTTTAAAATAAAACTCGTAACCCAACACCCCCAGTCATACATAAGTAAAATTAATTTTCCATGTTTCCAAAAGATAATTAAATAAAATACATAAATAATATATTTTTTTTAGAAGGAAAATAATATCATTTTATAAAATTCTAAGTAAAATGTTTTTTATTTTTATTTTTAAAAGAGTTGTCTAGACTGAGGTCCTAGTGATGTTTTTAGAATTAAGCTGATGTGCTAGTGATGGTTTTAGAATTAAGAAATATTTTAATAATTGTATTTTACATAATAAATCAATAATATTTTATAATGTCATTTTGTTTATATTCTGTAAATGCATAAGTTAAAAATAGTAATCATTTTTTTAAAAATTTTCAATAATTATTTTCTTAGCTTATTGAATTTAATTTTGCCTAATCCAAAATTCCATTGATTATAAGAAATCTAAATAATAATAATAATAATAAATTGTTAGCAGGTATTTTAATATTATAATGTGTCATAGGTTGGTTTTCTTTTCTTTTTTACCAAGTTTACTTACCATTCAAGTCTTTGCCAAGTCTTGGTCCAGTCTTCCTAGTCTTCTAAGATAAGTCTTCGCCAAGTCTTATCCTTTCAAGTCTTCTAAGTCTTCATTTTCTTATCCACCAAAGAAGACCCTCCTAAATTTTTCTCCTATATATATTGAGCTATGTCCTATCTTGAGAAATACGAGAAGTTTTGGTTGCTTTTATTATGTCTTGTGTGAGATTATCAGGCAAATAAAAAAGGGTGTATGTGATAAAGCTTTGGGTTCAACCAATTGTGCAGTATTGGTTAACCATACCACTTAGTCCGGTTGTTGTATCTTGGGGGGGACAAGTCAAGGTTTTTTCTACTGCACCGGTGTGAGGCTTTGCCTAACCGTAGAGGGCTTGAATCTCCTTAAAGAGAGCGAATTTCCCGCGCCTCAGCCCTTACAATAGTTATTGTAATTTTTATTATTCTTATTTTCTGGTGTTTTATTTGTGATTATCACCAATAATTTTAAGGAGATTCAAATAGCAAAAATCCATGGAGCCAGTACTGGAGAAGCCCAACGAGACTACCGACGATCTTAACAAGCCCTTCCGGTTCAAGGGAGCTCATTTCAAGAGATGGAAATGCAAGGTGCTTTTCTACCTCAGTCTCCTCAAGGTGGCTTATATCCTGACTGAGAAAAATCCAAACAAAGTCCCCACTGAAGAGATGACCGACGAGGAGTATAATGCTCATCTTGAAAAAATCAAGAAATACAACACAGATGAGTATAAATGTCGATACTATCTTTTGAATTGTCTTTCAGATCAATTTTATGATTATTATGATACTACTTACACCACTACCAAGAAAATTTGGAAAGCCTTGCAGAACAAATATGACACTAAAGTGGCAGGCGCTAAAAAATATGCTGCAAGCCGTTTTTTCCGCTATTAGATGATAGATGGAAAATCAGTGGTAGAGCAAGTTCAAGATTGTCAGATGTTAGTAGTTGAAGTTAGATCTGAAGGCATCAAAATTGGAGACAATCTTGTTGTAGCAGGTATTGTTGACAAACTACCATCATCTTGGAGGGAGTTCCAGAAGTCAATGTGCCACAAACAAAAAGAGACATCCTTAGAGACTCTAATCACACGGATTCGGGTGGAAGAGGAAGCACGAGGACAAGATGTGCTTATAACACAAGAGCATTCCACTGCAAAGGTAAATTTAACTTCTGGAAATGCTTTACCTAAAGGTCGATTTAATAAAAATAGTCACTTGAAGCCAGTTAAGAAAATCTAGAAAAATACTGGAAGGTCACAAAATAAAAATTAGCCGAGGCAAAAGAAATGGAACCAAGAACCCCCTTCACAAGATCTGACAAATGTGACATGTTTTGTGTGTGGCAAAAGTGGGCATATTGCTCGAACTTGCAAATTTCGGAAACAACAGTCCCGACCACAGGCTAATGTTACCGAGGAACCATTTGTGGTTATGATTATAGATATTTTTATGGTTCAATCTGTGGAAGGGTGGAGGGCAGACTCTGGTGCCAATAGGCATGTCTGCTATGATAAAGATTGGTTCAAAGATTTCACTCATTTTAATCAGGAGATGACTGTTATGCTTGGTGACTCTAGTTTAACCAAGGTGCTCGGGTGTGGGGATGTTGAGCTAAATCTTACCTTTGGACGTGTGCTTGTTTTAAAAGATGTGTTGTACACACCGTCCATGAGGAAAAATTTGATGTCAAATTATTTGCTCAACAAAGCTGGTTTCAAGCAGATTATTGAATCTGACCAATATGTAATCACTAAAAAAAGCATATTTGTGGGGAAAGGGTTTGCCTGTGATGGAATGTTTAAATTAAATGTTAAGAATAAGAGAGCACATGTTTCTATTTACATGTTGTTTTCTATGAATTTTTAGCATGCTTGTCTGTGTCATATTAATAGCCGATATGTGGGAGTCATGAGTAGTTTAGGATTAATTCCCAGACTAACAAATAAGTTTGAAAAATGTGAAGTTTGCAGTCAAGCAAAAATAACTAAAAGGCGTCATAAAAGTGTGGTGAGAAATACTGAATTGTTAGAATTAATTCACACTGATTTATGTGAATTTAAAGGAATTTTAACACGTGGTGGAAATAGATATTTTATCACTTTTATTGATGATTTTTCAAAATACACTTATGTATACTTGTTGAAAAATAAAAGTGATGCTTTTGAAAAATTTAAAGAATTCCTTCTTGAAGTTGAAAATCAATTCGGTAAAAAGATTAAAAGATATAGAAATGATAGAGGCCGAGAGTATGAATCTTTTGGATTCAACTCGTTTGCTCAGTCTTTGGGAATAATCCATGAAACTACTCCACCATATTCACCTGCTTCGAATGGTGTAGCAGAAAGGAAAAATAGAACTTTAACTGATTTAACAAATGCTATGCTAATTGAAGCAGGTGCTCCTTCAAATTTGTGGGGAGAAGCAATTTTAACTGCATGTTATGTCATGAATAGAGTGCCACATAAAAAAACAAAAGTTATACCTTTTGAGTTGTGGAAAGGGCATAAGCCAAATTTGAGATATTTGAGGGTTTGGGATTGTCTAGCTTTTGTTAGACTGGTGGACCCTAAAAGTGTTGGGATACCTCCTTATTGGAGTGTGGGACCCAATGGGTTTTGAAAAAGAATTTTTATTTGGCTTGGTTTAGTATAATATATTTTTATATATTATATTTGTGGAGGCCCAATCCAATTTGGATACAATTAGGGTTTGATTACAAAACCCTAGATTCATTATATTATATTATATTTTGTTTATTGGAGGCATTATTGTTTTGGTTGTTCAACACACAAGCAAGAGTGGCGGCTGCTATAGGTTCTTCGGTAACAGTGCCCAAGATTGGGATATTGGGTCAACTTTGGTTTTTGAAGCTTGGTTCTTTGGGCATCTTCGGTTGGTGTCTGGTTCGTTATTTTGGGTCTTCGACAACTTTGGTTCTGAAGATTTTGGTTAATCTATTTGGTGAGGTCTTTCCTCTTGTTTATTTGTGATTATTTGGAATTCACCTAAGGGTGGTTTTGTGAGACCATTAGTGTCTCGTTTGTAATCGTTTGTGTTCATTGGTTGATAGTGGAATCGGATTTCGATCCCGTGGACGTACCTCACATTGAGGGAACCACGTAAAAATTCTTGTGTTGCCTTTGATTTAATTTTTCCGCATTAGTTTTTATTCCCATTGATTGATTTACTTGTTGGGAATCATCGATTTTCCCTAACAACTGGTATCAGAGCTTACGGTTTATTTGGGTTTAATTATTTGTGTAAATCAATTGAGGGGAATGTGGGTCGTATGTCTAGCTTCAATGGAAGCAATTGGGTAACTTGGAAAACTAAAATAGATGACCTATTATTTTGTAAAGATTTGTATGGACTCATTGAGGGTGATAGTGACAAATCAAAAGATGGTTCTTTTTCAAAGAAAGACATTGAGTGTTATTATTGCCATGAGAAAGGGCACATGAAGCGAGAATGCCGAAAGCTCAAGAATAAGGAAAAAAGGCGTGACAAAAGTGTGGATAAGAAGCAAGAAGACACAACGGCAGTTACTACCGATGATCTCATGGTCGTTTGTGAAGATGATTGTATCAATTTTGTGGGCCAAGAGAGCAGTTGGGTGATTGATTCCGGTGCTTCTTTTCATGTGACTTCTCGAGCTGATTTCTTCACTACCTACACCGAAGGAGATTATGGTTCTGTTCGAATGGGTAATGAAGGTTTGTCCAAGATTATTGGTATGGGTGATGTTTGCTTGGAAACAAATTTGGGCTGTAAGTTATTGCTTAAAGATGTGAGGCATGTTCCCGACATTCGCCTCAATTTGATCTCTACTGGGAAGCTAGATGATGAAGGCTTCAACAACAAATTTGGTGATGGAATATGGAAGCTCACAAAGGGTTCTTTGGTGGTAGCTAAGTGCAAGAAGACTCATACACTTTATTCGATGCAAGGAAAAATTTGTAAAGGTGTTGTCAATTCACTTGAAGATGATACTTCTACCGAATTGTGGCACAAGCGGCTTGGGCACATGAGTGAAAAGGGGCTGCAAGTATTGTTCAAGAAAGAGCTTCTACCCGGTTTGAAAGGTACACATCTTAAAACTTGTGTTCATTGTTTGGCGGGTAAACAACATAGAGTTTCTTTTCATAAAAATGTTGCTTCTAGAAAAGAAAATGTTTTGGAATTGATTCATTCGGATGTTTGTGGTCCTTTAAAAGTTAGAACACATGGCGGTGCACTTTATTTTGTTACTTTCATTGATGATTATTCAAGGAAAGTTTGGGCTTATCTACTAAAAACTAAAGATCAAGTTCTAGAAGTATTTAAGCATTTTCAGGCCATGGTTGAAAGAGAAACAGGACAGAAATTGAAGTGCATCCGAACAGACAATGGTGGTGAATACATTGGGCCATTTGATGAGTATTGTCGCAGCCAAGGTATTCGGCATCAAAAGACAGTTAAGAAGACTCCTCAACAAAATGGCGTTGCCGAGAGGATGAACCGCACCATTGTGGAAAGAACAAGGTGTTTGCTTTCACAAGCTAAATTGCCAAGATCCTTTTGGGGTGAGGCAATGAGTACAGCGGTTGACGTGATCAATTTATCTCCTTGCTATCCTTTGAATGGTGATGTTCCTGAAAGAGTTTGGACTGGCAAAGATGTGTCTTATGAGCACTTGAGAGTGTTTGGTTGCCGAGCTTTTGTTCACATTCCAAAGGATGAGAGGTCCAAGCTTGATAGTAAGTCAAGACAATGCATTTTTCTTGGCTATAGACGTGATGAATTCGGGTATAGATTATGGGATCCGGTCGACAAGAAAGTCATTCGAAGCCGTGATGTTGTGTTTCTTGAAGACCAAACAATTGAAGACTTTGGTAAAGGTGATCAACCGGAGCCAAAAACTAGTGATCTCATTGACATGGATCCATCTCCTTCATCTTCAGTTGATGATGAAAATGGGGGAGATGTGCAGCCACATATTGAAGATGTGGAGGATGATGCTAATCCTAATGAAGTTGAGCCAGAAATTGAGGAAGAGCATCCAACTCAAGAACCGCCACCACAACTTGAGTTGAGGAAATCTACAAGGGACCGACAACCTTCAAGAAAGTATCCTCCAAATGAATTTGTGTTGATTTCTGATCAAGGGGAGCCTGAGAGCTACCAAAAAGCAATTGAGCATGCAAAGAAAGATGATTGGAAAAAGGCCATGGAAGAGGAGATGAATTCCTTGCTTGAAAACCAGACTTATGATTTAGTGAAGTTGCCTAAAGGGAGGAAAATTCTGAAAAATAAGTGGGTTTTCAAATTGAAGAATGATAGCAAGAATCTGAGGTACAAGGCACGTCTTGTAGTGAAAGGTTTTGGGCAAAAGAAAGGCATTGATTTTGATGAGATTTTCTCGCCGGTTGTGAAGATGTCTTCTATTCGGGTTGTACTTGGCATGGCTGCAAGTATGAACCTTGAAGTTGAGCAACTTGATGTGAAGACCGCATTTCTTCATGGTGATCTTGAAGAAGAAATTTACATGGAGCAACCGGAAGGTTTTGTGGAGAAAGGGAAAGAGAAATTTGTTTGCAAATTGAAGAAAAGTTTGTATGGCCTCAAGCAAGCCCCGCGGCAATGGTACAAAAAATTTGACTCTTTCATGATGAATAATGGTTTTTCTAAAACCACTTCGGACCATTGTGTGTTTGTGAAAAATTTCCCGGATGGCAAATTTATTATTCTTTTGCTTTATGTTGATGACATGTTAATTGTGGGTCAAGATTCTACCATGATTAACAAGTTGAAGTTGGAGTTGAGCAAGTCCTTTGCTATGAAAGATTTGGGACCGGCAAAGCAAATACTTGGTATGAAAATTGTTCGTGATTGCAAAGAGGGGCTGATTTGGTTGTCTCAAGAGAGCTACATTGAGAAAGTTCTTGAGAGATTCAACATGGATAAAGCAAAGCCGGTTGGTTGTCCACTTGCAGGTCACTTCAAACTTAGTTCGAATCAATGTCCTACAAGTGAGAAAGACAAAGAAGAGATGTTGAAAGTTCCTTATGCTTCAGCAGTTGGTTCTTTGATGTACGCCATGGTTTGTACAAGGCCGGATATTGCTCACGCCGTTGGTGTGGTGAGTCGTTTTCTCTCTAATCCGGGTAAAGAACATTGGGCAGCGGTAAAATGGATTCTAAGATATCTTCGAGGGACTTCGAAGGTGTGTTTGTGTTTTGGGGATGGTAAGCCGATGCTTGATGGATTCACAGATTCTGACATGGCCGGTGATGTTGATTCTAGGAAATCTACTTCGGGGTATTTGATGACTTTTGCAGGGGGAGCTGTGGCATGGCAATCTAAATTACAAAAATGTGTTGCTCTCTCAACTACCGAAGCTGAATTTATTGCCATTACAGAAGCTTGCAAAGAAGAGTTATGGTTGAAGAAATTTTTGCAAGAGTTGGGTTTGAAGCAAGAAAAGTATGTGCTTTATTGTGATAGTCAAAGTGCTATTCACTTGAGTAAAAATTCTACTTTTCATTCGAGATCGAAACACATTGATGTGAGATACCATTGGATTCGTGATGTGTTAGATTCGAAATTGTTGCAACTCGAAAAGGTTCACACAGATGATAATATTTCAGATATGCTGACTAAGACTTTGTCGAGGGACAAACATTTAAAGTGTCGAACTTTGGCGGGTATGGTTGATGTCTCCACCTAAGTCGGTAGGGGGAGAATTGTTGGGATACCTCCTTATTGGAGTGTGGGACTCAATGGGTTTTGAAAAAGAATTTTAATTTGGCTTGGTTTAGTATAATATATTTTTATATATTATATTTGTGGAGGCCCAATCCAATTTGGATACAATTAGGGTTTGATTACAAAACCCTAGATTCATTATATTATATTATATTTTGTTTATTGGAGGCATTATTGTTTTGGTTGTTCAACACACAAGCAAGAGTGACGGCTGCTATAGGTTCTTCGGTAACAGTGCCCAAGATTGGGATATTGGGTCAACTTTGGTTTTTGAAGCTTGGTTCTTTGGGCATCTTCGGTTGGTGTCTGGTTCGTTATTTTGGGTCTTCGACAACTTTGGTTCTGAAGATTTTGGTTAATCTATTTGGTGAGGTCTTTCCTCTTGTTTATTTGTGATTATTTGGAATTCACCTAAGGGTGGTTTGTGAGACCATTAGTGTCTCGTTTGTAATCGTTTGTGTTCATTGGTTGATAGTGGAATCGGATTTCGATCCCGTGAACGTACCTCACATTGAGGGAACCACGTAAAAATTCTTGTGTTGCCTTTGATTTAATTTTTCCGCATTAGTTTTTATTCCCATTGATTGATTTACTTGTTGGGAATCATCGATTTTCCCTAACAAAAAGACCTAAATTAGGTGTGAAAGCTGCCACTTGTGCTTTTCTTGGATATGCAACAAATAGTACAGCCTATAGATTTTTTGATATTGAAAACAAAATAATTTTTGAATCAGGTGATGCAATTTTTCATGAAGAAAAATTTCCTTTTAAATCTAAAAATGGTAGGGGTCAAAATTATCAAGAAAATATTTTATCTGAAACCGGTTCCTCTACTCCTCTTTTACAAAACCAAGATACTGTAGTTTTTGAACCAAGGAGTAAAAGAGCCATATTAGAAAAAGATTTTGGCCCTAATTATCATGTTTTTAATGTGGAGGAAACTCCATTAACTTTACAAGAAGCTTTGGCATCTCCTGACTTTGTTTTTTGGAACGAGGCTGTAAATGATCAGAAGGAATCATTATTATCCAATAAAACTTGGGTATTAGTAGATTTACCATCAGGTTGTAAAACTATTGGCTGTAAATGGGTTTTGAGAAAAAAACTTAAACCGGATGGAACTATTGATAAATATAAAGCAAAGCTTGTTGCAAAAGGTTTTAAACAACAAGCAGATCTTGACTTTTTTGATACATTTTCTCCGGTTACTAGAGTTACATCCATTAGATTATTAATTGCAGTGGCTGCAATTCATGATCTAAAGATTCATCAAATGAATGTTAAAACAGCCTTTTTAAATGGAGACCTGGGTGAAGAAATCTATATGGATCAACCTGAGGGTTTTGTGGAACCTGGTCAAGAAAGCAAAGTGTGCAAGCTAGTTAAATCCCTATATGGCTTAAAACAGGCCCCTAAACAGTGGCATGAGAAATTTGATTCCTGCATGATTGAGAATGGCTATAAAACAAATGAATGTGATAAATGCATTTACTATAAATCTAAAGAGAATTCACATGTCATTATTAGCCTCTATGTGGATGATCTACTTATATTTGGCTCTAATTTGCATATCATCGTGGAAAGTAAAAATATGCTTAATAGCCATTTTGATATGAAAGATCTTGGTGAGGCTAATTATATTTTGGGAATGAAAATTACCAAAACTTGTGATGGTATATTTCTTGATCAGTCGCATTATGTTGAGAAAATTTTGAGAAAATATAATTTTTATAACTGCAAGCATGTTCTTACTCCTTTTGATCCTCATGTGCGTTTATTTCCTGTTGAAAATGATGAGGATGTAATTAATCAAAAGGAATATGCTAGTATGATTGGTAGCTTGCGTTATGCGACTGACTGTACTAGACCTGACATTGCATATGCAGTTGGAGTACTTAGCAGGTTTACGAGCAAGCCTGGCAGTGATCACTGGCTAGCCATTGAGTGTATTATGAAATATTTATCTGGTACCATAAAATATGGTTTGTTTTATAATAAGTATCCTGCAGTACTTGAAGGTTACAGTGATGCCGATTGGAATACCTTGTTAGGTGATTCATTATCAACCACTGGTTACTTATTTACATTGGGAGATGATGCTATAAGTTGAAAATCGAAAAAACAAACCATTATTGCTAATTCAACAATGGAGGCTGAGCTTATTGCTTTAGCTACAGCTAGTGAAGAAGCAAATTGGTTAAGAGATTTGTTAAATGAAATCTCTTGTTGGGAAAAATCGATTCCACCTATATTGATTCATTGTGATAGCACCGTAGCAATTGGTCGAGTTAATAACTGTTATTATAACGATAAATCCAGACCTATCAGAAGAAAACATAGTACTGTGAGATCTTATATGAATAATAGCATCATAAATGTGGATTATATTAAATCTGGTGATAATCTTGCAAATCCATTAACTAAGGCCTTAGCAAAAGATAGAGTCTGGAATACATCGAGGGGGATGGGGTTGAAGCCCATTGAATATAGCAGGAGCCATGTATGAGGATACTCAACCCAGGGACCAAAGATCCTGTAACTGGGTTCAATGAGAAAAACGATCATATGATGGCCGTGAGAAATGCACTAAATTACTTTTTACCCATTCCTATGATGTAAGTGCATTTATCCTGTAACGTTGTAGAGGTTGAGTTATTAAAAAAACTCTTAATGAATTTCTGTAACTCTTATTGAGTGGGGTGGCATAGTTACAGGAGCACCCTTGACAGAATTCACCTATATGAGTGTGGTAGTGGGGCCGCTACCTATGAGATTTGGACTAATTCTCAAACACACTCATGAATCCTGGGATCGCACAAGGCCGTAATGTGCTAGCTTTTAAAGCTTTTGTGAACACCTGGAATATTATGTGTGTGCAATAATTATTTATTTCCCTTAAGTAGTCATAGTTCAATGCTGAGCATACTATTGGCTCTGGAGTAGATATTATTGTTTCACTAATGGAGGTTCAATGCAAAGCACACCTACCATGATGCATAATATCCTTATTTGCCTAATAATCTCAGTTTTTGTTACCTATAATATTAAAATAAGTGGGGGAATGTTAGCAGGTATTTTAATATTATAATTTGTCATAGGTTGGTTTTCTTTTCTTTTCTACCAAGTTTACTTACTGTACGGGGAGCAAATATTCAGGCAAGCCCGTACTCCTTTCTTCCAAGCTCCTGTCTGTCAGATCGACCTGCGAGCATAACGGCGGTGAGCTACCCGGCGATGTGTGGCCGGAAAACCCCTCCGACGATCAAGTTAGCACACACACACAAGGATAGATAGATAGGAGAGAGTTGAGTGTAAGTGTATATCTTACCAAATATTCATCTGTCTAGGCATGGAGGGCGCATACTCGCTTATATACCTTCTGCGCCCCAAATCTACTCCCATTAGTCTCTCGACACGTGGTGCTGCTATCCCATCTGTCAGCACAAATCTAGCTGATCATCACCTAACCAAACTGCTAGCCCACACTACCGGGATTTCGGCATCCGGGCTGCATCATCTCGGCTGCCAACGGCCGTGTTGCACAACAAGCTAGAGCGCTCCGCTCGCTGAGCTCAACGACGACCGAGCTCGGTTGCATTCCGGCATAGCCGAGCTGAAAACTGGTCGAGCTGGTAAACTGAAGACCTTTCCAGCCGGGCTGGAAGCACGAACCATGGGAACAGGACCGGCTTCCATTATCTCGGCCAAATTACCCAAATTAGCTCGGTTCCCACATAAACAAGCCAAGTAGCTTGGTCCTAGCATGGTCCTGGGCCATTACCGAGCACAACCGTCTCCGGCTAAGCCCAAGCTACCACGGCCCATAACATGTTCGGCCCATAATCTACACGGTCATTACCACGGCCAAATCTAGCTCATAAATTTCCCTCTCAATTGCCCCTTAATTCCGTCCGCGCAAGCGTGACTGGGATTACCTGTTCTGACCGGGGTAACTCTTCATCGGTCCTCAATTTGCAAGACGGTGACTGGGCCAGTTGACATGCATGTCTTCAAAACTAGCCCGGTCGACGCCTCGATTTGCCATCCTGTCTCTTCAGTACTGACGCCGCCGTCAATAGGGACACGTGTCGTGCTTAGATTGGCCTCGAACAGCCAACCATCACGTCCCTTCACATTCAAATTTGGGCGGCCTTTTCACCTCTATAAACATGCCATATCTCACTTCCTTTCAATCTTACTGACTCTCCTCAAGCTATCGACATTCCAGAGCTCCAGTACCCTTCCTTTCTTGCCATTCCTGAGTTCGTGTCCGAATGAAAAGCTTCTGCCCTTAACTGGTAAGTCTTTCGGGCCCCTTTTTGCTATTTTCGCTTGGTACTTCACATTCTAGGGCACAAAATCTGTAGGTTTTAGGATATACCCCTCCAAAAACCCTTACTTGCCCCTATTCTCTTCGCTGTTCTTCAATCCCAGTGATGAACACATGAACACATGAAGATCTGGAGCGGACCGGGCTCCAGGTCTTCTTTTGATCCCAAATAACATTAAGACCGAGCAACTTACAAGTTTGCCAAAACCTTAGTAGAAACCGAGGTAGACAGAGGACTTGGCCACTCGACCGGGCTAACAACTGGTCCGCTTGAGCGACCGAGCTCCTTGGCTTGCCTTTGCGACCGAGGTGGTCTGGCACTCTTCATGACCAAGTGACCACGCTTCCACTTACACTTACCCTCCTTTTCCTGTAGAGTCCAAGGGGACCACACACCAATACCGAGGCTCTCAAAGACCGAGCAGCCATCAAACACCAGTCTGTGCCAAATCACCTCAGCCGAGCTAAAACCAGTCGGCCACACATGGGGCGCTACCGCTTCTTGGTCGACTCCTCGGCTGCTCTGGCCGCATTCCGGGAAGAATACGGTATCCCGAACGATGTTCATTTAGAGCTCGGCGAGGAGGACACAACCCCATAGGGTAGATTAAACCAGTGTCCCTTCACCGTGCTGTCCATTATAGAAGGGGGCCTCTGCTTCCCGGTTAACCCGCTGATCTGCGAATTCCTGCGGCGCACCGAGCTAGCTCCAACCCAGGTCTCAACCAATACTTACAGAATAATCAACGGGATCCACGAACTGAACAACCGGCTAGGAACCAACCTAGGACTAGCCGAGATACTGCGACAGTATATCCTCGGTCATACAGGCGATGGCCTTGCATACTATTTAAAAATTAGACCGGCAAAGAAAAGATAGTGACCGGCACCCCGGACAAGGACTTGCACGATGATGACTTTTTCTGGGTGTCCGGCAACTATGAAACAGCCGACGTACCAGGTTGGTTTATTAGCAAGAACTTCGGTTCAACATGTAAGCCGTGCTACCTGCTCGGTCAATTCATCTTTCTTCACTATTCTGTACTTAACATTTTTTCTGATGCTTTCTTTTGCAGCAATCGAAGCCCTGCAAACCCACTATTATTATCCCAACGAAGCAGCCATCAGAACCGTGCTCCGCTACCGCAACCGGGATTGCCACGAGCTTCTCGGCTACACACCGACATACAGATACTCAGCTCCATGCTGGAGTAAAGTCACAGACTTTCTTCGTGCTCCATTTCCACCACTTGATCCCACATTACCGGACGTGCCACTCATCCGATTGACTGAGGCAGAAGAAATGGCCAAAAGAAGCCGAATCAAGAACCTCATCACTGCCACATCCACCGAGATACCGAGCATTCCAACGCGCTCCCCTGCTGCCGGGCAATCCAGCGAGGCTGTGGTGGCACTGGTGTCTCCCGCTGCCGGGCAAGCCGGCAAAGATAGCTGCCGGGCTGGCAAAAGGCCTCGTGCAGACCCTTCTACCGAGCTAGTAGCAAAGCTCAATACCGAGCAACCTGCCATTACCGTTGATCCAACACCTGCATGGAGGCCGCAGCTCAAACACTGGGGCAAGGAGATCCCAGCAATAGCTTCTGTCAAAGGCGACAAAGAGCATCTGCTCGCCTTCGACCTCACAAAAGCTCTCTTTCTGCCGAGCGACGTGGTCGGCAGCGACTATGTGCCAGACACCCGATTGGTGAAATCCTCGGTCAAGTCCATGACCAGGGTAAGTATATCAAACTTTTACTCAAAATTTCGCAAGTGTTAGTTCGGTTTCCTTTCTAATCAAACTCTCTTCTTACAGGCCATCCAGAAGCAGCACTTGGTCATGGAGCGCATTCACCGACTCCGGCAGAAGGCAACTGACTCTGCCAGCCAAGTTCAAAGCCTCCAAGCCGAGCTCGGGAGAGCCTAATCTTCACTGCAAATAGCCAACACTGACAACACCCGGCTGCTCGGCCAGCTTGGCTCTGCCAAGAAAAAGAGAGACGCGCTCCGAGCCGAGCTTGATACGCTGAAATAATCAAGGGAGAAGGAGCTGGAGGACGCCATTAATGTCGGCTTCAAGGAGGCCGAGGTGAGCTACACAAAGCAGGTCCATGCCACCCAAGACATCTACTTTAAGGCGGGCTGGAAGACTTCTTGTGAACAGCTCGGCCAAGGACTTGGAACCGACGTGTTTGCCTTTCCGCCAGCTGTCTTCCTGCCGACGTATCTCGTGCCATATGCCAACGACGTCTTCAGCGTGTTGCAGGCTGAAGCCGAGGAAGAAGGCGAAGAAGAGACCGAGGAAAATGCTGAGGAAGAGAACCGCTAAGAGCAGCCGGGCCAAACGGAGACCGGTGTCCAAGACCAAACACCAACGGTCAACCTGGAGGCAAGCGGGGATGAATTCACTGACCTTTCCCCCCTAGCTTAGTTTTCTTTTGTCTTCTTTCTTTTGTGTCTGAACATGTAACCGGGCTATCTGCCCCTCCTCTTGTAGTTACTTTGCATATCAATGAAAAAGTTCAATTTCCATCAAGTGTTTGCACGGTCTTCAAGTTAAATAACTTCAGCCGAACAAAATACCTCGGCAAAACTAATCATCTTGTTTAACTTATTTAACCGGAAAAGACATCTCGGTTTCAAGCATAAGGTTGAGAAAATCATCAACTGTTTTAACCGGAACAATATATCTCGGTTTAAATATAAAAGTTGAGCAAATCATCAATGCAGTTAGCCGGAATAAAGCTTCACGAAAGTTGAATAAATAAACCTAGTCAACCGAAGTAAAATATCTCGGTTCAAATCTCAAAGTTGAGCAAAACATAAACTCATTCAACCGGAATAAACATCTCGGTTGAGAATCTCAAAGTTTGAGCAAAACATCAACTCATTCAACCGGAGTAAAACATCTCGGTTGAGAATCTCAAAGTTGAGCAAAACATCAACTCATTCAACCGGTGTAAAACATCCCGGTTGAGAATCTCAAAGTTGAACAAAACATCAACTCTTTCAACCAGAGTAAAACATCTCGGTTGAAATCTCTAAGTTGAGCAAGACATCAACTCATTCAACCGGTATAAAACATCTCGGTTGAGAATCTCAAAGTTGAGCAAAACATTAACTCTTTCAACCGGAGTAAAACATCTCGGTTGAAATCTCTAAGTTGAGCAAGACATCAACTCATTCAACCGGAGTAAAACATCTCGGTTAAGAATCTCAAAGTTGAGCAAAACATCAACTCTTTCAACCGGAGTAAAACATCTCGGTTGAGAATCTCAAAATTAAAAAGCAACAATCAGAATGCTAAGGCAAAGATAAGACACTTCTATATATTGACAAAAAGAATATTACATTCTAAAGTGTAAGGCAAAAAAATTCCTTTGCACAAAAAGAAAACAAAAGCTAAAAATAGTACAGTTTGAGGTTGGCCGCATTCTATGGCCGGGGTATTCCTCTTCCCTCCAGGTCCTCCAAGTGGTATGCCCCCTTGCCCGCCAGACCGGTAATCTTGTAGGGTCCTTCCTAGTTTGCCCCTAGTTTGCCTTCACCTGGCACCAAGGTATTGCCCATGACCTTCCTCAAGACCCAGTCACCTACTTTGAACGGTCTGGGGTGCACCGTTTTGTTATATTTTCTTGAAAGCTCTTGTTGGTTGGTGGCCACATGGATGAGAGCCTTTTCCCGGCGTTCTTCCACTAGGTCCAATTCCAGGGCAATGGCTTCGGCGTTCAGCTCAGGCTCAAAACTTTCACTTCTGTGGATGGGCATACCAACTTCCAAAGAGATAACCGCCTCCATGCCATATGCCAAGGCAAAAGGAGTTTTCCCAGTTGATCGGCGCGGGGTCGTTCGGTATGCCCAAAGGACACTTGGGAGTTCCTCAGCCCATTTGCCTTTGGCTTTCTCAAGCCTTTTCTTCAACCTATCAAGAATGGTCTTGTTTGATGCTTCGGCTTGACCATTAGACTGCGGGTAAGCTAGGGTAGAATTGTAGAATTCAATCTTCAAGTCTTCACAAAATCCTCTGAATAGGCGGCCGTCAAATTGGGTGCCGTTATCCAAGATCAGGATTTTGGGGACGCCAAACCGCGTTACCACATTCTGCCAGACAAACCGTTTGACGTCTTTCTCCTTGATTGTCGCCAAAGGCTCAGCTTCAACCCATTTGGTGAAGTAGTCTGTGGCCGCGATGAAGAACTTCCGGTTGCCTGGCGCCGTTGGGAGTGGCCCTACTATATCTAGCCCCACATTGCAAAGGGCCAAGGGCTGGTGAGGGGAAGAAGTTCCCTGGCCGGCTGGTGGATTTGGTGGGCAAACTTCTGGCACTTCTCACATTTGCGAACATACTTCTGCGCGTCTGCTTGTATGCACGACCACCAATATCCTTGCGATATAGCCCGGTAGGCCAGAGATCTGCCCCCTATGTGACTGCCACAGATGCCTTCGTGAATTTCGTACAGGAAGGCTTCCACGCTGCTTGGGTGCACACACTTCAAATAGGGACCGGTGAAAGACTTCTTGTATAAAGCGCCTGATGGAGAGAGCCAAAACCGCCCTGACTTCACCCGGACTTTATGTGCTTTCTTCTTGTCGGCTGGAAGTGTCCATTCTCTGAGAAAGAGGATAATAGGGTCCATCCAAGAAGGACCTAGCTCGGCGTAGAGTACTTCTGTCTGCCCAGTTTCCTCAATGCTGGGCCTCGGTAGGAACTCAATCAGGAGAGGGCTGGGAGATGTGTTATCGACCATGGAAGCAAGGTCGGCTAATTCGGCTGCGCGGCCGTTTTCTTCACGGCCAATCTGTTGGACCCTTATCGCTTGGAATCGCTTGATGTGGTCTCTGACCAGAGCGTGGTAATTTACCATTCTATCATCCTTTGCTTCATAAACCCCAGAAACTTGGTTAACCACAAGCTGGGAATCACTGTGAACCATTAGCTCGGATGCTTGCATCTGAAGCGCGCTCTTAAACCCGGCCAAAAGCGCCTCGTACTCAACCTCATTGTTTGATGCAGGGAATCCAAGGGTGATAGAGTGTTCGATAGTCAGTCCGTCTGGCGAAATCAGAATGATGCCCAGCCCGGCACCGTGGCGGTTAGAAGCCCCATCAACAAAAAGTTTCCACATTTCCCGCACAAAGAGCTTCCAACATTCTGAAGGGTCTTGGGAGGCCTGAAGATTGATGTTGCCACGGTAGCTCGGCTGTTTGGCTTCAGGTTCAATGCTGATTGGTTCCACTTCCTCCCCCCTTGGTGATGCGGCACCGGACAGAGCAGGTTGGTCGGTGATACCCAACTCCGTCGACGCATCGCCGGGCGGAAGTGTCGTACTAGCCGAAGGTTCTTCGGCGGGGCACGCAATGTCCGCGTCACCAACATCGCCAAGCTGTGTTATTTCGGTTGAGCCTGCATTCACCTCCTCATCTGCTCGCAGCAATATCCACCGGGCATACCGGATAAGTTCCAGGTGAGAATTCAGCAACAAAGTCAGCCAATGTCTGGGCTTTTATGGCAGTGCGTGGCTGAAACTTGACGTCAAACTGTCCCAATTCGACCGCCCACTTGAGAATTCGACCGGAGAAATCCGACCGTTCGAACAAAGCTTTGAGGGGGAACTCGGTCAAAACGATGATGGTATGAGCATGGAAATAGTGCGCCAACTTCCTAGAGGCCATCATCAATGCCAATGCAAGTTTTTCCAGTGGCAAGTATCTCGACTCTGCCGGTAGCAAGGTTTTGCTGACGTAGAAGATGGGGAGGTGCTTGATTCCTTGTGACCGGACAAGCACCGCACTGACTGCGTGTTGAGAAACAGCCAGATAAAGGCAGAGTTCTTCGCCGGGTTTCGGTGTGACCAACAGGGGCGCTAAAGACAGATACTGCTTGAGCTCGGCCAAAGCCCGGTCACATTCTTCATCCCATGAGAACTTTGATTTCAGAGCTTGAAAGAAAAGGCGGCAACGATCTGATGACCGGCTTATAAATCGGTTAAGCGTAGCGGCCATTCCGGCCGGATGCTGCACGTCCTTAGTCGAGCTAGGCTACTTTAATTCTTGTACGGCTCTGATCTGTGTGGGGTCTGCTTCGATGCCTCGGTTTGTGACTAGGAAACCTAAGAATTTTTCGGATCCCACGCCAAAGGCACACTTAGACGCATTCAGGCGTAGCTTGTGTTGTTTAAGAATGGCGAACATCTCGGCCAAGTCGGATAAGTGGTCTGCTTGATGCCGGCTCTTAACCACCATATCATCTATATAAGCCTCTGTGGAGAAGTGGTTTGGAAATACTCTTCAAATACCGGGAGACGCTAATGATCCTCAGCTAGTCACCTGAAAAGATACAAACACTCCGGTCGGGGGTGCGGGAATTAGCACTCCGACGGACAAATCAGTTCAGACACTCAAGATAGCTTGTTTACTAAGTTAAGTGAAGTGATTCCTACATATCTTTCTCAATCCATTGTTCCTGTATTTATACCTGTTCCTTTTGGTCCTCGGGGCCAGGGCCTACTTTTTAATCATCGTCCTTTCTATTATTCGGCTCTAAGGGTCTACACTTATTCGGTACATATATTATATTCGGCTTTCCATTCTCGTAGGATACAGCCGATTAGTATCAGTCTTCCAATGGTACGCACCTTCTGATTTTGCCATATATTCGGCTCCCACAATTGCCCCCCGAACTCCCCATTGACGGTAGTTAATCAGCGTGTTTGGTCTTGAATTAGAAAAGTTAAGATAGGTCATGCGGCTTCGCGTACCCCAATATAGATGTCAGAATGCGCACACATTTTCGGTCATCATTACACTTTCCCGCCTCATTCGTGCGTCTCGCATTTATTGTGATTTGAAATTTCAGTCCTTTCGAATGCACAATTCGTCGAGTATTCGAGACTCTTGGACCGCCAGCGAATATCCTTTCTCTGACTCGCATTTTTTGCAACTCTTCTCTGTCTTCCCTCGTCCCCCTTGCTCATCGTAAGTCTTCTTCTCTTTTCTTTGCAATCCTACTTTCTGTTTGTTATTTTAATTTTGGCGAACCCCTTTATTCCCCGTAAAAATGGCTAAACACTTGAAAGACCTCCTTTCTGAGGGTCGTGTCTCCGGATTCCGGCGACACTTTTCCATCCCCGACGATGTTCATCTATTTCTAGTAACGAACAACACTCTGGATATGGAGAGAGAGGATCGAAATTCAATCGTCTTTCCTCTCCTATCCATTGCAAAGGGCGGGGTCTGTTTTCCCCTACATCCATTCCTTAGGGCCGTCCTCCGCTATTGGGTTCTGATTCCTTCTCAGCCCAACGTGAACTTTTTTCGAATCGTAATGGGGATCGTAGAGTTGAACCGGCGCCTCAGGATCGATCTTGGCATTCCGGCCATTCGGCACTGCTATGCCTTAGCCAAATCTTCCGTCAGCTTGGGCGGTACTTTCTTAGGGCCAAAGATACTGACCATCATTTGGTAACCATGCTTGCCAGTTCTGGTAAGCGTGTGGATGACGTAATGGTCAATGTCCGAGGGAACTGGGAATTTGGCGAAGGCGAGGGTCGCCTAGACCCTATTCCCAGACGGAGGGGTGAACCAGGTTGCCGTGTGTCTCCTTGCGTTTATTGAACTTTTCTTTTACTCGGCCTTCTCTCCGTGTCTAACCCTTTGTCTTTGCAGGCAGTAAATTAAAGAAGATTCTGGTTTCTATTGACAACGCAGTCCTTGCGCAGATTGCGACTGCACTCGGATACTTCGGCCGTCCAAACTTACAGAAGCAAGGGAGAGCGGCCCACATACTTCTTCGATACGAGCCTACTTATACTACTTTTTCGGCCGCTAACAACATTCCGATTCCATCCGGCGATCAACAACTTGCGGCTCTTATTTTTCCTAGCTTCAAGAGCCTTAGGCAAGTTGGTCTCGAAGCTTCTGATTCGGGGCAAGACGTCGAGCCGGTGGTAGAGGTAGTCGCCGAACCAGCCAGAGAGTTCGCTGAGGAGGCCGAAGAGGTTGACGAGGCCCTAAACTCGGCGTTTGAGGCAGCCAGATGTAGTCAGCCTACCTCACCGTCCACTTCAGGGTCGGGCGAAGTTTTTTTCTGGAAATATTTTTGGAAGTTTGGGAGACCTACCCGGTGATTTTTTTGAAGGTATGGCTGGGGAAAACCTCACGCAGATGGCTCGAAAGAAAAATGTCGAGCGCATGGCCGCCCGGAAAAAGGCCGAGGCCGCCCGTTCTGGACCTGCCTTGATTGAGTCTTTTGAACAAGTTATTGAAGAGCCGGCTCAGATTGTTGTGGCCGAAACAGCGAAAGAGGTTGAACAACCGGTCATTGAAGAACGGTTGATTCCAGAAGAGCGGGGCAAGAAACGTAGCGCCGAGGGAGAGGCCAGTTCAGAAGATAGTCTTGCTGACAAAAGGCCTCGCTTAGAAGAATCGTACGTGATTGTTCCTTTCATTGTTCAGCCAAAGATCAGAGACACGCCGATTCCCTCTGACGCATCCATCATTACCTACCCAGCGGTAGCCTTGAGCTTGGCAGCTTCAGTCTCCCTACCAGCTGATAAGGCATCCTTTCATGCCGTGCTGGATTTGGTGGCCGTAGCCCTATGTGCGCAGTCAGCCCTTTTGGTAGGTGAACTTTGACTTGTTTTGATTTTGGTTGCCTATGGCATCTAACGATCCCAACTCGTTTTGCAAACGGTCGGCAGGATCGCCGACTTGGGCCGCCGCCTACACGATGCCCTTGAGAGGATTGACCGTTTGCAGTCAGAAGTGGGCGATCAAAAGAGCAGGGCCGAGTTTGAGATGATGAGAGTCGCGATGGAGACTGCGCGAGCCGAAGACGAAGTAGAAAGGGCTCGGGCTGCCGATCATCTCCGTTCTGATGCCGAAGATAGGGAGAACACGAGCAAAGAATCGCTTAGGCTAGCCGAGGAGGCGCTTAACAAGATGGAGACTAAGTTAGCAGAGTTGAAGGCGGCCAAGGAAAAGGCAGAATCTGAGGCTTCTGCCGCATTCGAAGCAGGAAAAGGCGCTGTCTTCGAAGAATACGTAGATGAAGTCCCCAAGTTTGAGAATCGAGGGTTCAAACATGGGTGGCTCAAGGCCCTTGATGCCGTTGGGGTTACATTGGCCTTACCAATTCCTTATGAGCAGGTGGACGTTGAGCCACTTGAGTCTGACCCTGAGGATTGATCTGGGAGTCATTCGAATTTTATGAAATGCTTTCCTTTTTAATGTATGTTTTTGTTTTAAGGACTTTTGTTGGTTCCGAGTAGTTTTCATGTATAAATTGGTTACTGTCTGCGCTCAATTTATTAATGAAAATTATCTTGTTGTTTCACTACTACTTATGCGCAGTTTGTGATGTTATGTTGGTGAAGAATTTTTGCCTTTCACTACTTTAGATAGAATAATTACTCTGTTGAGCTTTCTACGATTGGATATCTTGGCAATATTGACTTATCATTCGTATGCCGAATAGTTCGTTGGTATTATGTTGAAACGATTCATGGGCCGGCTGGGACACTTGATTCGAATAGATTGATTAATCTGCCCTTGTCCCAGGCGGTGCATGATCATTCGGGCGCCGGAAGAGATGAACTTAGGAGTTTTGAAGTCGATTCATGGGCCGGCTGGGGTGATTAAGCCGAATATATTGATAAATCTATCATGCCCTTGCCCCAGGCGGTGCATGATCATTTTGAAGTCGATTCATGGGCCGACTGGGGTACTTAAGTCAAATAGATTGATTAATCTGCCCTTGCCCCAGGCGGTGCATGATCATTCGGGCGCTAGAAGAGACGAACTTAGGAGTTTTGAAGTCGATTCATAGGCCGACTAGGGCGATTAAGCCGAATATATTGATAAATCTATCATGCCCTTGCCCTAGGCGGTGCATGATCATTTTGAAGTCGATTCATGGGCCGACTGGGGCACTTAAGCCGAATAGATTGATTAATCTGCCCTTGCCCCAGGCGGTGCATGATCATTCGGACGCCGGAAGAGACGAACTTAGGAGTTTTGAAGTCGATTCATGGGCCGGCTGGGGCGATTAAGCCGAATATATTGATAAATCTATCAGGCCCTTGCCCCAGGCGGTGCATGATCATGCGGGCGCCGAATGAGACGAACTTAGGAGTTTTGAAGTCGATGCGTGGGCCGGCTGGGGCACTTAAGCCGAATAGATTGATAAATCTATCATGCCCTTGCCCTAGGCGGGTCGATCCAGTCGGCGCCGGGCGATTGAGGTTTTCACAATTAATGAGATTGCCTCGAGGGTGCTACCTCTGTAAAGGATAAATGATTAAAGGTACAACTTTTATGATCACAGTAAACAACTGACTCCAGCTTTTGAAGGTATCGTGTGAATGTCGAACAGACTCTTCTTTAACAGCAGAGAGGAAGCGAGGACGCTAGCTGAGCTGGGTGGAGACATGAATTGAGGTGGTGACCCTTCGCGTACAGGAAGTAGGAGTTCCAGGGATCGAGAGAGGCGTCAGTCTCCTCGACGTCGAAGCAGGTCGCCTAGGCGGGACAAGCAGTCGCAGGGCAGATCTTCTCAACCTCGAGTCGAGAGGGGATCTAACTCGAATCCGTGCCCATTAAGCTTTGCGGTATTTGTGGAGAATAGACCCATGATAGAGGCGGACTCGATCGTTCGAGACCCAAATGTAGCGGTCGAGTTTGCTCGACAAATTTTTCCTCCTGAGGTTCAGCAATCGATGGTAGGTCGTCAGGACTACGAAGTATTTCCCGAAGGCATTCACGGAGCGGTGAAGGGGCTTTACACTACCTATGAAATCGGCATGCGGTTGCGCGCTGCCCGCCGAGAAATAGAGAAGAAGGAGAAACGTATTCGAAGTTTGGAGGCTCGCGCGGAGGCGGCTGAGCGCGAGTTAAGGAAGACCAAGGCGGCTCAGGCACAACCCGCCGGGCAGGGAAACCCAATCGTGGAAGAAAGGGTTACCAGTCGGCTCATCAGTACCGCGCTTGCTGATCGTGAGACGGCGAGTATGTTCGCAATGGAGACCGCGAAGGGGAGGGCCTATGAGAAAGGTTTTCATGAAGGCTGAAAAGTTGGAATCGAAAAGACCAAGGAAAAACTTGCCGAAGAAGTTTGCCGATGTGAAAATCATGGATTTAGGCACGGTTGGATCAAGGCATCTCAGGCCACGGAAGCTCTTCGAGCATCGGGCATTGATTCGGCATCGCCACTCTACCACGGTAAACATTTTCCGTTTTCTGCTTTTGAAGTTGAAAAGAGTGAGGATGAGGGTGACGCCGTATAAGTATACTTATTGTAAGGTTGAAATGCAAATCACGTTCAAAACTATGTAATTTATTGTTTGTTTTATTGAATAAAAAACGTTCTATTATAAATATTTTGTTGCAGTTCGTATTTGGCATGTATGTGTTTCGTTTTATTGTATATGTTTGAATGAATGTATAAACGTTGATCGGCAGGGTCGACCCATACGTGATACGCCGGTTTATAGGCAGGGTCGACCTATACGTGATAGCCGTTTATTCCTGAATGAGGCCATTGTAACCTGAGGAAGCCAAAAGCCAGTGGGTAGAGTGGCTGCGGCAAATTCAACTCGGCTCGGGGCCTAGATTTTTGGCCAGTGCACGTGCTTCAAAAAGTCATTTGGATAACTACGCCGTGGCGAATGTCAACCGACATTTGTCTCATGGAGTTTAGCGTTAGTGAAATCGCCTCGGGATTGGGGCCTCGAGATCGCTGCCAGTTTTGAAAATAAAAGGAGTGGGCGCTTCGCGCAGATAAACAATCACTTATGTGAGGTGGGATAAGTGGGGATGTTAGTTAGAGAGGCTCGGAGTTCAGCCGAACTTGGTGTTGCCATGGAGCGCGGCAGAGGACCCATCCGTATGGGAAGTAGGGCGTCCAAAAGTTGGCATGAATCTGCAAGTCGTCGAAGCAGATCACACCGAAAGGAAAGGCAACGACCGTTGGGTTTATCCTTCCTTGTCCTGGATCTTTGCCTTGACATTGTCAATGGTATCAGGGGAAGTTTGGCAACGCGCAAGTCATGGGCTTAGGCACAGTTGGCTCAAGGCATTGCAAACCGTGGAGAACTTTCGGGTGACGGGAGTTGATTCGGCGCTGCCGCTTTACCAATGCGTCTTTTCTCCTTTTAGGCTTTGAGGTTAAAAATGGGTATTGTAATGCTCAAATGCGGGTTGCGTTTATGTAACAACTGTTTGATCAAATAAAAATTGTAATACTCAAAATGCGGGTTGCGTTTATGTAACAACTATTTGATCAAATAAAAAGTTTTATTTCAAACATTTGCGTCTTATTCTGAATTTTTTATATGCTTAGTTAAGCACCTTATTTCGGATGTTGGCGAGTTTTGTTTTGTTTGTGCCGAAGGGTACTCCAAATCCGGAGTCTTAATCGGCCCTAAGGTGTCATGTACCAAAAGGGGCTCCGAATCCGAAGACTTAATGTGGCCAATCGTGATATCCACGAAGGGCGCTCTGAATCCGGAGGCTTAATCGGCCCTAAGGTGTCATGCACCAAAGGGGGCTTCGAATCCGGAGGCTTAATCGGCCCTAAGGTGACATGCACCAAAGGGGGCTCTGAATCTGGAGACTTAATGTGGCCAATCGTGATATCCACGAAGGACGCTCCGAATTCGGAGGCTGAATGTGGTCAATCGTGATATCCACGAAGGGCGCTCCGAATCCGGAGGCTTAATCGGCCCTAAGGTGACATGCACCAAAGGGGGCTCCGAATCCGGAGACTTAATGTGGCCAATCGTGATACCCACGAAGGGCGCTTCGAATCCGGAGGCTTAATCGGCCCTAAGGTGACATGCACCAAAGGGGGCTCCGAATCCGGAGTCTTAATCAGCCCTAAGGTGTCATGCACCAAAGGGGGCTCCGATTCCGGAGGCTTAATCGGCCCTAAGGTGACATGCACCAAAGGGGGCTCCGAATTCGGAGGCTGAATGTGGTCAATCGTGATATCCACGAAGGGCGCTCCGAATCCAGAGGTTTAATCGGCCCTAAGGTGACATGCACCAAAGGGGGCTCCGAATCCGGAGTCTTAATTGGCCATAAGGTGTCATGCACCAAAGGGGGCTCCGAATCCGGAGACTTAATGTGGCCAATCGTGATATCCACGAAGGGCGCTCCGAATCCAGAGTCTTAATCAGCCCTAAGGTATCATGCACCAAAGGAGGCTCCGAATCCGGAGTCTTAATCGGCCCTAAGGTGTCATGCACCAAAGGGGGCTCCGAATCCGGAGGCTTAATCGGCCCTAAGGTGACATGCACCAAAGGGGGCTCCGAATCCGGAGACTTAATGTGGCCAATCGTGATATCCATGAAGGGCGCTCTGAATCTGGAGGCTTAATCGGCCCTAAGGTGACATGCACCAAAGGGGGCTCCGAATCCGGAGTCTTAATCGGCCATAAGGTATCATGCACCAAAAGGGGCCTCCGAATCCGGAGGCTTAATCGGCCCTAAGGTGACATGCACTACAGGGGGCTCCGAATCCAGAGACTTAATGTGGCCAATCGTGATATCCACGAAGGGCGCTCCGAATCCGGAGGATTAATCGGCCCTAAGGTGACATACACCAAAGGGGGCTTCGAATCCGGAGTCTTAATCGGCCCTAAGGTGTCATGCACCAAAGGGGGCTCCGAATCTAGAGTCTTAATCGGCCCTAAGGTGTCATGCACCAAAGGGGGCTCCGAATCCGGAGGCTTAATCGGCCCTAAGGTGTCATGCACCAAAGGGGGCTCCGAATTTGGAGACTTAATATAGCCAATCGTGATATCCACGAAGGGCGCTCCGAATCCGGAAGCTTAATCGGCCCTAAGGTGACATGCACCAAACGGGGGCTTTGAATCGTCGACATGAGGAGCGCTACAATGGGGTTTGAGAAATGAATTGAGCGACGAAGAAAAATGGTTTGCATTGCAGAAGTGATATATATACAAGTATCAAAGCCCACAGGTCGGGTCAGTGATAGGGTTTTTATAAAATCTCTGCTTGTGCCGATTGCGGGGAGCCACGGATTTCTTCAATGCCATGGGCTGTCGGGAAGCACACAAGCTGATGATAAGTGCTTGGAACGGCCTTCATAATATGTAACCAGGTTCGCCCCATGATGACATTATACGACGAAGGGAGCTTTACGACCAGGAATTCTACTTCGACCGTTTTGGAGCCCGCTCAAACAGGTAGTATGATCTTCCCTAACGGGTACTCAGGATTCGTATTAAAGTCGAACAATGGGTGAGGCGCCGGAGACAGATCTGACTCGTTGAGGCCGAGTTTGATGAAAGTTTGGTAATACATAACCTCTGAAGTACTCCCTAGGTCTATGAGAATGCGTTCAATGGTGAACCGATTTACGCGTAATTTGATGACCAACGGATCGATGTGGGAAGCTGTTGTGCCGCTAAGATCGGAGTCATTAAAAGTAATTGTCGGAGCTTCTCTGGGCCATTCGGTCGGAATACGTTGCTTTTGGGAGATTGGATGCGATTGAATTGTGTGCACGGTTGGGGATGCAGGCAGGCTGTAGATTATATGGATCACTCCAAGTGGAGGTGAGTCCTGCCTCAAGGCTAGTGCCTTGGTTGGCTTTCCCTTTCTCACGTACTGTTGTAGTCGGCCGTCTTGCACTAATTCTTCCAGGTGATCCTTTAATACGTAACAATTCTCAGTTTCGTGGTCGTGATCTTTGTGATACTCGCACCGCCTATCCCTTCTTCGCGTGTCGGGTGGCCCCACCATCTTTGACGACCATTTGAAGAATGAAAGGTGTTGGACTTTGGTCATTATTGCAGTGATTGGTTCTAACAACTCTGTGTACTTCTTGTAGGCACACCTCGAGCGCCTGTTGTCGACTTGCAGTTGTTCATTCGTCCGGTGGGAGCATTGATCGCTTGATCGGCGAGAGTCCTGCATTTTGTCTCGTTTAGCGCGTTGCCGTGGCTCAAGGCTCGGAGGTGGCACGGAACTTGTTGGTTGAGCAATTTCAGGGGGGGCCGTTTTGTTGGACATTTGTCCGGCTTTTATTCTCAAGGCATCATCTTCCACTTTGCAATACTCTTCAACTTTCTTCATCAACGCCCAGACTGTTTTGGGGGGTCTTCTGGTCAGGGAACTGTGAAGAGCACTTTCAGGATATAGTCCCATTTTAAAGGCGGTGATGGCCATGGAGTCGTTGCAAGCGTCGTCGACGAGGTTGAAGCACTCCCAATAGCGCCGAATACGCTCTAAGCGTTTCTCCTGACTGGATCTGCATAGCCCAGAGAGAGTCGGCCTGTTTCGGCTGTACCTCGTTGGTGATGAACCTAGCCCTGAAGGATTTCTGTAACTGATGGAAGCTTTTGATCGAAGCCGGCTCCAGCTTGTAATACCACCTGACAGCTAATGGCCCCAGGCTGCTGGGGAATATTCGGCACATGAGGGCTTCGTTGTCTGCGTGCAATGTCATGGCCTGCTTGTAATGACGGATATGATCAATGGGGTCTGATTTTCCATCGTAAAGAGTGAATGACGGAGCTTTGAACTTCTTGGGCAGGGCTGCCCTTGCAATCCATTGGACAAAAGGATCGTGCTGGTCCTCTTCGCCTGAACTGCTTCTTCTGCGCTTGTTCCTTGTATGTGGACTCTTTTCGGAGGAGCTGAAAGTTTCGGATCGTTCCTTCTTGTTGAGCTTCGTGGGTAATGAGTTAGAGTCGCTATCAGTATCCTTTGGTCGGGCTCAAGGTCGTTGTCCACCTGCCCTCGGAGGTCGTTCGGGATCTTGGCGCATGGCTTCTCTGGATTTTGCTACTTCCAAGGCCAAATCTTGACGAAGACGTTCATTTTCAGCGATCATGTTCTCCAGCCTTTGTTCATTCTGCTTTGCTTGTTCCATGATCGCTTGCATTGTCTCTTGCGCTGAAGTCGTTGGTGAGTCGAAGTTCAAGGCGCGTCTTGCAGCGATGGTTTCCTTTCCGAGCATATTTGCTGGAGTGAGGTCATCTCTCTGTGCGGTCCCGTCAGGGGCTATCGGAGGATCTTCAGTCACGCCTGCCATGGATGTATTTGAGTATTTCCACAGACGGCGCCAATTATGGAGAAGTGGTTTGGAAATACTCTTCAAATCCCGGGAGACGCTAATGATCCTCAGCTAGTCACCTGAAAAGATACAAACACTCCAGTCGGGGGTGCCGGAATTAGCACTCCGACGGACAAATCAGTTCAGACACTCAAGATAGCTTGTTTACTAAGTTAAGTGAAGTGATTCTTACATACCTTTCTCAATCCATTGTTCCTGTATTTATACCTGTTCCTTTTGGTCCTTGGGGCCAGGGCCTACTTTTTAATCATTGTCCTTTCTATTATTCGACTCTAAGGGTCTACACTTATTCGACACATATATTATATTCGGCTTTCCATTCTCGTAGGATATAGCTGATTAATATCAGTCTTCCAATGGTACGCACCTTCTGATTTTGCCATATATTCGGCTCCCACAGCCTCCATTGTCCGGCCTAACAGAAGAGCGAACATCTTGGTCACCATCCTTTGAAAAGTTGCCCCGGCGTTTTTCAAACCAAAAGGCATGACTCGGTAGCAGAAGAGTCCCCTCGGTGTAGTGAAGGAGGTGATCTCGCGGTCGGGGCCATGCATGGCAATCTGATGATAACCGCGGTAGGCATCCAAGAAACTGAGCCTGTTATGTCCAGCCGTTAAGTCCACAAGCTGGTCTATTCTACGCAGTGGAAAGCTGTCTTTAGGGCAAGCTTGGTTGACGGTCTTGTAGTCGACACAAACTCGCCACTTCCCATTCTTCTTGGGTACAACAACTATGTTTGAAATCCACCGAGGGTAGTGCACTTCCTGAATAGCTCGTGCCTCAAGCAAGTTCTTCACCTCTTCCGCAACTACCTCGGCGTGATGCAACGCCGATCTCCTCGTTCTCTGAATGACCGGCTTTGCACTAGGGAAAACATTCAGGTGATGGCAAATAAAACTCGGATCGATGCCGGGCATGTCGTAAGGCGACCATGCAAAGACTTCGATGTTTGCCATCAAGAATTCCACCATATCAGTCCTTTCTTAGGCGGTAAGGCTTGAACCGAGCAAGAAGAACTTGTTTGGACTTTCTGTGTCAATCCGAACTTCCACCAATTCTTCAACGGCCTTGTCATCAGCTTTGGTGCCCACATCGTCAAGGACTCTTCGGTCTTCCTGTCCCTCAATCATTTGGACGAAGCCTTTGGCAATGTAATGACCCTCACACTGATTACCGAGTAATTACCGACTATGACTAAACTGAGACTGATTGTGACTGATAATTGAAGTAATTGAAATACTGAACTGACTGACTGAAATCTGAAACTGAATGATTGACTGTATCTGTTTGAATTGCGTTCTATCTGTTTGACTGTGTGATTACCTGTTCATGTTTATATGTTTAAACTGTAAATTGAAGGCCTTATCGGCGGCCGAACCAGAAATTGATTGATGATTTAGGATCGTTAGAATTTATTGATGTTCCATGATTAGTAGAATTTATGTAATTTTATGGTGTAATTATCTGAAAATTGATTTAGTATGATTAGGTAGATTAAATAAGGTAAAACACATAAGTTGCCTTAATTACGAAATTGCCATCTAGTGGACCACTACACCATACCTTGCCCAAGACTTGGTCTTGCATTATACAACACTTCATCAGCTCATTTTGAGCTCACCACCGGCTATAGAGAGAGAGAGAGAGAGAGAGAATTGAGCTCAAATTGTAGAATTGGCTTGAATCTTGGAAGAATTGAAGGTTGATAGCATCATTGACTCATAATTGGAGACTTGAGGTAGATTCATTGCTTCTTGTTTATGTTTTGAAGTGATTCTTGCATGATTCATGCCAAAATTGTAGAGCTAAGACATGATTTAGCCTTGGATTGTTGAATTATAGCTTAGTTCATGCATGCATGTTGAATTGTAGCTTGAATCTTGCATGCATGTGTATATTGAAGAGTTTTGAGTTTGATTTCATGGAAATCTTGCATGCATGTCCATGTTTTGAGAATAGATCATGAACTCATCTTGTTTTGAAGAGGAATTAGCTCACTAGAGCATGTTTTGAAGCTTGGGAGTTGTTCAAAGTTCATGCATGTTCATTTGAGATCATGTTCTTGAAAATGGGTTTGAAAATGAGTTTAATTGAAACACCCTTGGGCCTCGATTTCCTCAAATTGACCTTTGTAACATGTTGTTTTATAAGTTTACTTATGTTTTCCAGAAAATTGGCCCAAGAGGATCGAATTTTATGCATCTAAACTTGATTTTGAGTTTGGGACTCAAATATAGGATTTCCAGATTTTGGTCATCCGCTCGAGCGGGGGAAGTGCCGCTCGAGCGGGAAAATCGAGCTCCCAGTACTTTGCACTGCAGTACAGTCCACTCGAGCGGGGTATTTGGCACTCGAGCGGGACCTTGTGTCTAACGATCGAGCGGCTATCGAGCGCCCGATCGAGCGTGAATTTCACCTATCCAGTACTTTTTGGTCCGCTCGAGCAGATAAGTTGACGCTCGAGCGGGAACTGTTGTCTGCATGTCCACTCGAGCGGGGAAACCTGCGCTCGAGCGGGACTCTGTTTCACTGAAAATTCTGAAAATGTTTTCTGAATACATCCTTGCATCCTCTTTCCATCCTAGGCATGCCTAGGGCATATTTAAGGCATCTTAAAGAGGATATAGATGTAGAACACACCAAGGCAAATTTAGGGATTAAGTCATTATCTTTCCCAACTGTAAAACTTAGTGTGTGTTCAATCTGTTAACTGTAGAGGGTTGGCATTCCAAGGAGACGCTCTAGTTCACTGTAGCCCAGAACTCTGTGAGTAACAATTGTGTAAAGATATATTCAAAATGATTATCTTCTGAATACTGAACTGAATTGTTTACTGAACTGATATTGTTTACTGAATGAATGTATGTCCTATATTCTGAACTGTACTGTGGCATCCTTAGCACCTACTGTTTACTGCTACTGTTATAGAGATCTCTGTCGGTTCCCTGGTGGAACCACTACTGTTTACTAATTGATGGCCATCATTACTGTTCGGTCTTTAAGACCTACTGCTTACTGTACTGTTATGCTAATGGATGTACCACATATGACTGATTGTACTGAACAACTGAAATACTGATTGAAATGAATTGTTTTCACTACTGTAAGGACATTCATTCTGAACCCCTTTACGCTTTATGTTATTCACTGGGCTTTAGCTCACTGTTCATATATATATATGTAGGTGTACAGGCACCGGATCAAAGCTAGAGGCATCGGGGTTAACTCCAGTTTTGTCAAGCCAACCAATGTGCCTCACTGCGAGGTTCCTGACCTGCCAAGCTATGGCTTAAGGGGTGTTTTTATTTCCCCGTCTGTCTCTGTATCGTTTTGTAACACTGTATAGACTGAACGTTTTGTACTGTACTCTTCATCGGGGATTAGTCCCTGTTCTGACTGGTTATATATGATATGCATACTGTTTTGTATTGTTCTGTATAAATGTATGAAAAATCTTTTTGGCATACAGACTGTCACAGCTCATTGGACATTGTTTATTTACTGTTTTGGCTTCCGCCAAGCCCCTGTACTCTGTATTACTGTATTACTGTTAAGCAGGCCTTCGGTAATCTCGGATTACTGGCCGGTTACGGTGCTAAACCCATAGGGGCGGGTTTGGGTCGTGACAGGCAGCTCGGCTCCCGTTGACTGCCACGAAGCATTTCTTCGACATGACTTGATCGCCCCAACCTTCTTCGATTGCCCCCATAACCGAAGGGAATCTCATCACCTGGTGGTAGGTTGATGCTACAGCCTGCATAGCGTGAAGCCATCCCCTTCCAAGGATCAGGTTGTATGTGGACGGCACTTGCAATACCCAGAACTCCACTTGCTTGACCACGAATCCCGCTTTGACGGCAGAATAATCTTTCCCAAAGGCCACTTCGGTTATGAGTTGAAACCAACCAGTGGCGAAGTTGCTGAAGCCAAGTCTGTATCCCGGAGCTTGAGCTGTTTGAATACGTCGTAATACATGATCTCGACCGAGCTTCCCTGATCGATCAAGATGCGCTTGACATCGAATTCTTTGACGCGGAGTGTGACCACTAAGGCATCGTTGTGCGGCGTCTGAATGCGCTCTAGGTCCCTTGTAGAGAAAATGATCACGTCTTTTTCTTCGGTCTTGCCCCTTTTGATCGCGGGCTGGACTGACAAAACTTCCCTCACGTGCTCCGCTTTCTTGATCATACCTCGGAGTTCACATACACGCGCCGGTTCCACAATGCCGTGGATCACATTAACAATGCCCTGAGGGGGTGCCTCCAAGTCATCCGGTCCACGCGGATCAACCGGAGCAAGATGCGCGGCTTTAACACCCCCATCAATGTAAAGGTCCAAGTGCCCGGCTGCGACTAGCTCCTCCAAGTGTTGCTTCAGAGGCAAACAATCCTATGTCCGATGTCCGCGCTCCTAGTGAAATGTACAGCGGTACCGTGGATTGAAACCCTTCTGCGCATCGCCTAACTTAGCAGGAAACCGGACATAATCCTCGTCACGGATTTCACTAAGTATGCGATAAATTGGAATCATAAAGACTATGGTGATGCATGTCCTGGCTTTCAACCTTCTATTCGCATCAGCTACGTCGTCGCGGGGGTATTCATCTCGGTCATTCCGTCGACCCCTACCCCGGTTTCGACGATTTGAACCTCAGTCAGATTCCTCGGCGTGATCATTTGAGCGGTTGGTCTCCTGTCCAACCGCATGCACCTTGCCAGCCGACCTTTTGTCTGTTGCTACCGAAGTTGCCTTCGCGATAGACGCTGCCGCATTATCTTCTACTCGGATGTGCTCGTTGATGCGCTGCATTAATTGGCCCATGGATGTCGGCTGGTGCATAGTAAGCGAGTCCTGTAGTCTATGTCCGACCGGGAGACCACGCTTATATTGAGTGATTGCCAGGTTGACCGGGCAATCCAAGATCTCATTGAAAGTTTCCCAGTATCTGGAGTTGTATGCCTTGAGTGTGTCGCTCGGCTCCATCTTGACACTGAGAAGGTGGTCAACTTCCTTTGGCGTTTTGGTGTTGGTCTTAAAACGTGTCATGAAGGCTTCCGCCAACTGTTGCCACCTTTTGATGCTTCCCTCCGGCAACCTCTCGAACCACTTCAAGCCCAACTCGCCCAAACTTGACGGGAAGATAAGGCACATAAGAGCGTCATTTCGCCTATGTCCGGCCATGACCTGTCGGAAGTGGCTTACATGCATATATGGATCGATTTTTCCGTCGTAGAGCGTGAACTTTAGCTGGTGGAAGCCCGTCAGAAGCGGTGTTGTTTCTATCTCCAGGGAGAAAGGAGTGGCGCTCAGCCTCGCCAAGTCTGTGTCTAAAAGAAGAGGCGCAGCTAGGCGGGGTGAAGGCATTCTGACCTCTTCACCGGCGTGAACCCCATAGGACAGCCGCTGGAACTTCGGCACCCTCTGAGCCTCCCGCCGGCGAGCCCGTTCCTTCAAGACTACCCACAAATCCTTTGAACGAGCAGAATAAGAATACCTCGACGTCGTCGCCGGACGTAAGGGTTGATAGGTGCTGTCTTGCGCGCTGGACTTCTCTACGTGCGCGTTGGAATCTCCAACCTTGTAACTTCTAGTGATTGAGATGGACGGAGTATGCCGCTGGCTCTAACTGCCTGAACAGCGGGGTTGGGTGCGCTCACTGTGGTCTCCCACTCCAGCTACACCCTTCCCTTTGACATGCCGCTTAAGATCCTCCTTCTCCGCCGCCATTCGCCAGATGACGGCGTCTTGGTCCCTTAGCTTGTGTTCCAGTCGTCTGGCGTGTGATTCTCTTTGCCGCCAGTGATCGTCTGGACTCCGTGAATGACCAAAGCTTCTTCCGCACTTATCCCGCGCGTCTCTTGAATGTCCTCTTGGAGAAGTCTCTAGGTCCGCCATAGGAGGGATGGCGGGATGTCCTTCTCTCCGTCTGCCTGACTCCGGGGTAACTCCGTCGATGGCATACAACGGAATCTCGTCGTTGTTCGCCATGGACAACAATCAAATGAGCCTGGAAGACAAGGTTTTGTCTGTCAAGTTCCCATAGACGGCGCCAATTGTACGGAGAGCAAATATTCAGGCAAGCCCGTACTCCTTTCTTCCAAGCTCCTGTCTGTCCGATCGACTTGCGAGCATAACGGCGGTAAGCTACCCGGCGGTGTGTGGCTGGAAAACCCCTTCAACGATCAAGTTAGCACACACACACAGGGATAGATAGATAGGAGAGAGTTAAGTGTAAGTGTATATCTCACCAAATGTTCATCTGTCTAGGCATGGGGGGCGCAGACTCGTTTATATACCTTATGCGCCCCAAATCTACTCCCATTAGTCTCTCGATACGTGGTGCTGCTATCCCATCTGTCAGCACAAATCTAGCTGAACATCACCTAACCAAACTGCCAGCCCATACTACCGGGATCTTGACATCCGGGCTGCATCATCTCGGCTGCCAACGGCCGTGTTGCACAACAAGCTAGAGCACTCCGCTCGCTGAGCTCAACAACGACCGAGCTCGATTGCATTCCGGCATAGCCAACCTGAAAACTGGTCGAGCTAGTAAACCGAAGACCTTTCCAGCCGGGCTGGAAGCGCGAACCATGGGAACAAGACCGGCTTCCATTATCTCGGCCAAATTACCCAAATTAGCTCGGTTCCCACATAAACAAGCCAAGTAGCTTGGTTCTAGCATGGTCCTGGGCCATTACCGAGCACAACCCTCTCCGACTAAGCCCAAGCTACCACGACCCACAACATGTTTGGCCCATAATCTGCACGGTCATTACCACGGCCCAATCGAGCTCATAAATTTCCCTCTCACTTACCATTCAAGTCTTTGCAAAGTCTTGGTCCAGTCTCCCCATTCTTATCCACATCCAGTCTTCCTAGTCTTCCAAGATAAGTCTTCGCCAAGTCTTATCTTTTCAAGTCTTATCTTTTCAAGTCTTCATTTTCTTATCCACCAAGGAAGACCCTCCTAGCTTTTTCTCTTATATATATTGAGTTATGTCCTATCTTGAGAAATACGAGAAGAAGTTTTGGTTGCTTTTATTATGTCTTGTGTGAGATTATCAAGCAAATAAAAAAGGGTGTATGTGATAAAGCTTTGGGTTCAACCAATTGTGCAGTATTGGTTAACCATACGACTTAGTCGGGCTGTTGTATCCTAGGGGGGACAAGTCAAGGTTTTTTCTGCTGCATTGGTGTGAGACTTTGCCTAACCGCAGAGGGCTTGAATCTCCTTAAAGAGAGCGAATTTCCCGCGCCTCGGCCCTTACAATAGTTATTGTAATTTTTATTATTCTTATTTTCTGGTGTTTTATTTGTGATTATCACCAACTATACCTAAGTTGCAATACATGGGGCTATATCCTCATGTAGAATGATCCTAGTATAGTGACAAAAAAATTAATTTAAATTTGAGTGACTAAGTATTATTATTTTTAATACATAATATGTTAGCATATTAATAAATTATATTAGTATAATCAAACATTCGAGACTCTCTACAAACTCTAATTGTAAATTTTTCTTTAAAAATTTAGAAATACAATCACTTAAATTATACGACTAAAATGATCACATTTTAATAATGTGATGTGCTTTACATGTCCCTAAATACATTATTGGATGCATACCATAAGTGATTAATACTATATATGACATCACATCAAATTATATCCAAACTTAACGTCATAGAATTATTTACATGTCCCTAAATACATTATTGGATGCATACCATAAGTGATTAATACTATATATGACATCACATCAAATTATATCCAAACTTTAACATCATAGAATTATTTTTAGTAGTTCAATTGTCAATTGTCATTTTGAGTGAGAACGTTAATTCCGGTCATGTAAAGCTATCTTTAATTAGGAGTTAATAAAAATGACCCCTTACCAAATCTAAGTAATGTAATGGCTTCAAAACAAATCACTAGGAGGTGAACCCTTCCAAACCTGGGTTTGACTTCTTCACCTAATGTTATTTACCATTTCATTATCATTTAATAAAATACCACAGGCACACCCAATTCTATTCTTCGAGAAATACCAACTTTTCAGTAACGCCCCCTTGTTTCCTCCAAAACAATTTTTATGATATTTTTTTTATGAAAATATTTTTCCTATATTTATTAATTTAGGTCTTGAAAACTAATGTATTAGTGGCGGCGGGTGTGGCGGAGATTTGGTGGGGAGTGCTAGTAGAGGTGGTGGGTTAGTGAGAGTGGTAGTAGAGGGGTGGTGATGGTGGGGGTGGTGTTAGTTAGGGGTGTAACTTGAGCGGGTTCAACCCGAACAACTTGAGCTCAGTTTGAATTTTTTTAGGACTTGGACAAAATATTTTTGAATTCGGTGCGAGCTTTGGCAAAATTTCATAAGTTTGAATTAAATTTGAGTGAGTTTGGATAAAGACACTAAACAATCCGAGCAATCCAAAACCCGAATTATAATATTTGAATATATAAAAATATTAAACATACATGCAAATTATTAGTCATTGGATAATGTTAAAACAATTGAAATTGTTAAATCATATTGAATGTATATTATAAACACAAGTAATATAATATAAGACCTCACATTTTTTTTTTCGTACTCAGAAATTGTAAAGACTACTGTAGCGACACATCAATTCTTTAATTCATATCTCTCTTACATTATATAAATTATTTGGTTTAATATTTTTAATGATTTTACAAAAAGAAAATGTTAATAGAGTTTAATTTTAACAAATTAATTCACAAACACACAAAAGAAAAATCTCAAAATTTGTATAATTCAGGCAACTTGAGCAACTCGGACTTAACCCAAGTCAGGCTTGGACAAATAATCTCGGATTACAATTCGGGTTTAGACAGTTCTTAGCATAACTTGAGTTGAGTTTGGAGAATCCATCTCAATCCGGCCGAGTTGCACCCCCAGTATTAGTGGTTGCGGTGAGGTTGAGGTAGTGATGGCAGTGACGGTGGCGTGGTTATGGGATAGTGTGGTGGTATTGGCAAAATTTTAGTTTGAAAAATATTTTCTACTTATTTTTTAATTTTTAAAAGTATAAAATATTTTGTCCAAATAAATTTATTTTTTCATGAAAAATATTTTTTTGTTATCTTTCGTTTTCTATTGTACTAAACACTAAAAAATATAAAAAAAAATATTTTTAAAAAATATTGTTTATCTTAACAAAAGAAACTTAAATGGGTAGTATATAAAACCAAGGACTAAGAGCACCTCTACGGCATGAGTTTAAGTAGTGTTTAGCGTGAGAAGTCAAAATAAATAAATAAATAAATAGTGTAGGTTTTGTAACTCCATTAAAATATGTATTAAATAAAATTGAGTCCATTTAAGTATGTATAAAATAACAGATGAAATAATGGAGCACATATTCATTCACTAAATTAATAAATTTTTAACACACAAATTGACCCACTTTTATCACTTTTTACTATTTAATACGCACTTTAACACACAATTTAAATATTTTCATTGGAGATGTTCTAAATACAAAATTAACTTTTAAAGCACGTATTTTATTTTATTTTAATTATTACTTTTATTTTATTTTAATTATTACTATCCAAATTTGAACCAAAAAACAGTTCTACCTTCGTCATAAGATTTAAACAGAAATGGCACTAAAGAACATTTAAATACAAATTAAATAAGTTAAAGACTAAATAAATTAATATAATTAAAATATTAGAAACTAAAATAAAAGAGACTATATACTTTAGAGATCAATGGTTGGGCAAATAAGGTAAAAATGTTAAATGCCACTTTGGGAATATAGATTATTTTTATGAAAAAAAAAAAAGAAGAACAAAAGGAAAAAAAAAAAAAGACTATAATAATTATACACATGGACAAAAGGTCAAAATGTCGAATCCGGTGTACTGCTGCGCCCAACTCACAGCAGCTACTGCTGTGAGTTGAAACGGCGTCGTTCGGCATTAAATAAAATAAATAAATAAATAAATTGTTTGGCTGCTTAGAGGGTCTAAACCCAGGCAAGCTGGAGTGCAAAGCATGCTTCAATCACTGTGCTACTCAAACATCCTATGAGTATTATGGACATATATTATATTTATTAACATCTTTATTCCAGCATAAAAAAGAATTTACAACCTGCTAGTGTCTGAAAATGTAAATGCCCATAAATCACTCTTCCATTTGTAAAAATTAAAACATTGCCTTAAAAAAATACCATTTTGAATTTATCGTCGCCATAAATAACCGTACATGCTTGTATTAAGAACATTATTCCTACTCATAAAATCAATCAACAAAACACAATTAATGAGATACATTGATCATCATTTATCCATCAGATTGTAATAAATACAATATATATATATATATATATATATTCAAAAGATTCTTACAAATAAACAAATGGTGGAGGCAAATAATATACAAAAGATTGCTTATAACAGATTGCTTATATATACAAACCTCAATATATATACAAAAGATTTTTTTTCAACCTCAATATATAACAGATTGCTTATATATATATATATATATATACAAAAGATTCTTACCAGGTAAATAAGCAACCTCAATGACAATGGTGATAGTGGAGCTACAGTACAACAATGACGGAGGATCGTCGGAGCAAACAATGAAGGCACGGTGGAGGAACGACGGGGTAATGATGGAGAGATGGCAGACCCAAACCCTTCCCGCTCACAGACTCACGTTTTTTGCTTCAATCATTTTTTTGTATTTTACTTATAACAGGTTATAAATTTTTTTTATGTTGGAATAAAGATTGTAATAAATATAATATATGTCCATAGCACTCACAGGATGTTTGAGTAGCACAGTGGCTGAAACGTGTTTTGCACCCCAGCCTGCTTGGGTTCAAACCCTTTGAGCAGTCAAACAATTTTTTTTTTTTTTTTTGAAATGCTGAAACGACGCCGTTTCAACTCACAGCAGTAACTGCTGTGAGTTGGGCGCAGCAGTACCCCCGGATCCCAAAAGGTCCTTGTGAACCATTTTCACATGAAACAAGATTACAACAATAGAATGTTTTGGAAAGTTGGTAAAAAATTGATTTTTTAGTTTTTTTTTTTTTACATTTTTAATAATTTTTTTGATAATTTTTTTTGTGACTTTTTAAACAAAATTTAGTAAAAAGTTAAAAAATTAACTTCTTACTAAGTTCCAAATTCTCCCAATCTATAGCATTGTACATAAAGTGGTGGTTGTGGTAATAAAGAAGATAGTACATTCAAGTGGGGTGAGGGTAGTGAGAGTGATTGGATTTTAGTATGGTGCGTAATTTAAAACAAAACAATATATAAAGAGACGGTCCACAAAGAAAAAGATATCACTTGTACTAAAATGACCAAGGGCATTTCTAATGGTGTATTATTTTTTTATTAAATTTAAATAAAATTTTTATTTAATATCATCTATTTTAACGGAAGAATCTGTCTTTTTATCAAATTACAAGTCGATGGTCATCCGCCCGGTTGACCCGCTAATGTAACATTTTCACCAATCAGGACCTCCCATTATAAAATTTTCACAAAAATTTGCCTTAAAGTGGTCATCCGGGAGACATTCGATGGTGAAAATACAATAGTAATGAACAGTGATTTGATGAAAGACACAAAACATCCTCAATTTGGTGAAAGATTTGAATTTTTCTCAATTCGATATCGTTTTGATAAAACCGTTGGAAAGGAAAAAAAAAATATATTTTTTCATCAAATTTAAATTTGGTGATAGATTTAATTAAACGTTAGAGGTGACCTAACAAACTATAAAAATATATTATTATCACCTTTTAAAAAGATAAATGAGATTTTTATTAACCCACTTTTGAAAACACATTAGATGGTAGAAAAGAAAACAAATCTAGGATAATTAATATTTAGATACGAAAATGATTTTAAAAAATTAGGTCTAGACCCATTTTCTACTAAAAAATAAATAAAGATTCAATCATGAAATGTCACGTATAAAATAATATTTAATCATGTGAAAAATGAAATTAGGTTATGCTTGTTAGCCAAATGTTAAAACCATATTATTATATGTTATATATCAATTTTTTTGAATTGTGAAATATTAAAAGTTGAAATATTTTATATAATATTAACACATTCTTTTTTTGAATTGTGAAATATTAAAAGTTGAAATATTTTATATAATATTAACACATTCTTAATATGCAACTCGTACATAACGTGCTTGGTACATTTAGGAGAGTGATTGCATATTAATCTCTATAATTATGTATTTTTTGTGTGTAATTAGCATTTTTCTCCAACAAACATGAGGCTAAATCCCATTTTTTAATTTACATGAATATGAACATTAATGCTGCGTAGAACAAAAATATAATATATATGTGAAAAAATCACTATTTTTTTTAATATTGTATCTTTAAAAAAATCATAATATATATAATTAATATGTAATCTAAATTTATTTTCAATGATACATTATTTTCTTGTGCATTTTTAGTTACACTTTTCTGCACGTCCCTTTATTGGGAGAGAGGCAATCCATATCCAAAAAATTATATTAATGAATCACATTCATTTTAGGGGTGACCCCATATGTCCAAACTTTAAAATCTATATTATATATTTCACTTTTGAAATAATTTCAAGGTGTAAATTATGGTTACATAATGTCTGTTTGGTACAATTTTTACCAAATTCCCTATAAAAAGTACAAAAAAAAATAATTTTACCAAGTTGAAAATTAATAATAACAAAATAGAAATTGAAATCATCTCTCCCATTGTTTTTCAACAATTAATTTTTTGATTTATTGAAATTATCTACCTCATAGACTTAAAAAAATAAAAAATAAAAAAAATAAAAAACTGTGCATGCAAAATAAACACATGGTGCAAATGTGGGGGAGCCTACTGCTTGCCCAACGTGTTACAGCATTGTCCGTTTGATTTCTATCTGTGTTCCTATAAACCTGTACACCTGTATATTTTAAAATAAATTGAATTTGATAAAAACCATATGATAAATTTTAAGTATATTATATATATATTAAGTATATTATATATATATATATATATGTTTCCTTGAAACCATACTTCAATAAATATTTATTTAAAAAAAAATAAAAATCATATTAGATCTATTTTTTAAGTCCAATGATCAATCAACTAATTATTTTCATGTATTATTTCTTTTTCATATCTTTCTTAATTATCAATCAATCATCTCACTTACACATCATTAAATATAAAAAGTTGATCTAGAGAGTAGATTTCGATATAATTTTTCTAGTAATATTGCCAAGAGTAACCACCACGGGGCCATCTTATTTGGTAAGGAAGTTACTCCTCTCTCTACTAGCCAGGGTTCAAATCTCTTACTAATCAAGTAGAAGTTTGACGGTTTATGTAAATTAATTAGCTTTCCCAATCTGTAAAAATAAATCCTAAAAGTCTTTTTTTGGGAGTGTTCTAGCCATAAATAAAATTAAATAAATAAATATTGCGGGAGTTGCAGACTACTACTTGGTGCATGTGCTTTTTAAAGCTCACGCTGTCACTAATAATGAATATGACGGTGCTAAGTAGAAAATAAAAATAAAAATTTATCTCAAACTTATTTAAGTGATCTTAACCAAGGATGTAGTCTAGTATAACATTGGTAATTGTCATTTGGGTGACAGTAAGTACCGAGAATTGGTATGACGAACTTTTTAAGTTTGAGTCAATTGTATTCAGTGGTAGGAGTGTGGATTTGAATCTTTATTTATAAAGATGTAATGGTTTGGTACCGTCAGTATTTAGGTAAAATTTTTCACCAAACTGATAATATTAGTTTTATTATTTTAAAAATTGATACAGACCGTTTCTTCTATCAGATTGAACCGAACCGCACTAATTGAAATGATTCAGTTTGATGCGGTTTAATCGGTTTAGAATCTTTTAATTTTAATTCATTTTTTAGTATAATTACTCATTTATGTAAAAATATTGGATTAGTTATTTGTCAACAATTTCAAACATATAATATCCATCAATTTTTATAAATATTTTACAATTTTTAGATTAACTAAAATATAAACAAAAAAATAATAATAAATATTAAGATTTCAAGAATAGTGAATTGGAATTAAGATTATATATAATAAGAGTACTAACTTAGGTTATAGAGATGATAGGGTTAATTAATTGAGATTAATAATTTATTATACTTATTAATATCATTATATCATTAAATTATATATATATATATATATATATCTTATAAATACAATATATGATGAAGTGGTCGATTTCAATTTAGTTCGGTACATTAGGTGCTTAAATCAATACCAAACTAAAAATTAAAAAATCACACAGACCAATTCTTGTTAAAAAAAATAGACCAAATACGAATTCAATTGGTGCGGTCGATTTTTTCGATTTTTCTTACATCCTTATCTGTGTATGTGCAAGTTCGCAACTTATCATTATATGATTTAATGACTCTACTATATAGCATCACCTAAGGGTAATCTCTGGACCTTAGTTCCTTAGGGTCTAATCTCAAAGGTCACACTTATCTGGTTAGGTCTTTTTATTTAAGTCATTTAAATTGTTTATTTTATTGATATTTTACAAAAAAAATAATTTAAATTGTTTACTTTATAGGATCAATTAAGCAGAATGATGCAAAAAAAAAAAATTTGATCAAACACTAGTAAATATATAATCAGAACTCATTTATCTTAAAATGAACATAACATACTTGTTATTTACTTTTAAAAATAAATGTGATTCGATTATATAGTTATTAATGTCCAATAAACTTCTTTTTTTTTTCAGGAATGATTTTCTTAATACGCTATATAAGCAAACGGGGCAAACCATCAAAATAGACTTTGAGATAGACCCACCAAGCCCAACATAACCTTCTAGTTGGATGTCTAATTGAAGAATTCATTTTTGTCAATAAACATTGAAATGTAATACTATCAGCCTACTTAATGTCACAAGTCACTAACTTAATCAAGTAAGAGTGATGATATAGAAATAAAAATTCATACAAAAAATTTATACATAATTGAACCTATCATTTTAAAATAGCAGTGGCCATTTTGATGTCTTAAATTATAAAAATAGTGTTGCCATATCATTCTCCTTCAAAATTTTATAAAAAAATTCAGATAGATTAACATTTTTCATCATGTAATATCTTATAAGTTGGGAATAATCAATATCAATTCATAATAATAAAATTATATAATTGAATTAGTGGAACATAAAAAATAAAAAAAAATCGCCCAACCTCATTTGTAATTTTTTATATTTTAAGTGATGATATTATACTATAAAATATGGTAGCACTGTTACCTCAGGAAAAATTACAAATAAGTAGAACTGTTTAAAATGATTATATTATAGGTGAATTTTTTTTGAATTACTAATTTAACACAATATATGTCCCAAACATAAAATAAAATAAAAAAAAGTATACCGTACACACCAAAATTTATATCATCATACAAATAAAATTTAGGGTGTTTGTTTTAGTTTTCTAAATTCAGTTTTTTTTAAAATTAAGTTTTTTGTTTTTCAATTTTTTTTTTAGTGAATATTTTTTAAATTCTAAGCAATTTTTTTTTTTTACTTTTTTAGATATACCTTACTTAGATGTAATTAAATAGTAAATTATTTGTGAAAAAATATTTTAAAAAATTAATAAATACACAAAAATACGAAAAATATATTGAATTTTGTTTTTTTTTTTATATATATTTTTGGTACTTAGTAAATTTTTTAAAGATTTTTTCACAAATATTATATTTTCTAAGTATATTTATGTTATGTGTGTCTATAAATTAAAAAAATGATTAATTACCTAAAAGTCCTATCTACATATTTTGTGATAGCTTAGGTCCTGTCAAAAAGATTTTGAACCAATAAGTCCCATTTACATGTAAAAAGACGTTTTTCTCTTTAATTCCAAAATTGAGAATGTTCTCAATTTTTTTTCTAGTATGAACTGAAAATATTATCAAAACTATCAAAACTAAGAAATTTATAATTATCAATTTTGAGAAATTTCTCAATTTTTTCATGATTAAAATTGAGAATATTATAAATTGAGAAGGTTCTCAATTTCAAAAAACTCTCTCTCTCTCTCTCTCTTTCTCTCTGTGTCTCTAATGGCAGTGGCATCTATGTTGGTTCCATCTATGATCCACAGGAGCAATGTTCCAGCCAAAAAATTAAAATTATTTTTAAATCAAACCAAACTAGGCTAATTTGGAAATTCTTGAAACGCCAATTGACGTCTATGTGAAAACGGTGAGAAAGAGAGAGCTCTCTGTATGTATATATAGCTTCAATTCAATTCAAACAGCATTCAAAGCACAAAGAAAGAGAGAGATGAGCAGTACGCACTCGCTGGCCTTCAGGGTAATGAGGCTATGCAGACCGTCATTCCACGTGGAAACACCTCTTCGTTTCGACCCCTGCGATCTGATCGGCGACGAAAACCTCTTCGACGACCCCGTGGCGGTGTCTCACTTCCCTGGGCTCCTCTCGAAGCACTCCCCCAAATCCAGCGACTCCGATCTCTCCTACCGCTCTCGATTCCTCCTCCACGACCCCTCCGACACCCTCGGCCTCCTCGACTTCCTCGTCCTCCCCCATGCCTTCAGTGCCATTTATCTGGGACTTGAGTCGAGGAAGGAAGAGGGAATGGTAAATTAGTCTATTAAAAATTAATGGGACTTGAAGGAGCACATAATTTTATTTAGGACTTAATAGATTATAAATTTACAAAATGGGACTTGTATGTAAATGACCCTTAAAAAAATTATTTAAAATATTAAAATAATTCAACGAAAATAAAAAAATATATGAAAAATGAAAAAATAAATTTTTTTAAAAAGTAAGTATTGAAAACTAAAAACAATCATAGTGATTAATTTTTCATGTAATTTCTCATATTTATTTCACACTCTCTCTCTCTCTCTCTCTCTCTCTCTCTCTCTCTCTCTCTCTCTCTCTCTCTCTCTCTCCTATATAAATGAAGTAATACCCCCTCCGCGGCTGGTTGCTTGAAAGAGAGGACTCCTGAATGGGGTATGTGACGACAAAAAGCAAGTCAGTCGTTCATTCATTCGCTCACTCAAGACTTTCTCTTTTCTTTGTTCCAAAAAAAAAGAAAGAAAACAATTTCTCTTTCCTGAATATCTCTCTCTATTGTAACTTCGTTTGGGAATAATTAATTCAACTTTATTTTTTAAATTAATTTAGCCTAACTAAATTAATTTTATTTAGAAAAAAAAATTGATTTTTTTATTTAAATGTAATATTTGTGCTAAAAAAATAAAATAATTATAATTTAAATGTGATATTATATCTTATTAATTTATTTTACTTATTTTATTTTTTGTGATTATTTAGTCTCAAACCAAGTTGCCAAACAGCAACTATGGCTTTGTTTGGAGAAAGCTATTTAGCCTGTGTTTTTAGTTTTTTTTTACTAATTTAAACTTACTAAATTAAATCCGTTTAAAAAGAATTTTTTACTTTTTTTAGTTTGAATATGATGATTGTGAAAAGGAAAAATAAAATTATTATAGTTTAGATATAATATTTTATCTTATTAGTATGTTTAGATTATTTTATCTTTTTGTACTTATCTAAGCAAAAACGTTATTTCCAAAGGACAATTATTTTAGTCACAAAAAGATATAATACATTAAAAAGTCAATAAGATAAAATGTCTAAACCATTAATCATTTTATTTTTTCTTTCACAAAAGTCAAAAAAAATTAAAAAAAACTTATTCCAAGTGAAATTTTTTAATTCTGAATTAAAATAATCAAAAAATTGAAAAAATAAAAAATCAATCTACATCCAAACGAAGGCTATATATCTCATGACAATTGCTACTTTTGCGCTTAATTACTCTGCTCACATTGGTCCCTCCTCGTGCCCTACGCATACTGCTACAACATGTGTCCCAAAAACATATATATATATTAAGGCTTCGTATAGCAAGTGACTGTTTTAGCCTAAAAGTTAAAAAGTTATTAAAAAAATTAAAAAGTCAATAATTTATACCAAAAAATCAAATATTCTATTTTCTCTCTATTTTTTGCACATCTTTTCGTAAAAAGTCAAAAAGTCATCCCAAACATACTAGTTTTTTTTACCTCATATTTTAGCCAAAAAATCAAAAAATTACTAAAATAACATATTCTCAAACGAGGCCTAATTTTAAATTTTTTTAGATGTATCTAATCTAAATAAATAAATTATATATATATTTTTTAAAATTGTAAATTAATGAGAAGAAACAATTGAATATTATTTTCACTTCTTTTCACTAATTTGCAATTTCATATATATTTTTTTTCCCTTCTTCTTCTCTCTTTTTGGACTTCGAAGATGATCAAAATTACCAACAAAAAAATTAGGTAAAACGAGGAACATGGAATTTTACAAATGAAATCTACATATACAAATATTATCTCTCATATAATTTTTCGTCGGGGAGAAAGATATCTTTCACATATTTGTGAATAAATCATTTCTTCAATGAACATTTTGGAAAAAAATTAGTATGAACAGTTCATATATCATTTTTCCCGTCATCTTTTATACCAAAATTGTTAGTACAATGGTGAGATTGAAACAAATCAAAACATCAAGATGTAAAAAAAATAATTGAAAATGGGTAAAGTGTAATTTTTTGAAGAAAAAAAGATTGCCCCTTGACGGAAGGCATCAAAATACTTAAAAAATAAAAAGTCAAGCAGTGCAAGAACCAAACAAGGAAGGACAACAGCAGATATTTATTCAAGATGATGATCAAATCAAACATGAGTAGACAATTAATGTGGAATGATTATTATTGGAAATGGGTTTGAAATTGTTCTAATCTGATCAATTGGGTTTTGCAAGTGATTGGTGGGTCTTATGTTGTATAATAATTGAAGTCACCAGCAGATATATAAAAAATTATAAAATAACACCAATGATTATTAATAAAAATAGAATAGAATGGATGCAAGGGTTGGCTACATGTCCTTTTCACGCTGAGGTAGTGGTTCCTCCAAAAAATAAAACAAAATAAAATAAAAAAAGGCAGCAATCACTAGGATTATTTTTATGTTTCTTTTTCATTTTCATTGATGTGCTTTGTATATCCCCCCATATATATCCTTTGTGTAGTTGTTGTTGTCACACACAAAATGATACTTTTTTTCACATTACCCAGCAGCTTATGCAGAGCTAGAAAGCTGCACAAGATCCGTTCCATCCCAGTCCCCAACCAAAAAAAAAAATCAAAATTTGAATGTAGGTATAAATTTCAACTTAGTGCCGAGAAAGAGATGCACAAGATCAAATTCATCCAAATCCCCTAACAAAAAACTCTAAATATATATATATATATATAATTTGTATGTATGGTATAAATTTAGTGCGCTGAGTTGCACCCTAATAAATTTGATCTAAAGATTTTAAATTTTCAACCTTAATTCCAAAAAGAAAAATGATTCAGACCCTTTCCCCCACCCCCTTCAACCCCCTCTCTTTCCGATTGGTCAATTTTTCTTTTTCTTTTTCTTTTTTTTCCTTCTCCTCCAATCACCACCTGTCATGTGTGTGTGGGGTGGTGGGGGTGGTGATTAGAGGAGGTCTCAATCACATCTCTTCCAAAAAACCTAAAGACCAAAACTCAATAAAAAATTATTAAATATTTTGAAAGTATTTTTTTTTTTTTTAATAGAAAAAGAATATTCCGTGAGATATCATAGCATCCGTAAGTTTTAGATCCAGACTAACTGATTGACGACTAGATTTAACCAACCCATAAGAAGAGACCCACTACCGGGATAACCATGGACCTCACCCACCCCCCCCCCCCAACAAGAGACAAAGTCACGATCGAAATACAACATATTTATCTTGAGAAATTCTTGCCCCAGAATTCAAGCCCTACTCTTCCATGCAATACAAATAATATTCTCAACAAATGAGAAACTGTAAAAATATACAAGGGTTAATATGGTCTCACAAATTTATTTATTTATTTATTCTTTTTTTTTTTTTTTTTTGCCACATTGATTAGAAATCAAAGTCTACAACAATCACAATAAATTCTAGATTTGTAATGTTTTTTTCCAAACTCAGAAGCCTAAAAATTAAAGTAGAGAGTGAGTGATATCCCAATATAAGGGACGCAAAAACACAAAACCTTTATTACCTTAAAAAAAAAAAAACACAACCTAAAAATCTGAAGAAGATGATGAGTGAGGCACCTGAAACTGAGAGAGAGTGGAAAGTGAAAAATGGGGGGAATAATAAAGATGCCCACGTGTACGTGTGTGTATGTATGTCGCATATGGAAACAGAGATACTGCATGGCTACCCCGAGGTAGAAGCCTCCCTCCCAGTTTCCTAAAACATCAAACCCACAATAGGGAAGGTAAGACTATGGGGGACCAGTTGATGAAAATTAGGTTTTAGAATGTAGGACTATTCCTACTTCACAATATAGCAAATTATAATTTTATTTAGAAAGTAATTTTTAAGTAAACTAAATATTAGAACGATCATTATATTCTATTTTGTTTCATTCCAATGAACATAAGAGGAACACATGCAAACTCTAAAGTAATATTTGTACTGGAGAAAAGATAGCAAATGACTAAACAGATTTTCTGGGAATTCTATGAAATTCATTGAAACTTGAATTTCTTAAGGTTAAAAGGTTGATTAATTTAATTTTCTCTAATTCTTGTGCCATATAGAGGCCTTGGTTTTGGTTTTGGTTTTGGCCCGATCAAATTTGAAGATGAGAAAAATAGACTAGAGTCAAAGACAGTCCTGGGAGATCACCTAAGACTCAGTTCTTATGTAATTTGATCGCTACATATGTTAATCGAAGGTTAAGACTTAGTCCGAGGGATCACTTAAAGACTTAGCATCTCCTCTAATGGAACATACACATGTGGCCCAATCATATGTGAAACTATTAAGAGCATGTAGAGGTGATTGATGGATGAAAGAGACAAGAGAAACAAACAATAAAATGCTAGAGTTTACAAGCATTGATTTGATTTTTTTTTTTTTTTTTCTTTTTAAATTTTCTAAAATGATGAGTTTGATGCATATACTACTTCTGAATCTGATCAAAGTAGTTGCTGGGACAGGAAAGAGAGAAAGTGTTGTTGATGGCACGATAGTAAAATGTAGGCGTGGTTTGAAGAAAGAAGAAGAAGATGATGTTGGAGTAGCAACAGTGGGGTCATGCTGTCTGGTGGTGAGTTAGCTTGAACAAACAAAAGCCAAGAAAAAAAAAAAGATCAAACAGATGAAACAAAGTTGGCTCCTCAAGTCTTCAACTTTTTCTTCTCCATCTCGAATCTCTGTTCACATTAGCCACATATCATCTTCTAAAACGAGAATAGTGTGAACTTGAAGTCAGTCTGTTCTTCTAGAGAAAGAAAGAGAGACATTTGTAACTTCTAACTAAATTTCGCTAATGATATGAGAATCGCCAGATATATATAAACTCATAATCACAATTAAAAAGCAGATTAAATTTTTTTTTTTTTTTTAAAAAAATAGAGAAAGTGAAATTTTAGTGGAAACTATACTGTTGTAGTTGTAGAAGCAGCAGTAGAAGATACACCAGCAACAGCAGTCCCGCCACCGCCACCGCCACCGTCACCCACCTGAGTAGTACTAGTAGCTTCCGCCATCGTCGACTCATTCTCCTCCACCACCACAGCCGCCGCAACGGTTGTCGGCCTTTTCCGCTTCTTCTTCTCATAAGGGATCCCTCTAGCCTTGGCCTGACTTTCTCTCACTTCCCTCAAGAAAATCCTAACCGCTCTAGCTCCGAATGGGTTGGACTCGGGTCGACCTCCGTTCTCTTCGTAGGCGGCTCGGAGCCGGCCGATGAGCGCGTCGAGGCTGCCCCAAGCCTGCTTCAGCGGGCATGCGCACGGTGCCGGAGGATTTGGGTGCCCGAAGTAAGGGCAACCAGTCACGTGCACCTTCGTCTTCCCGAACTGGTCCAGGTACTTCAAAAACTCGATCACGTGAGCGCCGCTGCACCTCGCCAGCGTCAGCGGCGGCTTGTGGTTCTTCAGGTACTGGAGGAACGTGTTCCAGTCGCGGCGCTTCTGTGACTCGTACCTACTCGGCGGCTGCAGCGGTGGGGCGGCAGCCGTTGACCCACCCTCCCCCGATGCTGCTGCTGCGGGTGCCGATGAGGGACCCTCACCCTCGTTCTGGTCGGAGGCTCCGGCTCCTGATGCTGAATCCATTACCCGGAGTTGTCTCTTCGATCTGCTTGCAGTCTATGATTAGATATATACTTTTTGGCTTTTTTGCTTTAGCTTGACAACTGGGTCTTCTCAATTGGTCATGAATTTCGACTTCACTCACTCGTAACTACAATCTAGTCCTTCAATTACGGTCTCACTCTCGTACTCTCTCTCTCTCTCTCTCTCTTTTCTCTGGTTCTCTGTGGTTGTGGGTCTTTGGGTGAACCGTTTTACACAGCAACTGGAGGAGCTGAAGATCTTTCACGGGAAAGATAAGTCATCCCTGTTACTTCCGATTTTGGGTCTATTATTCCAGGGTTTAATTTACTTTAAATTTTTTTTTTTTTTTTGGCGAGAGGAGAACGTTTTCGGGGAAAGAAATGAGGAGAGAGGAGTTGATGGGACGTGAAATAGAAAATTATATTTTACGGAAAACTACATTATTACAGACTTTTTACTTGGGAGGGCTCGGGATAGAAAAAATTATTTCTTTCTGAGGATATTATGTGGTCATATTTTCAGCTTAATCACAAATTTTTATTCTTTCTGTGTTCTCTAATTATTTAGAGTCATTTGACAATGATTTTTTTAGTTAATTTTTTAATTTTTTTAATTTTTTTAGTTTGTGACTTTTTTATTTGTTTGGTTTTTTTATTTGACTTTTTTGGCTTTAGAATGATAAATATTTTTTTGTCCTTTTGTGATTTTTAACATTTTAGTTTTTTTGATTTTTTTTTATCCTTTTGTGATTTTTTAGCCTAAAAAGAAAACTAAACCGGGGCTTAATATAAAATTAGGAAAATTTACCCATAAGTCCTAGTTTTTGAAACGTTGAACCATTTAGTCCTAAAAGTTTTCTTATGCTCCATTTAGTCCCATTTTTACATCAGCATGACGTAAATGATGTAAATGATCTAATGTTTCATTCTATAATTTCAAAATTTATTGAAATCTGATGAACATTAGATGTTTTTCATCCTATATTTTCAAACATTATTGAAATTTGATGAACATTAGATGTTTGAAATCTAATGTTTGTAACATGACTCTGATGTTATTAACATTGTATCTGATGTTATTAACATTGTAATGGGACCTTTCAGTCTATAAGAAAACTTTTAGAACTAAACAGTGCATAAGTTATTAATTTGGGATTTATTGGTGCATTCCCCATAAAATTATGAATTTCACTCATTCTATTAAATTAATCACAATGTATGTGAAATGTCACATGACATTATTCCTAAATCAACTAATAACTTCTCCCTGGATAGAGCCTTTGGCTCAGCAATATATATCTTGAGTTGCGATTGGTAGCTCGAAAGGGCTTGCACGAATCTGCCCCGAAATCCAAACGACGCCGTTTTCGGCGATTTGAATTTTTTTTTTTTTTTTTTTTTCTCAGATGAAGAAAATCAGAAACGAAGGAAGAAGAAGAAGAAGAAGAGGAGGAGAAGGAAGAAGAAGGAGGCGGGGCGGGGCGGAACTGGAGGGGCCATCAACCAGGGCGGAGGTGCGGCGGAGGCGGGGCGGGGCGGGGCGGAGCTGGAGGGGCCATCAACCATGGCGGAGGAGCGGCGGGGCGGAGCTGCGACGATCGGAGCAGAGGGGAGGCAGAGGCATGCGATCGGCGGCCGAGGCGACGCAATCGGCGGCGGACTCCCTCTCCCTCTCTCCCTCTCTCTCCCTCTCCCTCTCCCTCTCCCTCACCGTTTCAGAGTTGCAGACAAACACGAGGAAGAAGAAGAAAAAAAAATTCGTGAAACGACGTCGTTTCACGAATTCGAGGCTTTCGTGCTTCGTCGTTTTCGAGTCACAAATCTTTTTCCATATATCTTATTTCGTCTTAATTTTTTGAAAATTAAATTATTTATTTTTTGTATTTTTTGTTTTTAGGTAATTTTTTTTAATATTTTAATTTTTAAAAACTTTTTAGACACACTTAATATAAATACAATTAAAAAATAATATTTGTGATTTTTTTTAAAAAAAATACTTAATACCAATATATATATATTTGTAATCTTGTGTATTTATTGATTTTTTTAACATTTTGTTACAAATATTTTACTTTTTAAGTACATATAGGTTAGAAGCATCTAAAAAGTATAAAAAAAATTCTTAAAATATTAAAAAAATTTACCAAAAACAAAAAAAAAAATTGAAAAAAAAAACTCAATTTCTAAAAAATTGAATTTAGAAAATTAAAACCAAGCAGGATGATATGTATTTGTTTCTTGGGATAGTGTGAAGGTTAAAGGTTCTCGGTTCAACCTCACCAACTGGCGCTTGAAGTTTCATTTTAACTACAAGCTCCTTTTTATTGATGTACTGTTCCATACTTTGTATGTTGTCATCAATAAAGATTTTTTTGCCGATCAAAAAAAAAAGAAGATTCTCGGTTCAAGCCGATAAAATGATTGCGACATGTTTATTATAATCTAATTTATTAATCCCGAACTTCTTATTGTATGGAAAAGAAAATACTTGGGAAGGCTCTAGTCTTTTGGCTTGAGTCTATTTTATAAAATTTATAAATTTAATTGAAATTTATTAAAATTTATTTTAAAGTTGATACTAATTAAATTTATCAACTTGAATTAAATTTGATTGGACTTGGATAAAAATTTTGAGAAAATTAGTGAAACATCTTTCTCCAACCTTGTGTAATAGGAGAGATCCAAGATATTTTTTTTATTAACTAAGGTCCCTCAATATTTTCACAGAGAAAATTTGACTCAAAAAATTTTTATCCAACTCAGAGAAATTTCAGCCCCGACTCTGAGAAATTTCAATTTTCATAGAGAAATTTTGAAATTTCTCTATGAAATCAGAGAAATGAAAATTTTCTTTGTGAAAATTGAAATTTCTCTGAGTCTAACAAAATTTTTCTGAGTCGAATTTTCTCTATGAAAATGTTGAGAGACCTTAATTACCATGAAAATATTATATATCCTTTACATTATGAAATCTTAATATTAGGGACATTAAAAAAAAAATTCCTAAATTTTTTGTAGTCTAAGCATAGGATATATTATTTATCCTATTAGATTATATCATAAATTCAACATAAAAAAATAAACAACATGTGGAATAGAAAACAATGATGAAGCAAATTTAATCTAATTTTCTTATTGTATTTGGTGGTTCTATTTTTTAAAATATTTTTTATATTTTGAATAAGTACAAAACATTTGTTTAGAAAAATGTAATACTGAGCTTGAATAATTTTTTTTGTGTGTCCAATTTAGGTCACGCATGCTTAATCCAAGCTCTAAATAAGTTAAAGCAAGCTTGTAATGACTAGATGACTTGAATCAAAAAAAAAAGGGGTAGATGTCGGGCTCAAGTCAAGTTAAAAAAGATTCCTCCACACACTTTAAACTGGGCGTAGCCAAACCCTTAAATTTATTGAACTCGTGAGGGTTGCATTCCTAACTTTTATACAACATTTTTCATCAAAATGAAGTGGTCACTGATATTTTTGTATTTAAAAATATTTCAATGATTTTTTTTTAAAAGTGATAAGTTGAGAATTCAAGCTTGTTATACTTGTATATGGATTATAAAAATGATATACAAATAACCCATATGTATATACAGACTAATATATGTATATATTTGGAAAAATGTTTTATCACCCCTAAACACCACCCTAATAATATGTTTGACAAGTGTCAAATGTACACGCGACTAATATATGTATATACACACAGGCTTCATGGAACAACATCAAGTTTACCTTGTACCTAATAAACAAATTCAACAACTACTAAATGGGCATATTAGATTTATAAATACACTATGAATTTGGCTAACAAATTGCTATGCATGACATTAGCTAGAGAGGTATCCATATCGCATCTTTAAGATTATGCAACAGAAACTGAAATCTGTTCTTTTTCTTCTTCTTTTTTTCGAGTACTGTACATGTAGTAAATGTAATAAAAATATCAGACTCAGCCATTTTGGGGTGGTCTAAGATTCTCACAAGTTGAATTTATCATTGATTTATTTTACGACTAGAAGAATGAAATATAAGTAGTGATACTGCATTATCATATCCTAATATTGTGCTTCTGTTGGTTGGGTCACCCGTCCCCGTGATGTTTTGTCAGGTATAAAAAGTTAATTCTATTTCTGAAAAATCAAGGTATCATTGATTTCAATTGAAAATTTAATTTAAATTTTTTTTGACCAATCGATAGGAAATTATTTACAAGTCCAAGACAATCGTAATCGAATAAATGTAGAAGCATAATAATCAACTCAACAAAGAAACTCATAATAAAGAAGAAACAACCGGTTCAACAACCAATCAACTTAAGAAGAGCCTAATAATAGATGAGAAATAAACAACATAACAAAAGAGCTTCATAATAACAGTGAAATCATCAATTCTTACATTTAGTAATGTCTTGCCTTGATGTGTCTCTGCACTTCATACCGCTGTGATGCTTTTGAATTGTATTGGGTGTAACTTAAATCTTAATCGAAATATATTTACTTTGCCAATCAAAAAGAAAAAAACAAATAAATCTTCATTATTTAACCTATGCTAGTAAATCTACAATAGCAGATACTAGCTTGGGGTGATGAAGATCATATAAACATTCTCTACAATACTATACATTGGCATATAGTTTCACACTAGTTTCATAAACTACAATTCTCCACAATAATTTTTTATAAAATTATTCACCCTCAAAACACAATTAATTATGTAGTTAATTTTGGTTTAAGTAGGTGTTGCTTTTGTGGTCAAACAATTACAAGATTATTGCACTAAAAATTATTGCAGAAGAAGGAATTAGGAGCGACCGGTAAACGATCACAGGATTTTCTTAAGCAAGATCACTATATTGTTTATTACTTAATGGCCACTCCACAACCACAAGAGATTATGCAAAGTGTTTTGTGTTAACAGTAAATCTGAAATAAAATCAAGATATCCTGCACTTTGTATGTTTTTTTTTTTTTTTTTGGTTGGATTCTGTTGTGAGGATAAGAAAATTCATTCACATGTCTCTTGGGAGTCATAGGTAAGCAACCATTCAATTGATGAAAGTGATATTTTAGTAGACAACTATTTTACAAAGCAAGTAATAATTATGGGATTGTATGTAGTTATTTATTTCAGATTAATAAGTGCTGATTGTTGGGTTCAGTTATTGTTGACCTTATAATTTGTTGGATTAGTGGTTAGTTTGATGTAATATTTTTTATATTTATAATTACTTTACTATTAAATAATAATAATAATAATAATAAGCTACATGTTTTAAATTCAGAAATCATATTTTAAATGTTCGTAGATTTTTTCATTAAATTTTGGGAGAATGTTGGTATATAAAAATCTCGATACAATTGATAATATTTTGAGATTGGAAAAAAAAAAAAAAATTGAAAAAAAATAAAAGAAAGTATATTTATTGCTCAATCCCCATTTATTGAACCCAACAAATTCTGAATTGGACTGAAACAAGTCATATTCAATGAATTTTTTAAGTGTTCCGCATTTAATTTTTTTCCCTACTTTGTACTCCATAAAACGGTTAAAAGGCCTGGCTTATTACTAGGTTAAAATATTCAAAAAAAAATTAAAAGTTACTATACTCTCTATTTTTCTGCAGTACAAAATTAATAAATCAATTAAAATAGTCAATTTTTAAATGAGCTTAAATTTCATTAAATCTAAATACTAAAATTTTCAATGATATTGTTTTTTCATTCATTATATATAAAATATCGAGCAAAACATTAAAAATACAGATTGATAGAGATTAATGAGAAGAATAATGGACACTAGCTAATACCATGCAGGCTTTCACGAATTGTTTTTCAAAAACTATGAATTTCAATTTCTTTTTAACCCTAATATATTGAATCCGTAATAGCCTGTAACTAATAGAAATAGAATACCACATAATTTGAATTTGATATGATTAGAAAATAAAATAAAATAAAATAAAATTATAAGAGAAAAAAGAGGAGGGCACAAAATTTTCTTTTCACCAATTCTTTTGTCTTCTATTCTAAATTATTATCAATTTTAAATTATATTTCAAATTTTTATATTTAAAATTTCATATGATTTAACGAATAAAAATAGGAAAAATATCACATCAGTGAGTATTGAAAAAATAATTACAAATTAATGAAAATTTTTATAAATATTAATAATTAAATTTGTAGACTTTTACAAGAATTTGTATTTTTTCCTGACATCTAGGGGATGTAATGACTCCATAAAAATATTATAAAACAAATTATCCCCGATAAGTTAGAAAAAGAAACTTCCATTACCCTTCTCGGTTTGACTGTGTTATCTATCTATACTATTATATATGTGAGTACATAATTTGGTGTTTAGTAGTATAGTGGTTTCTTCTTCTGTCACGTAGCAAATTTTTCTATCCTCGGAATAAAAAAATATGGGTAATGCTGGGGATACTAAATTTTCCAAAAAATATTATTCAAAGGTATGCAAGATTTGAACTCAAGATCTTGGGTTTCATTAAGAACACTCTTACAATTTAAACAACATACATACTATGACATTAATTTTTTTATTATTTATTTTTATGCTTACTTATCTGAATTGTTCACGCATTACGTGTGTCACCCACTAATTTATTAAAAGGGTCCAGTTAGTCTCTAATTGGAGATTAAAATCAGACCGTTCAGTCTGCTCAATGGGTTCACTTTTGGGCTCCACTTTCATGATTCAAACTATTTACATTTTAGAGTTCACCGCATACATTATCCGTGTAAAAAAATCGAGTCGATCAGATAACGACAACTACGCGTTCAAATCAATTTTGTATAAAAAAATAGACGGTGAAAAAATAAACAGTTAATATAAAACTGATTTGAACACATAGTTGTCGCTATCTGATTGATTTAATTTTTTACATAAATAATGTCAACGAACCCTAAAATGTGAACGGCTTAAATTATCAAAGCGAGACCCAAAAGTGAGCTCACGGAGTGAACTAGACGGTCTAGTCTTGATCTCCAACTGGAGACAAGCTGGACCTTATTAAAAATAAGTTTATGAAAACATTAGTTTATTTTTTTACCTAATGATTTTCTAAATTGACTAAAGTAAATTTGTTTTTATATAGAAAATGAGTTTAAGCAAGTTAAAATTCTTTTAAAAAATAAAATTTTTAATCAATAAATTGATTTTTAAGAGAGCCAAATTAATTGTTTGGATTTGAATTTTTAAATAATTTTTAAATTTTTAAATAAAAAGAAGTTAATATCAAATATTAAAATTTTATTTTTTGTTAATTTTTAAATTTTTTTTCTTTCTAATTTTTTTTTTAAATAAAAAAAATAAAGTCACCAAACAAGCCCTTATTCTCAAAGCCAATGGAGGTGTTTGGAAAGAAAAAAAAATTATCTTTTTAGGCTAAAATAATACTAAAAGGTAAAATAAACTAAAATAATTAATAAGATAAAATATCACATCAAATTCATAATCATTTTATTTTTTCTCTCATAAATATCATATCTAACTATAAAAAAATCATATCTAATTTTTAAATATCATGTCAAACACAAATATTTTAGCCTACTAAAATAGTCAAAAATTAAAATAGTCTACTAAAATAGCCAACTTCCCAAACACCCACAATGTGTTGTTGATTGGGTATACAAAGGGTTGGTTTGAAAACTTCGCTATTTTAGTTATTTTTTGAATTTTTGACTATTTTATTTTAATTAAAAAAGTTGCGTTTGGGATGGTAGTTTGCTTTTTTTGTAGTTGATTTGATAGTTGTAAAAGAAAAAAATGGGAAATGATTATGATTTTAAATGTGACATTTTGACATTGTTTGGAAAGTTAGCTATTTTAGTTGGCAAATAGACTTTTTAGCTATTTTAGCCTGACTAACAAAGTTATGTTTGAAAAGTTGATTGATTTTTTTTTAGTTGATTCAATTGTTGTGATAAAAAAAATAAAATAAAATAATTATAGATTGAATGTGATATTTTATTTTATTTTTAGATATTTTAGCTTATTTTATCTTTTAATTGGCTATTTTAACCCAATCTTCTTCCCAAACACTCCTTTTATCTTAGTTATTTTTTTTCTTTATTAACTATTTTAATCCAAAACATTCCTCTCAAACACCCCTAAAGTGGGATGAGTAATGCATTTAACCCACAAAGTCACTCATAATAATGTAGTAAAGGAATTAGATTTTTAATAATGAAATGTGTAATAAATCAAAAATTAACACTTATTTTGACATAGGGTTATGCTAGAGATATAAATGATATATTAATTTTTTTACTAAACCTCTCACATGTCACATGGGTGTGGGACCTACATACATGTGAGAGATTTGATAAAAAATTTGATAAATTATTTGGTGTCTATAATATTTTCCCTTGACATATCATTATAAGTAGAATTGTGGGAAAAAAATTTAGGGTTGTGTTTGGTGCAGTTTTGTAATCATAATTTCACCTCTTCATTTGCATACATTGTTTGGATGGAGTTTTAGAAATGCGATTCCACCACACATTTCAAAACATATTTCTCTTTCACGTTTGGCTACTCTCTCTCTCTCTCTCGTCTTCTTGATTTTGAAAAGCAGAGGTTTTTGAATTTTGGGTCCTCCCGAACATCCTACAAGTCGTTCGATCGGTTGACCGGAACTGTGTAATTTTTTTTTTTGTTGCAATTATCAATCACTAATCGCCACCTGTTATTTGGAAAAAAAAATTATATTTATTTTTGATATTTTTTAAATATAGAAACTTTTTTTTTAAAACCAAAATGATAATTTCTTTTTTAATTGAATGTTAAAAAGAGTTTGATTATGTGTTTTGAATAGAATTTTCAATAGAGTTTTGAGTTGTGTGTTTAAGGCCAAGTTTAACATAACCTACATAATACAAAAAATCAAAAAGTCACTATCCTATTTAAGTCACATCATCTTATTTAAATCACATCGCCTCTCTAACACATCACATCAAACCCAACCCATATAAGCTAATAAGACAAAAAGTGTACTTTTTTAGAACATCCCAAACCAACCCTAATTATGAATTATAAGTTTTTGAATTAAATTTTAGAAACTCTTTTTAAAATTCATAACCAAAAAACTTTTTTCATTTCATATGTCACATCAAAAATTCAAAACTCAATTCAAATTTTTTTTAAAGTTCCTAACCAAATAAATTTTTTCTTTTTAAATCATAATTTCAAAACTCACAAATTCAAGGGTCGTTTGACAATGACTTTTTTAATTATTTTTTTGATTTTTTTTTAACTTTTTTAACCTGAGACTTTTTTGTTTGTTTGGCTTTTTGGTTTTGAAATGGCAAAAAATTTTTCGCCCTTTTATAATTTTTGGCTGTCTAATTTTTTTAAATTTTTTATCTTTTTGTAATTTTTTAACCCATAATAAAAACCAATAGATTACTTAAAATATAATTCTATTATCAAATTATAACTTTAAGAGCTAATTTGAAAAAGTGGTTATAATAAAATTTTTGGTTAAAAACTGATTATAATTAATTTTTTATAAAAAAAAAAATAAATTATAATCTGAAAAGCGGATTATAACTTACTTCTCAAAAACACCTAAAACTCTGTTAAGATCTCAATCATTTTACAAATGGGGTCGGCCGTACCAATGGGCTTTTGGCAGTGGGATTCCAAATGTCAGCTAGTGCTCAGTTTGACTGATGAGACGTCCCTTCCGTTCTTGTCAATAATCATAATCATTTTATAAAAAGAAAAAGTCTGAGACCAGGTCTATCCATCCAAAAATTTTTAGGCGGATAATTGTGATGGACATTCAGGTCATGTTTGTTATTCTTTTTGAGTGTTAGCATTGGAATGAGAATGAGGGTAGCCTCTATTTGGTATAAGTTAAAATAGATTTTTTTTTAAAAAATAATTATAAAAAATAAGTTTTAATTTAATAAAATAAAATATTATATTTAAATTATAATCATTTGATTTTTTTAATTTATTTTTTTTTTACAAAAATTAAAAAAATCAAAAAACCTATCCTAAATGAGACTTTTTAACCCTCGACTAAAATAATTAAAAAATTAAAAAGGCAATCCTCATCCTTAACGAACCCTTAGACCTGTGAAAACATATTTGGTTAAGAAAATTTATAAGTAGATTATTAGCCTTCGTTTGGCTAACTTAGGTCTCGTTTGGAAATATGTTATTTTAGTAACTTTTTAGTTTTTTAACTAAAATATGAGATTAAAAAAAATTAGTATATTTGGAATGACTTTTTAATTTTTTACAAAACGATGTGCAAAAAGTAAAGAGAAAATGAAATTTTTGATTTTTTGATAAATCACAGTTCACCTCTTAAAAATGGACTATTTCTCAATTTGGTTCTCAAAAAAATTTATTATTTTGATTCCTAAAATATTTTTCATTTTCTACTTTGGTCCAATTGTCAATTACTGTTACGATTAAGGGAGAAATTTTTTTTAAAAATTAACTTCTCATTTTGGTTTCTAAAAAAATAAATATTTATTAGTTTAATAATAATAAATAATAATAAAAACATTTTTGTCTATAAATCTAAATCCAGCCGAATCTCAAAATCATTCTAACCCCTAAACTCACCCAATCAATATAAATTTTATATCGAATAAAATAAATTAACAAATTACGATGAATATACATCATTGGAAGAGTAAAAAGATTGCAAATTGAAATCCAGAGACTAGTGGACATTAAGTGATGGCCAGTTGTGAGCCTTGTTTGGGAGTGGCTAATATAATCAAAAAGTTATTAAAATCACATCATCCTCTTTGCTTTTTTGTATATCTTTTTTTTAAAAGTTAACAAAACAATTAAAATAACTAAATCTTAAATGAGTCTTTATAGAAAAGTGGATAGAAGAGAAGAGAGAATAGAAACCGTAATGTAGAAGTGAATATTCAAGTGTTATGAGACAACATTTTAAGTGATAAATGTAACAAATCGTAATTAGAAGAATTTTTTATTGTTTGTTTGGAGAGCAAAGTGGAAAAATCTTTTTCTTTAAAAATCAAAATGGGAAAATGACCATACATTAGGGTTTAAAATATAATTTACTATAATTCTGTCATAAAACTAAAATAAGATTTAGAGATTGGATCAATATGAAAAGACCTTAATACTTTAGGGATCAAAGTGATAAATTTCTTTGACCATAGTAAAAAAAATGGTTTTATTTTAGGAGGTGAAACTGTAATTTAGCCTACGAAAATATTATACAAATCAATTAATCTATTTAATTTGAATTTTTAAAAATAATTTATAACATTTTAATTAGTTGGCTAGTGACCCTATTGCATGAATATTCACTTTTGATTTAGGAGTTGAGTTGAAGAAATATTCATTTGGAACAATCGCAACTATTTATTCTTGTCATTGGACAATTTGAGCCGTTCTACCCAAATATAAGATACGCATTTTCAAAAACTAATCTAATTCATTGTATAGGCTTTGATGTATTCAAATAATTAAGAAAAAAGAGAAATGCTTCACTTTAGTCTTTAGAATATAGAAAATGAGAAACTAATTTGCCACCCTTTTTATTCAATATTTGGAATTTTCCCAAATTCAGCACACCACACAAATCAACGGTACTGATCTTAGGATGAATTGCACACTAAGAGCACACCAAAATTCCCCTATCATCACACAATGGGCCATAAGCCTAAAATAAAAAACTTTTCCATTTACTTAAATAAATTTTAAAAGAGAGAGAGAGAGAGAGAGAGAGAGAGAATATAAAATACATAAAAAAAATAAATTATTAAAGAGTAGTGCAAGGGAGCTGGGATGGTGGTTTGATCGTACATCCCATGCAATCTTTATGAAATTTTTAATTGAATCCCTTTTATGTAAAAGAAAGAGCATCCAATGCCTCCTCCTCTCACAATTATTTATTTTTTAAAATAAAAATAAAAAAAACTAAAATGAAGATAGATAGGACTATTTGACAACCACACAATATTTTTTAATAGTAACTTATTATAATATACAAATAAATATATATATATTTATTAATTTGATAACTAGGCTATGTCCCACCACAAAACGATTCCTCTTAATCATTAATCACTTCAAGCAATCAAAGCTAGCTTTGAAAATGAAACCCCAACGCAACATATAGAGAACCCATATCCTATGTCGCACGCTAAGAATATACCAATATATATTGTCCTATAGGTTCTTATTTTCTTACTTGCCCCAAGTGTCACCCAAATAAAAATATTTTAGTTGGGTTGGAGTTGTACTCATTTTAATTTAATTGGTGTTAGTTCATTTATTTGAATTTATATAATTAATTAAGAAATTAAGAGTTTAAACTCTACAACCTTTGCTTATTTTATAATAATAATAATTTTTATGGTAATGATTACTAGAAATTACATAAATCCCAATGGGGATTGGTTTTGCCGTTGTTGGCCTAGTTCAACAGCACCGTGCTGTTCGCTTTGTGGACCCCTCCCCGAGCGTTATGTCAATGATCCGAACTGTTGAACTCTTTGAGTGGATTATTTTTATAAAAAAATTAATTTTATCGAATATGTAGTTCTCAATTTAAATTACATTTTTGTTGAAAAAAATAGACGGTCAACATTGTCTAGAATAATGATCATTTTTTTTTTAAAGAACATAGAATTACTGAAATCGATTAAATTATTTTTTTGTAAGAATGTTCTATTTAAGTAATCTCACAAACCCAATGGCTCGGATCATTGGCATGAAGCTCAAGGTAGGGCCTACAAACCCAACAGCACGGTGCTGTTGGGCTAGGCCAACAGTAGCAAAACCAATTCCTTCCCTGTGCATGCGAGGTTGGATAGATGACATAATTTTAATTTATTTTAGAGTTTTGGACAATAAATAAAAAAAAAAAAACAAAAAAGTGACTTTTTTAAAATATCATTTGGAAGATTAGATGTGCTTATAAACCAGACTGTCAAGCGTGTTCTGTAGTCGGGGCACAACAAATTCGAATTTTTCTTCTCTTTTTTTTTATTTATTATTTATTACCCAAGCTTATTATAAATATTAATTCAATGAAGTATTGAATTCAAAATGGTGGTTACATGCATGGGCGTGATGGTCACATTACACATACTAAAAAAATTTATCTTCACAATATACTAATGTTATTTTGATAATTTTATTAACTTTTTATGACTCGTCCATCCGAGACATCTTAACGATCAATTCAGTCACTTATGTCACAAGATATCAGCTCAAATAAAAAACTCACAAAATAAATCACATACTTTAGACCTACGGAGTGCCTTATTTTTATAATGATCAGTGTCCAACTTCTCCTAAAAGTCTTACTTACTCTATCCTTTACAACAATATCAATTATCCAAGACTCCTCCATTTATATTAAGATCAACCCTCTCAACAGTCCAACCTTACCCAAATAGAGAGTTTGTCATCATCTAGACTCTAGTCCATCCTTACCCAAACAGGTAGTCCTACATCATCTAAGACTCTTATCTTCTATCCGAATATCTTGGATTCCGACATTACCGTAGCATATCTCAGCAATATCACAACAACCTCGATATCATGACTCGCCTACGTGGCACCCAGCCAACACCTCGGCCACGTGACGCGACCTTAAAGATATGTTCCCACAATACCCTTCGTTTGTTTGCAATATTTTAGTATTTGGTACAAACAAAAACAAAAATCAACAAAAAATGTACAAGTTTATTTAGGTGGAAATAGTTTTCACTTTTAAAAGTGGAGAAAAACAAATGTCATTTTTAAAAGGTTGAATCAAGTCGTTGGTTGTTCAATTTTTATTTGAAAATTTAGCAAGTTTTGAAATATGTTTAAGTTGATTTGAATATGGAACGAATTGATATCACAAGAGTTAAAATCCTAAATTTAATCAAAAGTTTAAAAAAATAAATATAAATAAATAAATAAAATTGTGATTTGTCGAGCTAAAATAAGAGAATAAAATCCCAGATTGAGACTCCTATAGGTGGACTATAATTGCATGTTTACATAATAGAAGTTTTTGGTTTTTCTACTTGGAGCTTTGGCAAAGGAACAAAATTCAAAGTATTCTTGGGTGCTCAAAGCCTTCTATCTAAGCCAAATGCAAGTAAAATATGCAGTCCATTCATGTAACCCCAATTATGGGTTGTGTTCATTGTTGATAGCATTGATTTTAAATGAAAAATAATTAACAAATAGAAATTTTTTACAAAAAATAAATCTCAATCTTTGACAATGGTAATGTTGAAGTTATTATCCATAATAATAATTTAATTAAAAATGTAAAAAATATAAAGAATCACATCTCTGCGTATAGAAATTGAGAAAGGCTATGCATTTTATAATTACAGAAAAAAATGATATAATTTCATACTTTCTAAGTTATAATTAAAAACAAATCATAACCAAACACAAAAAAGTTATAACAAAATAATATCATAACTAAAAAAGAAAATTGATCATAACTGAAGAAGAAAATGACGTAATTAGGGTGCATATGATATGGGATACGTATAAATTATAATAGAATTTTCCGTAGAAATTTGGGAAGGTACACTAAAACTTATGTTTTTTGGGAAACACTATGTGTAGCATATTCATCTTATAATTATAGAAAAAAATACCATAACTCCATATTTTCTGAGTCATAATTAAAATAAAATAAAAAAACCCATAACAAAACACTATATAAGGCATAACCAAAGATCTCAAAATAATGTCATAATTAAAGAAAAAAATTGATCATAATTAAATAAGAAAATAACGTAATTAAAGGTGCATATGATACGAGATGTGTATTATAGAATTTTCCATGTTTTTATATTAATATATAAGAAAATACTATGGTACACACCATTTAAAGGATGTGCACTATATGCACTTTATAATTATTAAAAAAATGCATAATTTCATACTTTTTGAGTTATAATTAAAAAAAATATCATAACTAAATTCAACCTGAAACATAATTAAATATTCCATAAATCATAATTAAAATAATATCATAATTAAAAAAATTAATTATAATTAAAAAATAAACATAATTAAAAATACATACAATACATTTTCGAAAGGTGTGTATAGTATAATGCAGTACACATGTCATTGTTCTATTTATTACCCCCACCCACCATTCATGTCTTGTGTGTACCCATTCTCGTGTTGGGTCTATTTCCAACTGATGGTTACCCAAAAGTCATGAAAGCTTTAGTGTGACTAATTGGATGTATGTCTAATTGGATAAACCCCCAAAACGGAAGAAAGTAGGGTAAATTATAAATACAACCCTTGATATTTGTTTAAAAGATAAATTATTTTTTATGATTTAAAAAATTATAAATGTTTTTTTATTAAAATTTTTTATTTAACAGAATTAACCAAAGAAATGAAATTCATAATTACTCTACTATACAATAATAAAATTACTTAAATTATTAATTGAAACATATTTTTAACATCATTGAAAACTGTTAATTGATTTGATGAATTATTAATAAAATGGGCGATTTGTTATGAAATTAGAAATTTTAGGGGGTGAAATGTAATTTTCAAAACTATAAGAGGCGATTCGTATTTTAATCAAATCTCAAAGATGTATTTGTAATTTACCCAAGAAAATAAGCAAAAATAATAAAATATGAATGTGTGGTAATATTTTTGTTTTTTTGTTTTTATTTCTAAAACATATAGAACATTTAGCTGGTAAATTATTTTTTGAAAAATAAACTAGACACATTTGTACACTTTGTAAGGATTACTCATTGTCAAATATAAAGATTGATAATTTTTTCCTTGAGGTTTTTTGTTGAACTGATTATTGGAATTTGATGTGTTCGTATTGGGGCTCTTTTTTAAATTGATTGTTGGATTCTATAGCTATTGAATTATTATTATTATTTTTTTATTTTTTTATTTTTACAGGAAAATCCTCCCACTCTCCTGCAGGTCCAATGCAGCCCCCTTGAGGAGATCACTAGGGTGTCCTGTTGTCCGTTCCGAGTAAGAGACTATAACCTCCCAAGGCAAGCTCCACTTAAGTCAGGACTCATACAGCGGGGAAGCATTAAACCCACACCAAGCTACTGATTAGGCATCCTGAGGTCAATCCTCATACAGCGGGGGAGCATTAAACCCACACCAAGCTACTGATTAGGCATCCTGAGGTCAATCTCCTAACCAACTGTGCTACGCCTAGGAAATTGGCCAAGAGGGGAATCAAACCCAGGACCTAGGGGCTTAAACCCCAAGCCCTTACCAGGTTGCCACCCACCCTGGGTTAGCTATTGAATTATAATTATTTAGATATAATTATTTTTTATATTTGTAAGTAAACTTCTATCAATTGAACCCCAATAAAAAGAGAAAAAAGTCTTAAAACAAAACACTATTTCAAAAGGAAAATGGCTGAGACCCCCAGTGGGGGTACTGGGGGTCCTCTCTGATTGGTCCAAAAATTGATTTTTTTTTTTTTTTTTTTTTTTTTGGGATTTCCGGCCATTGGCAATGCCCCACCTGGCACTGGGGGTGCTGGGGGTCGCCCCCACTGGGGTCCCCAGCATTGCCCATTTCAAAAATACTAAAATAGTGATTTTTGAAATTTAAAAATATATATATATACAATTAAAATCTTTGATGTGACAACAGTGTAAAAAAGCTACTGGGTACAATTTTTACTATACGAAGTTTTGATCCAACCAATAGTACCTGAAATTTGGATGGAGTCTAAAGTCCAAACAGGGTCACATCTTTTTGCATGTGTGGAGGAGGCTCATTATCACGCTGAAATTATTTTACAGTGAAATAAAAAAGAAAAATTTACACAAACATGATTATTTGTATCCTTATATAAATTTTTACTTGCACCTCATCATATCATAGAATAATGTGTACCCTTCATATTTTGGTTTTTTTTTTTTTCTTCTCTCACTGACAAGCAATTTTCCCTAAAATAAAAAGCACAATAATGTAGTTTTACAGCGTTTTTGGCTGTACTGTTGTTTTTGTTCTTTTGGATTGTTGTATATGCTTTGATCTTTCACATTCCTTTTGAAATCTAAAAGTGAAAAGAATTGAACTGATTAATAAAGTTATGAGAAAAAAGAAAAAGTAGATAAAAGATTGCATTTTCTCTCTTTAATTGAAAAAATAGGAAAGAATAGAACTGAAAAGAAATAATTTCTCCTCTTTCTTGTTTGGTTAAATTATCTAAGAGGAAAAGAATAATTTGTTTCATATTTTATATTATCAAAATAACTTTTTTACTAGTATCAATTGTTTATTTCTTATATATTTTAACAAAAAATGGTTTCTCTTTATTACTTTCCATTTCATTCAATTTCTTTTCTTTTTACTAATTTAAACAGTGACATAAGAGTAATACTATAAATTTAGACTTAACTACTCAGAAATTATCTAAGAATTATTATTTTGTGATTCAAATTTATTCTACACATGAACCTCACACTATACAAATTCAATCTCATTCACACAATCTCTTTCGAGATAAATTTGAAATGATTAAGATAGGATATATAGAATTATTCGTGATACAAAATATATATATATATATATATATATTCTTTTATCTGCAAATCACTCAATCCAAATCAAGTGTCGATTCTGTAGTGCTAAATCCAAATCAAGTGTCGATTCCGAAGTGCTAGGCCTATGTAGGAATCGAACACTTACCCGAGTGGGGGTAGAATTTTGTCCATGAATGTGAAGTGCAGGCCCTCACTTTTTCTTTTTAATTTTTGGGTCTTATTTTGTTGTTGAGCATGTAAAAGCAGTCTAATCTCAATCAAGAGATGCTGGCCTACTACTACACCGTCTCTCCCATAGCCCCGCTAGAATACAATGGCCAATGTCACAATTCACTCCGTCGTGAGAGACCCGTCTCTAAATATATGATTATATGAGAAACAAACAATATTTAACATTTCAAATTTATACAATTATGTGAGACGCATTTCTAAATACTGGAGTTCATACGATTGCATGGCGCTTGATCATTGGTATTGCCCATATTACATAATTTTTCTTTAACGCTCAACTCAACAGATTACAATAAGTACTATAATAAATAAGAGTTTCAGAGATTAAGGTCTTGTTTGGTTTTATTTTAGGAGAAATTTTTTGAAAATATACCCTACAAATACTTTTTTAAGAGTAATCAAATCAAATAAATTTTTTAAAAAAAACTCTCAGAAATGTGTTTGGTTATCCAATTTTTAGGATTACTTTTGAAACATGTTTGCAAAAAGTCAAATCAAACAAGTTTTTGTACTTTTTTATCTCAAAAATTACTCTACAAAAAGGCAAATCAAACAAATTTTTGTACTTTTTATCTCAAAAACTACTCTACAAAAAAAAAAAACCAAAGTATTTTATAGAGAATATTTAGAAAAAAGCAAACCAAACAAATTTTTGTATTTTTTTATCTCAAAAACTACTCTACAAACACAAACCAAACACACAATTTTTTAATCTCTTAAAGAAAAAATTTTGTTGCAAAAGATATTTAGGGACCAATTTTCATTGTCGTGAGGATAATCGCTAAAAAGTCGTCCCAAAAAGTCAAAAACAAGGCTTGTAGTAACACAATTTTGAAAATGTCACTAGTAAATAGAATTTTAGCAACAAAATAATTTGATCTCAAAATGGTTTATTTTTAGAGACAAAAAATTTGGTCTAAAAAAGATAATAATTCATCACTAATGTTCAATTTTCGTTACTAAAAATATATAATAACAACACTTTAAACAACAAAAATATTTAGTTTCTAAAAAATAATTTTGTTCATAAATTTTAATTTCTAAAACTTTAATTTTTTATAGTGAAGATTGACCCATTTATATAGTATTTCTTGAAAATTATTTCATTTCAAGCAATTAAAGAGAAAATATGTCAAGCAAACGTGCATGAATCACAATTGATAAGATACTTTTCCTTTCCTTGCAAGTTACAATTATGGATTTCAAAATATTCAAGAGCTATATTCTCCATACCAATCCAAAATAACTTTCCACTTTCTTATCTTATTCTCCCCACTTTCCTTCCTTTTCTTATACATGTGTGGACTTAGATATACCCTAGCATTAAATGTTCACATTTCCTGGGTGGAAAAAAGAAAAAGAGAAAAAAAAATTATGAACTTTTATTGACAATTTCAAAAATAGTATTGGCAATGAAACATCATAAAATTGGGCCATGAGAAGTGTATGTTCTTCCACCAAAATTTTTAATTAGAAAGTGACTCTGCTGCATTGAGTGAATAAATACTTAATGTAACATTTACATCTTTTTATGTAGCGTCATTGGTTAATAAAATACTATAAATGACATTAAATGAACATCTTTTGCCTTTTACTAATTCAATCATGTAGTCTTTACTACTGCAATGTAAGTTTCCTTATTAATTAGTAATTACTATCACATAATATGATCGTCACCCTTAATATTTACTTGTACAGTGATACTACATACACCAATTAATGTACACACTAATATACCAACTAGTATTATGTCATTATTACTGATCTCATCTATTATACATATTACAAATATCCAAAATCTCTAAAATTATATCACATCATCTATTAGTATATATATTAATTAGTACATATAGTATTATTCTTATTCATATGTAGCGTCATTAGTTAATAAAATACCGTAAATGACATTAATTTATTTTTCTTCTTTGTTTGCAACAAAAAAGTAGTTTAGCAATTAATGCTACAATCAAACCATATTTACCACCAAATAAATCATCCCCTCTTTTGTAAAGAGCTAAATTTTCGAGAACTTATTCAGTGCTCTTAAAACAAGTTTGGGAGTTATTTTCAAATGAATAACTAAAGGTCTATACCATAGAACTCATTATTTTTGTATTGAAATTTTAAAAGACAATGTATAATATATCAATTAATAAATAGAATGGAACATTACCTTAAGAGTAGTGAATAATTTTCACGATAAGCCGGTGTTGATGTTAATAAAATGATGTTAGCCTATGCAAAGCAACTTCTATATAAAAAAAAAAAAAAAAAGGTACTTAAAATAAGCACGCACTTACAAGAGAGACTTCGAAGTTGTTTTTTTTTTTGGATTTTGCCTCAACATGTAGCCCCTCCATGCAGGGGAATATATATATATATACAAAGATATCTTCCTAAACTACGAGTATACATGATCTTACAATCAAACCATATATATTCTATTAGACGAAGTATTGGTTTTATTCAGTGTCATGTCTTATTTTTTTTACTTTATAAAAATGCTTTCATATCCAATAATTATTAAATATTTTTTTTTATTTATGAAACCCTCTAAAATTGTTAACGATTTTCTTTATGCATCCAAAAACTTGAAAATTTTAATGTAAAATTTGATATATATATATACATATATGTGTGCTTGTGCCTGTGCAGGGGTGGTGGCGGTGGCTAATAGCAGTCCAATCATGCTATGGTATTATAAGTGGATAGAGGAGAGAGAACTTGAGAGAATGGATGCAACTATTTAGAGAGTTTTAAGATGTCATCAATTTTTTTTAAAGTTTATTTTTATTTATTATTATATTATTATTATTATTATTATTATTATTATTATTATAGAGAATGAGACGAGCCATCCACTTCTGATCTGAGGGTCTAAATGGGCCGCCACGTAATTTCATGATGTCCCATTGGTTGGATGTTTAGAAACATCAACTTCTGCTTTTGTGAGTGAATTGAAGAAGAAGAAGAAGATCAGAAGAATAAGAAGATGATAAAATAGAAACATCAACTTCTATTTGATTTTGACATGTGGATCTGCTATGACAAATGGATTCTTGTGGCCTCAGCAGGCCTCACAAAATTGACTTCTTGCCCCTTTTTTATTGGACAAATTGTGTTCCTAGAAATAATTCTATTTTTCTTATTTTATTAGGATTTAAATATAATTTCTTTAGGGGTGGAAAAAGAGAACTGCTAAGCAATAACTAGTTGTACAAGTTAAAAAAAAAACACTGCTAATGCCACCCAACTCTCCTTTCTTGACACAAGTTGACCTTCTAAGCTCTCATGCATGAGAAATAAGTAATGATTACTATGTTATTATTTTGTAATTTTTATGAAAGTACAAGTGAAATTGTGAATTGTGCTCACTATAAATGAAAGTTATAATATGAGACAACTTACTCACTTTTATGAAAGTATAATTATTTTAAGTTATTTTCATTATAACACAATTCCCCCTTCTTATATATTTTTATTTTGACAGTGGTTGTTTCCTTTGTTATTCTAACCCTCAGTAATCAATAATCCCCTGCTTTATCCTACCTCAATATTACAGAGCAAACCAAGAAAAGATTATTTCTAATTCTAAAAATGGTATTAACTAAATAAGACTCATGATTTTTATACCTAAATAATAATGACGTGGAAACCTTGTAGAATTAAATTTGTGACAAATAAAAAGTTAATAATTAACATTATTGTGGTCAAATTAAGGAAGATATTTTATGGGTCTCAAAACCAAGAGTCCCCTCACAACCGAGACGTGTGCAAGATAAAATCAGCACAGAATTGTAAAAAAAAACAGCATTTATTCATTTGAATGGGATGCTCAATGCACCAACCCACGCTTGGACAATACCACGATATATTTCATCAGTCAACAATTTGGGTAATGACCTAAAACAAATCCACACAAAAAGAAGAATAAATGTATTTACATATTTCCGGAGGAGATTAATCACAAGAGGCAACGGAAAGTGCTACTCGGAGATCATTTGAGGTTCCACAAATATACATTCGGTTTGTTTCTATTTCTTTTTGATAATTTCTTGCGGTAGAGGCTGCATAGTAACTGCCTCTCACTCTATCGCGCACAGAAAATATGATCTCCCTTGCAACTGGTTCGTGGCCGTTCAGAAGATTGCCCATGCTTAAAACTTTCCTCCATGACTGGTTGGCAGTGGGCGGAGTGAACATATTCGCAACCACCTCTCTCTCGTGTATCCTCACGTGTTGCTTCTTATCAAACTTCTGAGCAAAATAAATTATAAAATAGTAAATATACGAGCATGCTGTATCAGCGAAAGTTACTACAGTTGATGGTGTGGTCAAATGGTTTCGACAGCCTATCAAAAACAAGATTCTAAAATTTTGAAGGAATTTGTGCCTTTGCCTGGATTTGAAGCCAGATTGGAATTTTCAAGTTCTAGTCATTTTGGAGTACTTCTAGTGCTAAATTCATGCTAATTATATAAGATCCTAACAACGAAGGAGCAAATGCCTAAACCAAATGCTTAAGCTAACTACTGGACTGCTAGACCAAAAACACACGTCATTTGGGAATTTACCATATCACGATTGCCTGCCACAGCGCCTGTCCCCATTGTAGGTAGGTAAAAATCGTAGTAGTTACTGAAAATTACTTCTGACAAGCGTGGTGCTTGCAAAAACTTACGATGAAGAGAAGCTGCAACAGTTAGCAACTTCTCAACATGTTCAAAAACAACACAAAGCCGTTTCACGTCTTCAGCAATCTCACTGTCGACACAGAGACGATTTGCTGCAAGGAAGAGGGGGAAAACGTAAATTCTGCAAACTTGCATCTATGTAAAATGGAACTAAGATTCAGGAAAAATAAAATAAATGATAAGAAAGCATAAAGACAAGCATACCTTGCAAATGCTTCAGTGTAGAAGCCATTGTAAGATAAAGTTGACCCATTTTGGTGACCATCTGCTTTAAGCCACCAAAGGTTGCCTGGTTTAGAGTGTCAGCTGAAGCTCTGAAGGCAGTACAAACCATTTGTTCCAGCAATAGATGCGGTCGCAATGTTTCCAAATAATGAAGAACCTACAGAGTTCAAAGTGACATGAAAGGTCAATATTCCAAACCAAAAATGGCACTCAAAGAACCATGTCAACACAATAAAATATGTAGTAATATGGTTTGAAGAAAATATTACTTCTCTTCCAAATACTGAATCCAAACTGCAATTACAAGGTTGAAAAGAGACCATCCAATTAAGGCCAAGTGGTTCGAAATTATTAAGAACAATCACCACATTTGTTTAAATTGCATATTTTATAATTTTAACAGGGTATTTTAGTCAAATCACCCCCAGTAAAATTGTCATAATTACCTTCATTTTTGCTGAACACACGCATACTACTTAGCACAGGTTCGCCAACGATTTATGGAATCTTAACTGTTCGATTGTTGGCTGGTTGGGGTTATGCCTCATTATGTGTGGGGTTTTTTGCTAGTTGTCCTATCAAACCAAAAGAGGAAGGAGTGGCAGACAATTGCATTGTGTGCTTCCAGACTATGGAGGGAGTGTAATTATTTTGAATTGTTCTCATTGCTCCTTGTTTATTTATTTATTTATTTTGATTGAGTAGTGTACTATTTCAATTGCGCCTTTTGTGCAGTTCATTGGAGATATGTTTATACCTCTTGATGTATTGTATATCATAGAGCCTTATCTTTTTGTAAAGCCATTTGCCATGTTCATAACACCTTTTGGTTTATACCACTTTTGGTTATCCAATAAATTAAAAATAAAAAACTTGAACTAACAAACAAGAGTATTTCAAGAGACAGTCTAGAAAAAGCCACAACACATAAATAGCTCAACTTATATGGGACACACGAAGTTCATGCTTAGAAGGAATATACTGAATTTGATTTATACTTAGACGGGATACACTGAGTTTGATTTTTTTTTTTTTTTTTTTTTCTTTTTTCTTTCTTTTTTACATTTATCCAATACGACAAATGTTGAGATGCAAAAAGACAACTTGCATGTTTTAATAACCTTCCATTAAAAGGCAGTCAGCCTTGTGCTTAGAAGTATCCCAATTCCCAACAAACTATACCTTATTGCATTTGAATTTTGAATTCCCATTCCACTTGTTGAACCAAGACATATTCTAGGTAGCATCAGATCTTAGTAGATTATTTTCTATATCTTTCAACAAACAAGAAAGACAACAGTAGAAAGAACCATTTTGGACTGTCAAATCTATTGCTCTGAAACATAAATTGAACAGCATTTCAAAACATCAAATGTTGATCACCATTTAATCAGAAATTACTGCCTTGTGGTAACACCAGTTTTATGAACTTGAGACCTTCGCTGTAACATCCTACATTTGCTAATATTTTGTTGGGAAATATAAAAACTAGAGCAGTCCAAATATTTTTTAAAAAAAATTGCATGATGTGCACATTTACAAAGAACTTTACCTTTTCTCCTTCTCGATTAGGATCCAAAAGTGGCTTCTGCTCAGAAGCTGGCAAAGCAGATGCATCATTCCAAATTTTTCGCCACAAATTCCCATGCTCAGACATTCTCTCTGAAAGTCGTCCTCGAGGAGGCCAATTGTTTTTTAACACTTCCATTGCATCATTTGTAGACACTTCTCCACTCTCTTCAAAGTCGTCATTCTCCCAATCTCTAGGTGAATGCCAGCGGATAAAATCTTCAAATACAGCAGCTGGATTTGCTGCTTTGAATGCTGACATGTCTGATTCAGATTTTCACAAACATCCAGCACCAAATTAATTTTGAAAGGAAATTAATAATGGGTTATGTATTTAAAACATTCTTTTTTTTAATAGGAAAGACATGCATGTTCACATATGATATGATCCATAAATCCATAGCTATGAAAGACGAATCTAAAATGGCAAAAAATAAAAATAAAAAATCCAAGTACACAGCCATACAGCTGGGAAAATGCAAAAAAGATTTAACAGTAAAACAAATTCATGTTATGAAAACAGGAGAAAAAATTTGCACATGTTCTCAAATTTTCCGTGAAACAAAAACCAAATGCAGCAAAAGAAAACAAGCATCAGGTCATGTTTAACAAGGCTGAGAAATAGTAAAACAATCTCATTCTGTATGAGGGGAAAAAACATAAACATTTGAAATGATATTGAGGGTATGCTCATGTTTTAACTGAATTATGCCCCTTAAACAAGCAGAATGGCAAAACAGGATTCTTGTAGCTGATCCCCAAGTAGTTGGGACAAGACTTTGTCGAGTTTAGTCAGCATTACATGGATTTCCTTTTAATTTAATTTGTTACACTAAAAAAAAGGTATTTTCTGAATATGTTTTATTTTTTGCCAGCCGAATTTGTAGACAGAAAAGTATGTATGTTCTGTGATCATTTGTGGTTTTTGTTATATGGGCACCAAATGTTACGTTATGTCTGTGCATAAGTTCATGGATTTTTCAGTTTTTACTATAAGACTCTTTAACAAATGTTGAATTACTGGTTTTGGGATTCATCCAATACATTTTGAATCTAATCTGTGCCTTTTGGCACTAGGATGTAACCTTTCAACCTTGAATCTCCAGTTCTTGTCATCTTCACACCACCCCTAAAATAGCACCTCAGATCAACATCATCTAGAACATTGATTTCAGCTTTTATAAATATGTCCAGGCTTTATGTATGCCACACTCTCTTTTCATAATTATGATATTTTTGTTGTTTCAGGTCACTTTGGTCAAGTTCCAATTTTGTCAATTCCATCCCTGAAGTTTCCAATTTCAGTCAACATGATCCGTTTGAAATGGGCCATCTAAATCATCTATGTAACTGTTCCATTCAATGTCATTTTAGTTCCCAAAAACCAAGCCACCATCACAATAAATCTACCATATCAAAATCTACCCGTAATTTTATTCCTTAAGAACTAAATCCAAACCCTCGAGACACTTCTCCAACTTTCCCCCCTTTGCCTGAACAAAGTCTAAAAAGCCAAATCTTAAGTTGAACAATCAATCAGATATCATTCTGGCCAACTAGGAGTTGAGGTAAACATAGAGTTAAAGAAACAATCCTCTATTGTCCTATCAATGTACTGCACACACAAATAAAATAATTACCCGATTATGTATTGAATTCATAGGGGGAGATGTGGATCCACAGGGTTAAGAGTGAGGGAAGACAGGTGGGAGACACAAAAGGGGAAGGAGTTTCAGATAGTGAGAAAGAGAGATAAATGAGTGAGTGAGCCATACGTGCTTTGATGGAGGGTCTCATCTAATAAAAAACTGATATTAGATTTAGGGACAACATAGGGGCAGGGAATGTCTATCGATAGGACTATATGAGAATATAATATAAAGGTGTCTGGTTGGTTAATGAGCACATTAATAAATTCTTAACTGCCAGTCAACTGACCCACACAATTTTCTCACCTAACCTGCCCTTCCCACTCCAATCACACTCTCAAACTTTGCGGCTGACGAATTTTTTGCATTCCTAATGTGACTAGTAGTGAGCTATGGAGCTTTACTTTCTTAGTCTTCAGCATCCACTCAAGTTTTTGGTTTACATTTACCAACTTCAGAGAGAACAGAATTAGTTGCCTTAGCAAAAGCCTAAGAGGTTGAATATTTTAGTTGGATGTTGAAATCACTACTCCAGTAGTATTAGCCATGGCAGGGAGGTTGTGAATCAAAGCAAAGGAACAAGGCTTTGATTGAGACTTTGATGTTGTACCTTTGGAGAGAACGGTATCGGCAAACTTTTGAGGATGTACAGATGGATGTAAACAGATTGAAGATAACACTAGATATTTTTCATTTTTGGCTATAAGGGAAGATTTGTAATTCTTTTTTTGCTTTTATTGACTTTTTAGAAGAGCTATGTTTTGTCGAAAATAGTTTTGCTTTGTACCCCATAGCTGCTTTTTCAATATCTTACAGTCTTACTTATCAAATAAATAATTATGGCTTCTACTTCTTTATTGGAAAGAGTAAAACGAGCAGAAGTAAAAAATGAGCTTATTACCTGAAGATAATATATCTCTCTCCAACTGAGCAGAGAAGTTCTGTACAAAATGGTAGACAACATTTTCTCAGTTGATATCAATGCACTCTTCAAATTTACAGACCTCTATCTACCATGCAACACTTGAATAGGGAAGTTATCTAAAATGCAAAATGAATGTCAAAATAGTTTTCCCACAAGCAATGAGCAACTAACTAAATTAAACTTGTCAAATAAAAAAGGAGTTTCTTAGAGTCTTCTCATTTTTTAGGGCTTCCAGACTTTCATGATCCAAAAATGAAAGGTTTAAATCAAAGTTAATAGCAAGTGAACTGGTACCACTTTACTTGAATCGAAGTTGATGCAAGTGGAGTGGTTACCCCTTTATCAAAACATCTAAGATGCAACCATTCAAATATACTTTGAGATAATTAGTGATAGTCATAATATCAACATGTACATGTATATGCGTATCAATAGCATTCCCACAATGGCCATCTTCACCACAGTCATAATGCATATGACGAAGAGTTTAAGCTTACAAATGAAGAGCCCAAGGCTTCCACAGCATTGAGTCGTTCTTCATGCATGTCTTCTGTCATAAGTGGTGCATCCTATAACAAGTATAGAGAACAAGTCAAGATTGTTTCTATTGAAAATTCTAGGAATTAAAAAAAAAAAAAAAAAAAACTGGAAAATAATCTTAGTCTACTGAAGCTTAAACAACCTGCGTAAATGGAACATGCAAGTTCTGGTCTGATTTTAGAAGCATCATACCCACAACACCAGCTGATCCCTTCCTGATACAATCTGAAGGCCTTAAATCAGAAGATGTCACAACATCCTGGGCCTGGGCCTCAGAATTAATCCTAGATACAGAAGTTTCAGGATGACATGAATCATTTGACATTGAGCCACTGCATGGTGAGCACAAAGAGTATGAGTGAATCACATGAATGGGATATAAAAAAGGGCAATCAGCAGAAAGTCCAAAATTAATGTAATTCTATCATATCTATTTAGTGCAAAGTTATCTTGTAAGTTCACTACTTTGGTAAGCAATTATTAGTAATAAATACTTAGAAAGTACTAGTACCATAGGCACTAGGACAAGCCATTTACTGCATGTAACTTTCATGTTTAGGGTTTCAAGCACTTAATAGTGCCACTTGCTGTCACTCTAGTTTCTCATATTCCAAATGGTTGTGATATGCAAATTGAGTTTCAGGTTCTTACTGATCTTTAACATCAACATAATAGAAATATGCCACTATAATATTTGAGCAACTCTTCAACAAATATACAACAGAGAGAAGGCAAAAAAAGATTTCAATTCATTAAATTATAGTTAGTCTTTTGGAATATCAAACCAAACACACATCCAGCCTAATCTAAAAGAATCACTGTGTCAATGACATTGTAGGAGTTTCTATTCTTCGTCCACAAGAAAGCCATGAAGACAACCTGAGCGTAGTAATCAAGAATGTCAAGGTAAAATTAAACAAACTTCCAAAACAGAATAATATTCATACCAGAATAATACTCATACTTTAAATGAAGAGCAAAAAATAAAAACAATATAAAAAAAACTTCAATAAAAATCCACAGCCTCAATGGATTTGCAATTAGTATTTAATTATGAAAACAAAAGGCTTCTCACTTGCTTAGTTCACCTGTCTCGTTTCCCAACAAAATCCTCACTAGGCATTCTCGTATGAGATAAGTCTCCATTGACCTGACCAGCTTCCTGTATTTACATTTTACAGTCACATAGTACTTCAGGCCAAAAAGCAAAAGAAGAACGATGTTTACTGATTCTCGAACACGGAGACATTATAAGAATATTGACAGCAAAGGTAAAATAAGACACAACCTCAACTTGAGCAGAAACATGATCTTCGTTTTCACCATCTTGAAACTTTTGAGTTAGTTGACGATTCTTCTCAATGCATATTGCAAGCTGAACAATGAAGTGGCAAAGAAATACAATTACGGTCTCACGACTCTGACCACAAAATATTCTGGAAAAATCCCAAAAAGTAGAAAAGAAAGAAAGAAAACATCAAAAGGGTGCTTAAGAGATCTCAAGACCATGACAGCATGTCATCAATATCAGTTTTCATAAACAATATCCATTGTCAAACTACATAATTGCAACAAAGTCCCTAGTGCTAACCTACTGAAACAATACTATTTGTTTTCAGCAAGTCCTGCAAAATCACATCTATTATCAATTAATTTAAATAAGACTACAGAAAAAGAAAATCCCAACAGAAACCGATCAGACAACGCGTTTAAGTCTTTACGTCTGAAGTGTTATGTGGATGTAAAATTCCAATTTATAAGGATTACAGGTAGCAAGAGCTGCAAATAGATGGCTATCCAATTGCAATCACATAATAAAACAATGTCCAATTGCAATCACATAATAAAACAATGACGTTCTTACATTTAGAAAAGTGCAACACTCTCGTAGCATAAAGGAACTTATAACTAGTTGGCCCAGTGGAATTTGTCCCCAATGTAGTCCAAAGTTTGGAACTGAGTACTTACTGACCATATCTGGTTACAGTAATATTAGCAGAGGGCAAGTATATATTGATATGCAATTAATACAGTCTCCAACCAAACATACAACTATAAAGATATCTGGAAGGATTCATGTAGCCTACCCCACTTGATTGGGACACAAAGGTTAGTTTCGTTTGGTTTAGGAACACTTTTAGTTATCTTCCAAGTGAATTTTTTTTTTTTTTTATTCCTTATAAAAGAGTATTTGATTTCAGAGCTTGAATTTCAAGTATTACCACAACATTTTCAGCTCTGCACATTTGGCAGCTTAAAGTCTTCAATAGAACCACTTGCACTAAAATATACTCTTTTTTTTTTATTCCTTTTAAAAGAGTATTTGATTTCAGAGCTTGAATTTCAAGTATTACCACAACATTTTCAGCTCTGCACATTTGGCAGCTTAAAGTCTTCAATAGAACCACTTGCACTAAAATTTCAGGGGCAAATTTTCAATTTTGTCACTCACCATTCACCACCTAACTGCCATGCATAATACCAAAACAAATGGCTACAATAAAGTACATTGAAAGCAATTTACAGAAACAAATGTTAACTAGCTCATTAGTTACAAGATCCAAAGCATCTTCACAACTTCAGCATTTATAAGAGCCCCCAGGCTTGTATGAAGAACAAGTCTTGAATGGAAGTATCTAAAAGCATGCTATCTAAACATTCTTGAGATATAAATTCTAATTATAAATTAAATGCAATTAAATGAATTATAATTCATTCCGCACTTCAGGTATGCATGTTTCATTAATAAGGTTCGTAAACTAACTGAAGAAAAGGCCAAGTTCAGCAATTTGTCAATACAAATTCAATGATTCAAGGCCTACATTTGTCAAGGCGGAGGGGCAGACAAAGCTTGTGGTCTTTCAGAACCTTCAGTTCTCACAGCATAATGTCCAAGAAATGCACAAGGAACTAACCCTATTAACATTTCTCTAATGAAATGATGTACTATTACCATGTGTAGTTTCTGGTTGACCAAACAAGTTGACAAGTCAATCACACCAGTGGTTGGCATCCGAGGTAAAGGTTGTGACTCTTCCCAACACCAACGAACTTCTCTAACAAATTCTATCCAGAGCACAGCAATAGCTAATCAAACATAAAAGAAAAGCATAGTCAAAATGGGGTGAGTCCACATTCCGAATGGTCTAATACAAACCAAATCCCATGTAGATGATTAACAATTTAATGTCTCTAACAGAGTGTCACCATCCAAAGGAAATCATTCTTGACTTAGATACATACCACGTATGTTGCAGTTGCCAAACCAAAGTGAGTGTAAGCAAAACTGCGCAAAAAGTGAGTCAAGTGGTGCGCCTTTAATAGCTCGAGAATTCTTATGCTCACCGTCAGTGAAATCAAGGAGCTGCACTCCTGCAAGTTGCATGAGGACATAGTCATGAAAGAAACATTAGCTATTAAAGTCCATCTGCATTCAATTCTAGAATCTAAATTTTCAACCATACAGCAGTACATAATAAACTTGCATGCAAATTAAATGCATCTCCAAATTTGTGAAATTCACAAATGCATATAAATTCCAGGTATGTTCATTTCTTTAATAACTTTGTTCTAACAATAATGTCCCTTCCGTGAGATCTACAAAACACACGCCCACCCATCCATGCACCACTACACATCCCGCAAAAATGAGTATCCATTGTAAGCATGATAAAGGTTACATGTTTCATAACTGCTAAGAGTTTCATGCAATGAACATAAACAAAAGTCAATGATAGCAAATCAGGCTTAGCCTGCTAGGAGCTTGTCATCTAGGCTTGCAAGTTGCAAGTCTTGCTCAAGCAACAAAACTCAACTCAGTCGGCTACCTTACTAATCATCTTCAATCACGTAATTAATAGATATTCTTGGGAATTATCATAGCTACAAAACCTTTAATTTGTTTATGAATAGAACTTTCTAAAATAGATATAAAGAGTTCTTATCCACACTTCTCCAATATGAAGAATGTGAAAAGCAATTTCTAACTATTTTTGTTAAAATGTACTTGTAATAAAATAAATAAATAAATAAAGAATTAGTTATTGTTTTTATGTATATATATCAAAATTTATTTTCATTTATTACCATGTAATAGTGGTGTCTTGATTCTTTTGAAAAAATTGTCAAGTCTGTATGTTCGTATCTTGTTATTTCCATATCCGTGCACGTATTCATACTTTTGTAATGTCAGGGCTTCTCTCATATGGTAGTAGGTTCACATTCTATGCCATCTAATTATATGATAAACACCAGGGTTTAATTACACTTTTCACCCCTATAGTTTGATCCAAATTTCATTTTAGTCCCTATAGTTTCGAATTGAACAATTTTGGTCCCTACATACACAGTCTAGTTTCAATTTAGTCATTCTGTCCAAATTTGAAGTTTAAATTATCAATCACATTAACAGCAGCAAATAAGAGATAAGAAAAGAAAATGGAAGGAATGTACCCTCATGAAAGAGATCTTTAAGCACACGATCAAGAACAGTTGGCGGAGGTATGACTGCTGAAGACTTCAAATTATCAGATCCCAAGTTTTCAACTGTTACCAAACATAAAGAAGAATATAAAAGTGAGAAAATTTTAAGCAACCTGATGTCACATCATGAAATGATACAACCCGGAGCTATCACTTATTAAAACTAGATACATCTATAATAGAAAAATGACAGGACAATCATATAGAGTTTTCAAACCTGACACAAAATCTTCCATAAATTGAGCCTCAAAAGACATATCCAGCGCATTCACCAAAAGATGCAATTGTGAAGCAAATGCAATTGTGTTTCCAACGGACCCATCCGTGCTGAACATCAATGATATTATGTTATACCATCAAATTCCAAACCCAATTCAGTAACACCATAGGAGAAGGGATGGCTATAATAGGGGACATCCAAACTTAACATTTGAATACAGAAAGAAAGTCCATTCCATTTCATCACAATTATTTTATGATTTTTCCATTCTATAGTAAAACACCATTGCCAAACATTAAAAAAAAAAAATTAAATAAAGATCTTTTTTTTTCCTTTTTTTTTTCACAATGAATGCTAGAGTTCGTATATGATATGATCTGATTAAATGCCAATTGATTCTTTCCTTTCCTAATAGGCTCCACATGTGACTAATAGTAATCTTCTTCTTCTTTTTCTTTTTAGGGACAACAGAATATTGTATAGTAAACTTCAACAAATGGAAACAAAACATGAACAAATTGAATTAATAATTCAAGTTCCAAACTATCTCAAGGCAAAATTTATCTTGAACTATAATTATATTTTTATTTACTTTGAGAAGCATATATATTTGCCGATGCAATTTTAAAGGATTGAGTATAACTTGGATAATATAGAAAAAGATGGAGAGAAGAGAATTGAGAGATAAGAAGAGCAACAGAGAGATAATAGTCAAGCTACATAAACCTTGACATGGATTACTCCCCTTCAATCTGACTTTAGAAATCTCATCAAGGCAAGGTAACTTACATCCCAATTAGCATCCAGTGAGATTAAAGGGGAAAGCTCAGACCTCAAATCTTCCAGACCCTGGATAAAGTGGCTAAAGCCTTGAGGAAAAGGCTCCAACTCCATATCTTTCAATTTCAAGTTTCAACAATTTTGGTGGATGAATACAAACCATGGTCCAAGACAACCTTTAACCTCTCAGATTTTCATTCCAAAGGACTTTTTATTAGAGGAATACAAAACGTGGATGTGAAGTCCAAGGCTAAGAAATGAGTTGAGGAGAAAAGAAAAACTAGGAAGGATTGCTAAGTTAAATTTTGAAAGGTTTATTATACTAAAGCTCCAGATTGAGAGGAAGTGATGCATGATCAGAGAGAGTAACACTCTTGTACAAGTAGTGAGCCCAACTTTGACGTAGGCTGAAAAAAAAAAAAAAAGAGTTTTTCGGGGCCAATTTTAATTGCGCTTGTGGCTGAATAGTTAGTAAATACACAGGTCTCTTAAGGGTTTGTATGGAGGTAACAGAAGGTAGAGGTTTTAGAGTGAACAAAAAGGATATATGGGGCTATTCAGGGACTGTTCTAAATGCTGTGGACAGTGCCCATGAACAGCATCTGTGTTGGTTTTGTATTCCTGTTCTTTTGCAAGTAGGTACTAGGGTTGAAGAACTATGGTGCAAGAAGGTTGAATTGGACCTAATACAGATCAGGTTTTGTGGTTTTAGAGGATAAAAGTGCCAAAAAAAAATTATAAAGAGCAAAAATGAAAACTCTAGGAACGAATCACTCCTAGAAGCCTCCACACCTAGGCCTTATTGCATCGCATGATCTCAAAGAAACTTCAAAATAAATAATTTTCTAAAACATGTTCTCCATTGAATTAGAGGTAATTACATTACTTTGGAGGCCTTCTATTGCTAGATAGGAAATTAAGCTTTTGACTTCGAAAACTTATTTAATATCAAATAAAACCCAACAATATAACCCATAACACGACACATGGGTGAACCCTCTCAAAAAAAATATGAAATCCAAAATACCCCTAACCTACAAAAAACCAAGAAACATATAAAACCAAACTAAACTAAGCATTGTGTCCCAATCAAATGAGATTGGTGACACGAATTCTTTTTTGCCATTCAGCTCTATCTGGAAACCTATAAAACACAAACCATAATTAAAATAAGACTCTACGAAGTCTAAAAGTTTTAATTAAGTGAGTTTGACTTAAAACTACGTAATTTCTAAACTTTATCACGTCTTTAATTTCTTACTCTTTCTTGATCTTCCTATGATCTGCATTAGAAAGAAAAACAGGGAGTACATTTTCTTAGGGCCTTGACCAACAAACTGTCATTCTCTCTTCCATTTAGGTTTTCAGTCAAAGGCACATTATTCATTCCGTAAATGAGGCATTTTAGTCATTTGAGCAAAGTGGTCCAAACTTGCAACAACTTTGGTTTTCTAATGGAAAAAGTAATTTTCTAAATAGGAAGCTTATTCTATGACTATTTTGAAGAGAATAATTTTCTTAAATGGGTAAATGTTGCTTTTAATAATCACCGGTAAACAATGATCGAATGAGAAATTTTTACAAATTTGGCACATACTATCATACTACTTTTTTTTTTTCTTTTTTATGTTAAGCACTTACACATACCACTTAAATAATAAATTATTTGACTACCATCTAGTAATTAAAAAAAGAAAAGAAAGCTCCTTACAAATTTAGAGACAAGTTTGGAAATATGAACCACTTCTCAGCTTCATGGGGTGAAGCATTCTCCAGTTCAGCCATTTCTAGAGAACTTTCAACTGTCTTCTCTGACCATATGGTAATCAAGTCAAATCCTGCAAGCATTCAATTCAACAAAAATAACAAACAGATTAGCTTCCTCCATTAGAGAGGTTTGAAGCCAACACATCTTTGAACAAAACATAAGTTGCAACGCAATACTAACATGAAGATGTTGAATCTTCACTTGGAAAGAACAATCCTCAGCCATCTCAGACATAGTGAATAGTGTATTGCAGCATATAATAGGAATGAAACTATGCTGTGAATATTAGGAGAGAGGGATAGAGAAAGAGCTTACCTTTGACAGGGTCCTCTGCGGAATACCACTCACTCCAAGGACAATCGTCATCCCATTGTGTTTTGTTGCGAATGTCACCTCTAGGATTTTCACCAGACTCGGTACTTTCAACATCAATTTCTTGTACTTCATCGTCATCATAGGGAAGAGTTTTGTAGGTTAGCTTCATTCTAAAATGGACTTTGAAAAGATGCATTGAAAGGTCCAATGTGGAGAAGACCTTCAACAGGAAATCCAATAAAAATATTATCACTTGGAAGGATGAGAAACTAAGTTAACCTAGATGACCAAAGAGTAAAAATGAGATGAGGAAGTCAACACCAACAAATGACATGATAAACTTTTGTAAAGACATTCTTGCACAAGCTATAGCACAAAAAAAATTAACAAGCACAGAGGCATGCCAACATGTTCATGCAAAAGTGAAGTTACCAGAACAAAAAAGAAATTAGAAAGATCACACAGGGCTTTCAGGCTCATGAAGAAACAGAGTGTCTCAAATATATTCACAACATGTATCACTCTTAGAAATTTCTGAGAAGAACTATTCAAAGGTGCAGCACAGGATGTCTCAAATGTAAGAAAAAACAATAAAACTACATCAAAATATAAATATGAAGGAAACTTACAAACTTTGAAACAAATAATTCATGTAACCCTTCCAAATGCATGAGCTTCACTGGAACCTGGCTACCAATACGATCTGCCTCAAATCTTCTAGTAAAAATTGTTCCCATATTCTGGATACCAATGTATGCTTTCCGAGAAGGATCATGCACTGGAACAAATGCTGGCCACAAACTGCGCCATGAAAGTGTAGAAAGATCAAACTTCAATTAATCTCCTCATTACGAAGAGAACAGAACTACAATAGAAATCATATATCTCGCAGGTAAATCATTCAATAACGGAATTTTTTTGAGAATTTAGTAAGTTTTTTCAAAGGAGATTAAAAAAAATACAAAACAAAACAAAACAAAACAAAGAGAAGGTTATTGATGAGCGAGATTTGCTTTTTATCTTAATGTTTAAAACAAAGGCATTCATAGTTTTTTGATAATTTAGCATCAGCCCTACCTCGAACAATTTGACAATGCAATGGCAACTGCACTTAAAAGCTTGCTAGCCTCAGGTGCATCAAGGACCACACCACTGGCACTCTGAGGTGCAATCATCTGGTAATTCATGCAGAGAGTGAAAAAAAAAATGTAAATATAGGCATAAATATAATATAAAATGAATGGATTATATAGTGTTATCAGAAATGCAAGATGTCGAGTAAAAAGATACCAGAAATTCCTTCACCCCAAAAGACAACTGCATATCATGCAAAGTGCAACTCCAATCTGCAACTTTTCCTGGAACAAACAAAATTGTAGTCAAATAGTAAAGAAGGAATCTCCAATACTGAAGCAGATATAGCTACAGCAGAATTTCTCATCTACCATCATTGTTGGTTTCAAAGTAGTACTCCATGCAATAGCTCTTTGTAGCATACTTCAACTCAAACTTCACTAGATATAAGCTCATTGAAGAATCCAAACGAACAGCACCTTTTTCCTGCAACCAAATGCTGGAGGACTTGTAACGGAGGTCATCAAATGAAAGGTAATCAAACAATCAGGTTTCTGCTCATATTTTAACAGGATAGGTTATGGTAGTCAGTAATGAAGCCAAATCTGTAATCAGATGGAAAGCCAAATCATTAAAAGTGGCATTAAACATAATATAATTTCTTGTAAGATTATTTATAATTGTTGTTTACTCAGTGTAACCAAGGCAGGAAAAAAACACTGAAATGATTGATAGAACAGAAGAAAAGGAAAAAATGTATGTATAAAAATAAAAATAAAAATAAAAAAGAAAAAAAGAATAACATAAGAACTATATGAAGCATAAAAGCAAAATATGTTTTAATCTAACTTCATGCAATGAAGTAATCAATAACAAGAAAAACAACAAATCGAGAAGTGGGGGAAAAAAGAGTAGTATACAGGCATCACGAATCATCATCACAGATAAAACCACTTGATTTTAAATTTTACATGAGAATATCACAAGGGCAACAATCTGGGTCCTCCCCTAAACCCAACCCCCCCCCCCCCCCCCTCTCTTTTTATATATCCAAGATTCCCATGCAAACTTCCAATGTGGGACTCACGCAGTTGTGTATGCAGGATCGACTATTTCTTCTTTCTTTCTTTTGATAAGCAATAAAATTTTATTAAGAGAGTGTCAAGGGGCTACCACCCTTGTACAAACATAAAAAGTGAAGGAAAAAAAAAACAAACACCCCAACTGGAACACAAACAAGTACAAGGCAGTAACCTCCAATGACTGAACAACCATCAAAGCCCCGTAAAACAACACAAGGGTGGCTTCCCGTTTGAAGCCATTATATTTATATAAATATTATCTTTACTTATCAAAAAAAAATCCAAGTAGAAACAACATTATCATGTATACATAAATTGCAACATATATGAATGATAATCAAATTGTGTGCATATTCATCATTCAGAGAATGTTGAAGTTGATCAAATGGGGCTCTCCAATCCAACCAAGCATACCAACAAATTTTTTGGACCATCAGCCAACCATTGTCGACAAACTGCTTCTACTTCAGATATAAACCTACAAAATATCATCGGTATTATTAGGTTCTTCTACTTCTATCTAAGTTACGTGATGTGAAAAAATATCAAGTTAAATGTAAAAGGGAAAACCGAAAATGGAGAAATGACATGCACCCTTAGAGCAAATAATGGTTAGTAGAAGGTACCTTTCCCATGAAGAGGCAAGAGTGAAATCATCAAATCGTTCAAACTACACCGAGATTGAAACCAAAAAAAAGAAAAAGAAAATTATCAACTTATCTTGTCCTCCATTGCATGAAAATGATAATAATGTGTGATGTAATATCTTCCCATCTTTTATGATTCTAGAATCCAACCAATTCCGCTAGTGGAAATCAGACCACCACTAAAAGTACTTCAAGCCCAATAAATTGAAGATACATTGTATAACTCAAGCAATGTCTCTTATACAGAAATAATGGATGGAACTAAGTTTCTTCACTCATTTGAATAATTTATTTCAAGTTTTAAAATTAGCATACCATTCGAAATAACACCTGGTTGTGTGTGTGAAGTGTGGAAAACATTGCCCATCAAATTGATTTAGTCAGAGAATAATAGGTAAAGAACATAAACATAGGCTTCTAGCACCTTCCAACAAGAATATGTATATGTGCATATCCACGTTAATTTCTAAATTCTAGTAAGCTATCCTCCTATCTCCCCACCAATTTCATCCATCATAGAGATTGAACTATTGTGCCTGTTTGGTGCAGCTTAAAAGCTACTTATTTCAGCTTTCAGCTTAATTTAAGCTATCTTGATGTGTTTGGTTTAGCCTATAACTTATAGCTTATAGCTTTTTGGAAGTCAGAAATCAGCTTATTCTTTGAGTGAGGCAGGAGATGCTTAATTTATAAGTCAGAAATCAGCTTATGTTCATAGTTATAAGTTATAAGCTGTTTAGGCATAAACTATAAATACTTTCCCACCGCTCTACCAAACAGGGCCATTGTTTCACTACATTGCTTGCCACTACAGGTAACCAACATAAGCATAATTCATCAAAATTATGCCAACGAGTTAAATTTACAAAAATATAGCAGTTTTTTCGCCATACCTGCTCTTCTTGATCTTCGTCTTCGACAGCGCTTTGCATCCCGCTGGAGGACGCCATAAACTATCTGAGAAAAAATTTTGTCAATTTACATGTACACTCACCAAAAACTCTTCACAATCTTGATCATTGATTGTTCTTTGATTGTGAATAATTCATATGAAAAATCAATTGAAAGTAGTAACTTCACTCATAATTGGTCAGAAACAGAGAATGTCTCCTAGATATCAACGATTTTCTTTAATGTTAATTCATCAGAGAAAAGTCTTACCAGCGGTTGAAACGAATGTGAAGATTGTGGAATTTGAAACCCTAGGTTTTCTTCAATGTACTGATCGTGAGGAACAAAGAGACGAGTGATGAGGTTGAGCCTGTGAGATCTGTTTCTAAGATGAGTGAGAAAAGAGGACGATGCCGGTTTGGGTTTAGGGCGTTGTTCGTACGCGATTAAGTGCAGGGTTAGCGGGTGTTCGATTGCTATCTGTGGTTGTACACAATGAACGATTGGGCCTCCTTAAATGACAGTTTTGCCCACAGGCGGTTACGTGGAAAGCGCTCCTTTCATGCCTCTCGTGTTCATGATCGCAGGATAATTTTTATTTAAGTTTCCATTAATTTTTTTAATTAAAATTATTTTAGTAAGAAAAACAAACCATCGTTATTAAGGACTAACCATTTCATTAGTTTTTAATTTATATTTATAAAAATTTTAAAAATTGTAATAAAAACTTATTTGATAATTTTTTTAATCTATAAATGGTTGTCTCAGTTTATAAATTTGAGAAAAAAATGTAAATTCAAAAAATGAGTTTACGTTAGTTTTAAACATAAATTTAAAAATTTGGCTAACAAATTTTTTTCGATTAATTTTTTTCTCAATTAATTTTTTTTCAATTAATTTATTTTTTTTTCCCAATTATAATGTATATGATCCGATTGTCATAAATAATAAAAAATAAAATAAATATTTTAGACCTGAATAAATATATTTTTTAGTTTATGTTTTTAAAAATTTTAAACATTTGTTCAAACCAAATGCGTTTGTACTTTATATTTTTCTAAAAATAAATAAAAATTAGTTTATAAAATTTTTGAAAACATAAATAAAAAATATAAACGTTACCAAACGCTACTAATCATTTTTCTTTTTTTGGGGGGTAAGTTTTTTCTGTCCGTCAAAATAGTTTTCAACTTTTTTTAAAAATTATATCTCATTTTTAAAATAATATATCTAATTATCTAAATCAATAATTATTAATTTACAATACCATATTATTTCTTTCAAGTGTACTAAATAATTTTTTATATGATTTGTTCTATTTATTTTATAATTTTTTTTAAATTTTAATTTTAATAAGTATAGTCTAGTGATTTCATCATATTTATTTAAAAAATTAAAAATAATTTTGATTTTAAAATTAAATCATCATTTTTTAAGGGGGTTTTTTTTTAGGGTACCTGGTATTAAGATTTTATAGTATAAAGGACATCTAATATTTTCATAATGTCTAAGGTCTTTCACGCATTGATCCAAAGAAATTTCAATTCAGAGAATTTCTCTGAACTTATTTCTCTGGTTTGCACAAATTTCTCTAGTTTTCTCTAGACTTTCTAAAGAAATTCTCTCCAAACCAAATTTCTCTGGACTTCCTAAAGAAATTTTCTCCAAACCAAATAAATTTTCTCTATATTTTGAACAAATCAGAGAAAATTAGGCTATTTAGAAATCAAAAACAGTCACAATTTTCTTTGTGTTTTAAACAAATCAGAGAAAATTGGCTTACTTAGAAACTAAAAAAAAAAAAGAAAATCACAATTTTTCCTGTGTTTTAAACAAACCAGAGAACATTGGGCTGCTTAGAAATCAAAAACAATCACAATTTTCTATGTGTTTTGAACAAACCAGAGAAAATTGTGATTGTTTTTCTCTGTGGTTGTTTTTCTAAGAAGCATTTTATCACACAAGTTAGCTTCAAAGCTCACAGCTATATGTTTTACAGTTCTAAGAAGAGTTGTGTCAAATCAAATCTCACAGTTATGTGCTTTGGAGTTCTAAGAAGCATTTTGTCAAATAGTTTAACTTCATACTATATATATAGATATTTGTATGTGTATGAGTTGTGTGAGATAAAGAAAGAGAAAGAGAACTTGTTCCAAGACCAGTAGAGGACTGTGGGGAAGTATTTTATAAATGACAACACGTGGCTAAGGCAACGCCAAAGTGTCTGAGGTGCCACATGGCCTAGTCACGTTGCCGAGATGATCTCAGCTAACCGAGGTTATCTGCGGAGATACTAGAATCTGAGATAAGCAGATAAGGGACTAAAGTCCTAGAACAGAGGAGAATCTCAGCTTAGATAAGGATAAGGCTCAAGGAGAGTTTATCCCTATCTAGCTGAAGGTCCAGGATGAGGATTGAGCTTGAGTCCATTGGACTGAGGCTTCTAAAGGGACCAAGTTACTGCTAGTTATAAAAGCAAGACACCCTCGTGGGTTTGAGATAAGTTCTTTCTTGTGAGTTTAAGTACAATTTGCTATCTTTGAGAGATATTGATTATTGACTTGATCGTCGAAGTGCCCCCGGGTGGACGAACCACCGCTGAATTCTCATCTTCTTGTGCAGGTTATTGGGCTTAATCTATTCTGTCGGTGCTCTCCAGCTGAGTTCCCCGTTTAGTTGTGTGGTCAAAAATCAAAACCTACAGTTTGGTACCATCTGTGGGAACTTAAGAAGAATAGATGGCCAACAATGGACAAGAAGAAAAGATTGGAGACGACATCCACAGTAGGAGTGGTAAGCATGTGAATCCCGACGTCGAGGAAGAAAACTGCAATGACAAAGAACAGGATCCGAATCCTGGAAAGAAGAACGTTGGCAAAGAGGGTAACGCCTCGAAGAAAGTTGGCCACGATGAGTATTATAACGAAAGTGACCTCCAGCTATGGAAGGATAGATGCCTAAGGAGGGACAGCGAGATGAAAATGATGGGGTTGTCAACTTCATGATACAGAACAACGTGATGCAACCATCGTTCCCGTTGCAGGACACACCGGTACCAGCGGCAAAGACTGACACCTAGAAAGGGGTGCAGAAAACAATCCTAATAGTCCCGCAACATGGCAAGGAAAAGGAGCGCTCACATCGGCCTTCACGGGATGTCGAGCAAGCAAAGTCAGTGAGAGATGATTCGCAGAAGACGCCTCATACCAAGGGAACTTATGTCAGAGAACCTCGGCATGTCCTAGAGAAGGGCATGTGTGTTTGATACAGTGAATGAAGAGAAGTCCAAAAGGACACACAATGACACCGGAAGCAACACGCCAAAAAGGCTGAAATCTGTTGACAGCCGAGCTCCCGGTCGAACGAATAAGGATCTAAGAGACTACCTCTAGAGGAAGCGACTCAACGCCGAGGTCACATCCCCCATCAAGCCAAGAATGCTGTTCTCAGTGGCGTTGGATAGATTTAAGGCCCCGAAAAGGTTCCATATGCCGAGGTTTCAGATTTATAACGGTAAGTTTGATCCGAACTTTCATATCAGCTTATATTTAAATTCGATGGCTTTGTATAGCGGGAACGAGCAGTTGTTATGCAATGTGTTTCCCTCATCCTTTGGAGAAATCACATCGGATTGGTTCCACAAGTTGCCGAAAAGAACTGTGAAGAGTTGAAAAGGCCTGGCCGAGCTATTTGTGGCTAGATTTGTAACAAGCAAGTTGCAGCCACTAAGGGTGGACTCCCTGCTGGCTTTGAACATTAGTGAGGGTGAAAGCCTTAGGGCTTACGCCAAGAGATATTACGAGGTGTTCAACCGAATTCTTGCTTACAACCAGGAGCTGGCGATCGTGTCTTTTAAGAATGGCCTGGATGATGAATGCCCTCTTCAGAAATCGCTAGCAAAAACTCTACCAAAAAGTATGGAGGAGCTCATGGCACGAATAGAGAAGTATGCCAGAGCAGAAGAGGACACGCAAGAGATAAAGGCACCAAAGCAGGAGAAGATAAACGGCTCCCCGAAGCAAGGCCGAGGTAACACTGGTTTTAATAGACGGAAAACAAGGTTGAGGGTTGCACAGGCAGTCACCACTATATTCAGGATCCCGGTATACAAAGTTCTGGAAAGGATCAGGAACCAACCGTATTATAGAGTGCTAGAGAAGATCCCAGACGAGTTTATGGAAAGGAGCTTAGGGAAGCATTGTGCTTACCATAATAAGGATGAGCACTTGACTCAAGAATGTAGGGCTCTGAAGATACACTTGGAGGATCTGGATGATGAATGCCCTCTTCAGAAATCGCTAGCAAAAACTCTACCAAAAAGTATGGAGGAGCTCATGGCACGAATAGAGAAGTATGCCAGAGCAGAAGAGGACACGCAAGAGATAAAGGCACCAAAGCAGGAGAAGATAAACGGCTCCCCGAAGCAAGGCCGAGGTAACACTGGTTTTAATAGACAGAAAACAAGGTTGAGGGTTGCACAGGCAGTCACCACTATATTCAGGATCCCGGTATACAAAGTTCTGGAAAGGATCAGGAACCAACCGTATTATAGAGTGCTAGAGAAGATCCCAGACGAGTTTATGGAAAGGAGCTTAGGGAAGCATTGTGCTTACCATAATAAGGATGAGCACTTGACTCAAGAATGTAGGGCTCTGAAGATACACTTGGAGGATCTGGTCAGACAGGGTCATCGGAGAGACCTAGTAAATGAGGCCAAGATAAGGGAAAAGCAAACAAGGCTACCCCAGGCACCGGCAGCACCACTTCCACCACTGCCACTGCAGTAAGCAGATGGACCTCGAATGATCAATGTGATTCACTCGAAGGTAAATGAGAATGATGTACGAGAAGAGACTCAGAGAGTGAAACACCTACAACATGTGTATCAAGTCCAGCAAAACAAGCTTAGGACAAATGAGTACTAGGGACCAATGGTCTCTTTTATTGAGGCAGACTTGGATATGGTGCAGTATCCACACAACGATGCCCCAGTGATAACGCTGAAGATTAGAGAGTGCCAGATGAGGCACATACTGGTTGATCAAGGTAGTTCTTGTGACATCATGTATGTTAGATGTTACAGGGAAATTGGCCTTCACCTCGATGATTTGGAACATTCCAACAGCCAGATGGTTGGATTCAACGGAACGCGCCAACATGACCTTTAGGAGCCATGAATTTGGAATTACAGGCAGGTACGAAGAAGATAAGCACGGAGTTTATAATAATTGACACCCCTCCCCTTACAATGTTATCTTGGGTAGACCGTGGTTACATGCAATGAGGGTTGTTCCCTCAACATTGCACCAGCTGTTGCGATTCCCAATCAAGCATGGGATTGAGGAGGTCAGAGGGGATCAAGTGCAGGAAAAAAATTGCTCCATGGCAGCAATAAAATCCACATGTAACGTGTGAGAAGTAGAGACAGTAAAAATTAACGACGAGGACATGGAGGTCCTAGATAATGTCGGCAAAGAACCAGCCGACAAAAGTGAGAAAACTTTGAAGAAGATTCTGCTCCAATAAGATAATGGACACCGCTTCTTCCTTCTCAGCTTAGGCTTAGCTGAGGAGAATGAAAGGGAGTTAGAGGCTTTCTTGCGAGCAAACATAGAAGTGTTTGCCTAGACACCTTATGAGATGCCAAGCATCGACTCCGAGGTCACTTGCTATAGGCTTAATATAGACAGGTCAGCTAAACCTGTCATCCAGCGGGCAAGGAGGCCTACATTAGTACATGTGGAAACAGTCGAGGAGGAAGTGGACAAGCTGTTGGAAGCCCAGGCCATTCGGGATGTAAACTACCCTACCTGGCTGTCCAACACAGTGGTAATAAAAAAGAAGAACAGCAAGTGGAGGGTTTGTGTAGACTTCACCAGCTTGAATAAGGCTTGCCCCAAGAACAGCTTCCCACTGCCTAAGATTGATCAATTAGTAAATGTCACTTCAGGGCATGGAATGATGAGTTTCTTATACGCATACAGAGGCTACTACCATATAGCAATGTATGCCCTAGATGAAGAGAAGACGACATTCATCACCCCGAAGGGACTCTATTGTTACAGAGTGATACCTTTCAGGTTAAAGAATGCAGAAGTAACCTACCAGCGGTTAGTGATCAAGATGTTTCAGCGTCTAATTGGGAAGAGAGTAGATGTCTACATTGATGACATGGTCATGAAGACCAAAGAACCTAGGAATCATCTGGCCGACTTGAAGGCAGTCTTTGACATCCTAAGAACATATCGGCTTCGACTCAATGCTTCAAAATATGCATTTGGAGTCGGGTCCAGTAAGTTCCTGGGATACTTGGTCACCATGAGGGGCATTGAGGCAAGCCCAGATCAGATCAAGGCCGTCATTGACTTAAAGTGCCCGACGTCAGCCAAGTAGGTCCAGATTTGATCGACAAGGCAGCAGCCCTGAACAGGTTTATCAGCCGAAGTTCTGATAAGTGTAAACCATTTTTAGTTTGTTAAAAAAGGCCACAGATTTTTTGTGGACATAAGAGTGCGAAGTCGCATTAGCCGACTTGAAAAAGTACCTGACAATAGCTCATGTTCTGTCAAGTCCAATACCTGGAGAAGAGTTATTCCTATACTTGGCAGTTTCAGACCACGCAGTGAGTGCAGTGGTAATCCGAGAAGAGGAGGGAGAACAAAAGGTGGTATATTATGTGAGTAAAACCCTAACAAGTGCAGAAACCAAGTACCCGCCCTTGGAGAAGTTAACACTAGCCCTGGTGATGACTTCTAAAAAGTTGAATCACTACTTCCAAGCCCACAAGATTGTGGTGCTGACTGAGCATCCCTTGAAATCCCTGTTGCAGCATGGAGATCTGACAGGCAAAGTAGCCAAATGGACAGTGATGCTGGGCCAATATGACTTGGAATTCAGGCCTAGAACGGCAATCAAGGGCAAGGTTCTGGTCGACTTTATGGCCGAGTTCACCCTTAGTGTCATCCCACGTCGGGTTCCAGTGAGCTGCGGCTTAGGATGTCCAGGGAAGCCAGAAGAAATCCAACTAGGGCCAAAGGATCTTACGCTAGCAAAACAGAAAAAAGTAGAGCAACCAAAACCTTGTGACATCTACATCGGCGACTCCTTCCTACTTTTTGTCGACGAAAGCTCAAATCAGCAAGAAGCGGAGGCAGTAATGGTTTTGGTATCGCCAGATGGGCGAATGATAGAGCAATCAATCCGTTTGGGATTCAATGCCTCAAACAACGAAACAGAATACAGGATACTGATTGCTGGACTAAAGCTAGCAACAACAATGGAAGCCAATGAGGTGGTAGTCTTCTATGACTCCCAGTTTATTGTAAATCAAGCAACGGACGAGTATACAGCCCGAGATGAAAGGATGATAGCCTACGTAAAGGAGGTTGTTAGGCTGCTAGCACTGTTCTAAGATTGCCGACTACAGCAGGTTAGCCGAGATAACAATAGTCATGTCGACACCTTGGCTAACCTAGCTAGCGCCATGAAATCAAGGGAGGCTAGGACAATAATGGTGGATTATCTGTCAGGCCCAAGTGTAGAGTCTTTGATAATGGAATACGAAGCAATGTGTGTAGAAATGGGTCCTAACTGGATGGACGCCATAGTTGTGTTCCTCAAAGAGGGTAGGCTGCCAGATGACCGAAAAGAAGCACATAAAACCAGGTTGAAGTCAACCAGGTTCTGTCTGTCAGTAGAAGGCCATTTATACAAAAGATCCTTCACTGAACCTCTACTTCGGTGTGTTCATCCCTCTTAGGTAGAGGACTTTTTGTATGAAATCCATGAAGGAGTTTGTGGAAGCCATGCAGGAGGCAGGTCACTTGCCCATAGAGCCATCTCCCAGGGATACTGGTGGCCATATATGCAAAAGGATGCTGAAGCCTATGTTAGGAAGTGTGAGAAATGTCAAAGGTTTGCACATTTGATACATCAGCCAGCAGTAGATCTAAACCCAGTGTCTAGTCCTTGGCCGTTTGCCCAGTAGGGCATGGATCTTGTGGGACCACTGCCCCAGGCAATTGGATAGAGAAAGTTATTGCTAGTAGCCACAAACTACTTTACAAAGTGAGTAGAAGCTGAACTATAATAACCCTCAGTCTTGTCTTAGCCACGTTCATGTGCATTTGCATGATTTTGTCTTATTAAGCTTGCATTTGTAGACTTTGACTTGTTTTGCCTAAGTAAAGGTCCCTGTCTTGTTTTGTGCTTATGTGTTTTGCCTAAGTGTTATGTGCATGCTTTGTTCCTTGCTTAGCGTGTTAAGCCTAGGTCATCTTAAGCCTAGGTCATCTCAAGCCTAGGTCATTTCAAGCCTAGGTCATCTATCATTGTTGTCTCAAGCCTAGGTCACATCTTTGAACCTCTCACACTTAGGCCATTGTGTGCCAACACCTAGGACTATCTTGGAACCACCTTGGTTGACCTCCCCCGTCACCTAGGCATATTGGCCGAGATGTGCATCATCTAGGCCGAGGTGTGCATCACCTAGGCCGAGATGTGTATCATCTAGGCCGAGATGTTATCATCTAGGCATCCAATATCTCTGATCCCTGCACCTAGCGATCTTGTTCCGGGACTGGTCCGACCTAGGCCGAGGTGTGGCACATCTAGGCTAAGGTGTGGCACACCTAGGTTAAGTGTTATCCTTCCTAGCCAAGATCATTGAAACTTTCTTGTCTGAAGCCTATGTCTTGATCCGAGATCATTGCCTTGTCAGAGTGCCCATGCCATCATACTTGTTATACACACTTTGTCATGCTCTTGTCTTTTCATTCTGACACCTTTTTGAGGAGATCCAATCCGGCGATGCCACGTGTCCCAGCAGAGAGTTAAGTCAGGTTCTAGCTGAGAAACCCATATCATTTTGTCATATCCTAGCCTTGTAGAGAGAGAAGCTCTAGGGAGAGGAAAAAGAAGTTCTTAGAGAGGGGATTAGATTTCCAAGCTTGATCTTCACACCTTGAACCGTGAGATTCTTGTTTTGAGGTTAGAATCTTAATCTACTCTTGTTATTGTTTATGTTAATCTGATCACATTGTGTGATCTAGCATGATTCATGAGCCATGCATTGATTTAAAGTTTGGTTTTAGAAAGAGAAAATGATGTTCTTGTGTTCTTCAAGAAAAGCCTTGCTTTAATCCGAAAGTTTGTAACAAGTCCCATGTTTTTGTGTTTGTTTTCATGAAATCTTCAACTATGGGTACCTAGGTCCATGTTTTTGAACTCATAACATGAAATCTCAATTTTGAATAAGAAGTTATGATTTTGGCATTCATGTTCTTTATGTTCTTCAAGGGGGAAACCCAGATTTCCAAACTTCATTTCCCTAAGTGTGGTCACTGAGACCACTCTTGCCTAGACCTCACACATAGGCCAAGCATCGTATCTCACCTTAGCCTACCTTGCATGATCACTTGCACCTTAGCCTAGCTTGCATGCACACCTAGGCCGACCACCACACGCCTAGGCCAACCATAATACACCCTTGCCGGCACCTTGTAACATCTCAGCAAGCAGCCGCACACCTAGGCCTAGGAGACCACACCTCGGCCAAGATTCCCTGAGTTCACCCAGCTAGGCCATTTTTGCCTAGATCATCTCTATGCATCCATTCCAAGACCTGGTTGGTACCCAGCATGTTTTCCCCAGAAGAAAAACAGTGTTTTGACTCCCAGCACATGTTTTGCTTTGTCTTGACTTGGTTTTGGAAAGAAATGCTGGGATCATTTTCATTCATATAAAGCTTGTTTTGAGAATGCATTGCACAACCGTCTTTAAGCATTCCTTCTTATCTTCTTGAAATGCATTCAGTAGACTTTGCTATATGATTGTAGGTCTTGGATTCTTGCCTTAATCCCTACATCTGAAGAGCTATGTGAGTGGTATTTTTAATATAGTTATGTTATAATGTTTTGATAAAAGCTTTACTTTGCTTTGTTTTGGAAAAGTATTTGATCAAGTATGAATGATTATCCTCTAATTTTTGTATCAAGTATTATGTTTGTTTTGATGACATTCTTGGAAAGTCCTTAGTGCTAGGAGACTATAATGCAACTAGTACCCTTGTTTGAGATATCTCCCTTGCCACCGACGGTCTTGTACGGGTGGGTTTGTCTAATCGATTCCGGGTCGATTATTCCCTTGTTTTGCCACCGACGGTTTTTCAGGTGGGTTGTCTAACCGATTCCGGGTCAATCACCGACGGTCGTAAACATGTGTGCTTCGATTCCGGGACGGTTATTCCTTTGTTTTGTCAAGAATGTCATCCTTTGTATTATGTAGATGTTATTAAACATCCTAAGAAGCTTTGAAAGAATTTGATTGATGACCTTGATTCATCTCATGTGTTGTTACAAGCTATGATATGTATTGTTTTGATAAAGACCTCGGATATCATTCATTCAAACCTTTATTACTTATATCATTCACTGAGTATCCAAGCTCACCCTCCCCTTCATATATATGTAGGTGACGAGCAAGAAGGCGGTGACGCCTAAGATGTTATGTGCAAGATGTTTTGATTCATGTTTTGTATCATCTTGAAGATTATGCTTCTTAGTTTGTAATTCATGTCTTTTGTATATTTCGGCTTGAGAAGCCTTTCGATCAAGATGTAACATGTACTATATTTTATTTGTATTCAAGTTGTAAAACCATGTTAAGATGTATGACATTTCATTTGATCTATGCACAGCTCTTATGGACTACTTAGATTTAAATTTGCTTCCACACATGTAAGCCCCATATGTATACTCTGATTGTGTGAATTTTTGTAAGTTGGCCTTTGGTAATTTGAGATTACTGGCCATCATGGCACCATTCTACTAGGGGCAGAATGGGGTCGTGACAGCTGAATGTCTTGCGAAGATTCGAGATATTGATGTGAAAAACTTCATCTAGAAGAACATAATAACCAAGTTCGGGGATCCCAAAGGCCATTACAGCAAACAATGGCACTCAGTTTGATAGTAAGCTGATTAAGAGCTTTTGTGCAAAATACAAGATTAAGAACTGTTATTCTACTCCTAGTTTCTTCCAGAGTAATGGTCAGACAAAAGTATCCAACAAGACCATCTTGGACGGGATCAAGAGAAGGCTAGAAGCAGCCAAAGACAAGTGGATGGAGGAATTACCCAATGTGCTGTGGGCATATCGGACTACACTGAGAAAATCAACTAGGGAGTCCCTTTTTGCTATGGCATATAGCACTGAAGCAGTCATCCCACTGGAGGTCGGCATCCCTAGAATTAGAACCTAGGGAGTGGAAAATGGGACCAACGAGGCACTCTTGGCCCGAAATCTGGACCTGTTGGAAGAAAGAAGAGAGAGAGCAGCAATTCGGCTGGAAGCATACCAGTAACAGCTTGCTAGGGCTTACAACAAAGTCAACCCAAAGGAGTTCAAGGTTGGGGACATCGTTCTTAGAAAAGTCTTTGGTAATAAGAAGGATCCCAGGAAGGGCAAGCTTGGCCCAAACTAGGAAGGACCTTACAGAATCATCTCAGTTGCCGGCAATAAAGCATATAGGCAAGGAGTTGCCAAGACTCTGGAACACTTGCAACTTGAAGTTTTCCTATCATTAATTTTGTTTTTTAAGATTTATGTAATTAGCCGAAATTTTAATAAAATGTTAGCTTGATGTTGTTTTCGTATATTATTGACACTTGTGCGATAGGACTGAAGTAGTCTTATGACAATATTTCCGAATGAAACATGATGAATAACTTAGACTTATCATATGGTAGAGTTGAATTATACTTACCATATGATAGAGTTGAACTAAGTTGGCGATGTTTCCAAATGAAACATGATGAATAACTTATACTTTTCATATGGTAAAGTTAAACTAAAACTTGCCATATGGTAGAATTGAACTAAGTTAGCAATGTTTCCGAATGAAACATGACGAATAACTTAGACTTATCATATGGTAGAGTTGAATTATACTTGCTATATGATAGAGTTGAACTAAGTTTGCAATGTATCCAAATGAAACATGACGAATAACTTAGACTTGCCATGACGGCAGAGTTGAACTAAGTTTAATGTTAGATTAACAAAGAAACCGAGGTGGAAAACCTCGACTAATCTTTGTTTGAATCAGACCTCGGTAAAAAATTGGAGTTGCATGCTTAATGTGAACATAAGTGGTACTTAGGTTCACATTAGGGGGCATAAAACAGGAATAGGCTTGACACTTGTTGAAATTTTTCAAAAATTTATAAGTTGAAGTCAACCGAGGTATCCAGATAAGGGACACTCGAATTGTTTGTTACCCGAGATCACCAACCAGGTTGTCAAACCTGGAAGGGCTGGAAGGATGAAATCTTGATAAAAGACAACAAGTACAAGTAAGGAAACAACACTTGTTGATTATTCAAAGAATGTTTCTAAAGTGCCCTGTTGGCCAAGATCACAGCAAAAGGTGAACTCCGAGGTAAGTAGGTCCAAGATGACCAACTAAGGCTACACCCGAGATGAAGTGGGTCCGAGGTGATACATGTTGGATGTGTTCCAACCCGAAATGATTACATAGTTAAGATATACTTGGAAAAATTGCAAAAATATTCTAAGTGTGGAAACATACAAGATACAGAAGCAATGAAGTAAGCATACACACAGAGAAGCATTCAACACTTAGAGAAAAAGAAGCATGCATTCATAGAAGAAACTTGTTCAAACTACAAAGGAGAGGGCACATCGGCCAAATTAAAACTGTCATTGTTCAAATCTTCAAAAAGTTACAACTGTTCAAGAAAAAAATACAAGTAAAGAAAAAATCCTAAGTACTGGAAACATTAGCGTTAACTTCGGATTGCTCAACCTCGGCTATTGGTTTTGTGTTGGCCTTGGTTGGCAAAGCTCCCCCCTTCTTGGCCGCTATCTCGGGTCTGGTCCAGACTCTTCTTATTGGCAGAAGCAATCTCGGCCTCAAATGCGGTTTTTTCAGTAGAGATATTTTTAGGGACCTCATCATCCTCTTCATCTTGAGTCAAGTCCAGAACTTGCTCATTCAGAGTTGGGGACTTGGCCCTAATAGATTCTTCAGCATCGTCTTCGGCCTCAACTTCTTCTTCCCCCTCAGTCTCATCCTCTGATTAGCTTGGAGTAAAGGGGAATGGCATGACAAGTTGACTAGCGTCGCGAAGAGGCAAGTCGTCGGGAATTAATAGCTCCTTCAAAGCGGCCATCCAGCCAAAGATGTACCCCTTGTTGCACACCTAGTTAACTTGCTTCTTATAGCATCACGGACATCAGTTGTCCCTTCCGTATAGGCCTTCTTATTGGCGGCTTTGATATTGACCTCTTTTGTGGCGAACACTGTCAGAATTTTGGTTTGGGCCTCGGCAACCTTCCCCAAGGCTTCTTTCAATTCGGCCTTAGCAACCTCGATAACATTTTCGGCCGCTTCAACCCGATCCTCGGCCTTGTTTTGGGCCGCTTGGACAACCTTAGCCTGGTCCAACAGACCTCGAATGCGAGCCTCAGCCTGATTTAGCGAGGTAAGGAGCTTGGTAGCCTCCTTAGTCTTCTTGGTCAACTCCTTCTTAAACTCCTCAGTTTTGATCGCGAATGAGTGGCCCTGCTGAATAGCCTACGAGAAAGAAAACAAAAAACTTTGGTTAAGTATAAATAAAAAATAAGTTGGAAATTGAACGAAAAGAAACAAAGTATACAAGCTTACCAGAACACAATGCAGTATCGTTAGCACATAGTTCTCATACTCATTTAGCTCGGCCATACGGTTGAGGTCCGCCAGTAGTAAAACAGCGGTAAAAAGAGCGGCACCGACTTCCACATTGTCAAGGGCACTGTCCCTGGCTAGCAAAGGTTGGTTTCCGATCCTGACGGCTGAAACCCAAGGCTCGTCAGCACGGAAAGCACCAGGGTGAGTTAAATCTTCGAACCTCAGCCTTTTTTGTGGTTTGTTTAATGGCTTGGCCTCGGCAAGCCTCTTCTCGGTCGCAGAAGCAGTCTTCTCGATTTCAGCCAACTTAGAAATTAGCACTGTGTCATCAAACTCGACCTCTGTAGCACTGGCCTTTGCTTTAGCCCTTTTTACTCTTTTGGCTTTTGATTTTGACTGGGATTGAGATGGTGAAAAAGAATGGACCGACACCACACCAGGAATATCGATGAGAAGATCGTCTGGAACAATTTTTGCATGGCCCATTTAATCAGCGGTAGTTGCAACAGTGACTCTGGGGCCGAAATGAATTACCAGCAGGGAAATTAGAGAGTTTAATAGGTCTATGGCCAAGAAAATAGGACTTCGGCGTCTGCGGCTGCGAGTTCTGCCTGTAGGGGTGTTAGTAGGAGCTCGGCTTCGACGCTGGCGCTGGGCTTGAGGAATTAACTGGGGGACAGAAATTGATGGCTGCTCTGCTAGATCAGATGTGGAGGCTTGGTCTGGCTTTGGTGACGAAGTAATTGGCGGAGTTGTAGCGAATGAAGGGGACTTACTTTTGCGAGGAATGTCGGGCAGGGGACTTCGGTACGTCGGGATGTAGTTAAAAAGGAGTGGAGCCTTGCAAAGTTTAATGGGTAGGCCAATAAGTCGAACCAAGTCCTTGCTTGGTATGTAGGACTGATGAAAGTTCTTCTCTGGCTGAGGGAGAGCTGTAAAGACAAGAAGAAAAGATTCGAACAGATAAATAGTAAAAATGCTAAGTAAGGCAGTAAAAAAGGGGACTTTAGGGGAGAACTAAGTCCTTACCCTTGTCGTTCCTAAAAACTTCATAGCGCAAGGGGAAAAAGTAGAGCTCATCATCTGGCTCGAACTCCCAATTGCCCAAGATAATCAGGTAGTCCTCTGCCACGCCTTTATTGGAGTCTAGAATATCGGCTATCAATTTGTATTGTGTGGATCTCGGCTTGAGGTAGTATATATAGCCGGTGTTGGTCTTGAGGCCACACATAGTGTAGCAGTACTGGATGTCGAATAGGGTAATTCTAGTATTCTGCCAGCGCGCCAACTCGGCAATGCCGTTGATGATCCTAAAGGAGTTTACGGCCGGTTGCATGGGATTGAGCTTGTAGTAATGGAGGACTTCCCTAAAGAGGATGTCTAGGGGAAACCTGACTCCGCCTTCAATGATAGAAACTACTGGAAATGGAATGTAGTCCTGACCAGGCATAATTAAGTCCTCCTCCCCAATCAATGTAACAACCCTGACCCATGATTAACGTTAATCCATGCTTAAGTATGCCTAACAAGTAATTAAGAAGAAATCATAAGTTAATTACTTGTGCATTGCATTATTTGTGTTTATATCTGTTAAATATAGAAATATATGTTCATGTTTCCATTTTGGTTTGTGAATTGAAGGCCTTATCGACATCCGATTTAGGAATTAACTTGATATATGTGTTATTCAGGATTTATAGAAATTTGTAGTAGGTTTAATTGAAATTCGATTCGGAACGATTTAAATAGATTAATTTGATGCCCATGTGATTAGGCTTAATTAGCTATCATTAGGTAAGCCTATATAAGGCACCTTTTTGCCTCTACTCACCCATTTTTCCTTCATTCAACACACTCTTGATCCTATACACACACACAAACGTGAGAGAGGGAGAACAATGAGGAGATTGAGCTCACCCAAGAGACTTGCTAAGAAGAGATAGAATTGAACTTAGAGATTCAAGAATTAAGTCTCTAGCCCTTAATTTTGGGAAGTCTAGATAAGGATTCAACCTTTATATTGTCTAAATATGATGTGTAGGACTTGAACTCTAAGGAATTAGAAAGGTTGATACAAGATTTGAGTTAAACTTGAAGAATTGTAACCCAAATCATGCATACATGCATGTTTTATAGCATTTTGAAGTTGTTTTCAAAGATTTTCCCTCATGCATGTTGTAATTCTAGCATGGTTTGAAGAATTCATAACATTTCTCACCATTGGACCTTCTTTGATCTTGTTTTGGGAGGTTGAAGTTTATAACAACTCATGAATGTTATGTTTCAAAGCTTTGAGTTTGAATTTTGTATCATTCACATGTTTCTGAACCTTGATTTTGCGAAACGATTCTAAATTCACTAAGTTTTCCAAGTTTACATAAGTTGTCTTAAGTTTTCCACCCAAAAGAACATGAATTTCATCATTGGATTTGAGTTTGGAGCTTGGGAGTGCAATCTGGAAATTCTAGATTTTACACTTCCGCTCGAGCGAAATACCTCGTGCTCGAGCGGCCACCATTGTTTTTGCATCTTTGCTAGAACGACCAGAAATCCGCTTGAGCGTGAAATGCATACCTCCAGAAGTTTCATGTTTTGCAGACTGCTCAAGCGGCAAAAGTTGCGCTCGAGCGAGGAGTTGAGTCTCACACTCGAGCGACCGTTGAGCGTTCGTCGAGCGTGAAAATCACATAACCAGTACTTTTTCAAAGTTTGCAGATCGCTCGAGCGTGGAAGGTTAAGCTCGAGCGGCCCTTCACATGTTTGCTAGTCTGCTCGAGCGTGGCAAGCTACGCTCGAGCGAGGACTCTATTTTTAAAAATTTCACCAAGTGTTTTCTAATGCATTTTGGCATCCTCATTGCATCTTAAGCATTCTTAGGTCATGTTTAAGACACCATAATGAGAATAAAGAAGTAAAAACACACCAAGACTAAGAAGAACTAAGTTAATGTTTCTAGGAGTATAATTCTGTATGTATTCGTTTTGTACCCGTGTAGGTCACGCGCCTCAAGAGATTTGAATTGCCTACTCTATTCGACTATTGGAGTCATCTGTTATTTGTGAGTAATAACTCTGTAAAGTTATGTTTAACTTTAATTATTTTCTAATGATATGAAATGATCAGTTTTCTGAAATGCTATGTTTGAATGAATGAATGGTTGTCTAAGTTTCGGAAATGTATTCGTGGCATCCTTAGCATCATATGATATGCATCCCTTTTATGGGTTATCGAAATATCTTTATGACTGTCCCATCATGGGTCATCGGAATGCCTTTATGGTCGTTCCTTTATAGGTCATCGAAAACGTCTCTGTGCACATGAGTCATTGGAATGCCTTTATGGTCGTCCTTTTATGGGTCATCGGAAACGTCTTTGTGCACATGAGTCATCGGAATGCCTTCAAGGTCGTCTGTTTATAGGTCATCGGATTTGTTAATGCTAATGGATGTACCACGTATGATCATATGCAAAATCCGAATATGAAAATGAATATGAATATGTATGTGAATTTGTTTTTGATTTAGAATCTGAATATGCATAAGAATCTGTCTCTGATATAAACTCTGATTTTTGACTCTGTGATAGACATCATTTATTAAAACCCTTTACTTGGTTATTATTCACTGGGTTTCTGCTCACTGTTCATATTATGTATGTAAGTGATCAGGCGCGTGACCAGGTTCAAAGTTGATGGCCTGGAATTTCGTTTTGTCAACCACCCTTTATGCCTCCCGAGCAGTTCTAGATCATGTCAAGTCCCGTGGCCATATTTGTTTTGTATTTCAGAATTTGGTCATTTTGTTTTGGCTATGGACAAGTCCTACTTGTATGTATAGTGTATGAAGTAACATGTAATTACTATACCTTTGACGTCACTCGTCAGTTTATAAAAATTTAAAATTATTTGTCTCGTATATGTCTTCACAGCTCAGTGGACTATGTATGTGTATATATTTGCTTCCACAGCCCCTAATCTTTGATTACTGGCCGGTTACGACGCTAAACCTATGGGGGCGGGTTTGGGCCATGACAGTCAACCTCAAGTAGACATCGGCTGGGATGGAAAACTCTTGCCTGAAGTGTTCTAATTTGGTTGGGGTATCCACCATCCACTTAAACATCCTCATGATATAGGCTTAAAGTATTTTTGTGCTAAAGATTTCACAGAAAAGTGGTTGAAATGGGTCTGAAGACCTCGGCTAAACCCTAGAGAGCACTATTGTGAGGGCTTTTGAAGATTATGGGAAGGATTTTGTTTCAATTTTCCTAAATTGTAAAGATTTCTAGCAAATCCTAAACCTAAATCTACAAAGATGAACAAGAATCAGAGGTAAAGATCTGGAAACAAGCAAGAAAGTGAGACATGATTCAGAATAAAAAAAACAGCAGTGTAACAAGTGCAATGATGAGAAATGACAATCCAAAGAGTACAGAAAATTCCAAATTCATGAACAATGTATAGGTGTGTGTGCAAGAACCACGAATAGTGTACATAACAACAAGGGACAAATTGAACAGCACAAAACCAAAAACAAGAATTTGTTTATAATAAAGAAAAACAGAGTATGAGTATGGATACAGATTCATTTGCAACACAAGAATAATTGCAGATACAATGCAAGGCAGATCCAAGAGCAAGAGATATTGCAAAACAAACAACCAGTACACGTAAACAAAGAACATGAATTAATTTGCAATGACTCAGGTTCTTCATGAAAAAATGACAAGCAAATCAGGGCATGGGCGTGAAAATTGATACAGGAGGCAACAAGAGTGTACAAATAGTTCACAGTAATGACATATTCGAAGAATAGTAGAAAGCTAAAAATGGAAAGGAGAAATCAGAGACTTACCAAATGAAGTCGAGGAAGTGGATATCGAGATGAGGTTCACTAAATTCAGATAACGTGAATAAATAGAAATGGGCAATGAAAAGTTCACTGGTGGTGACAGATGATGTAGTTCCAGGAGCTCAAAAACACAAAAATGGCAATTTCCGTAGAGAGAAAAAGTATGAATGTAGAGAGAGAATGAGAACTGAAAGTGAAGAGACTGAGAGAGAAGACAAGGTTTTGTGGTGGCTAAAATGCAAGGAAGTGCCTGGGATGATGTGCATGTCAGGTGGCGCGGAAAGAAATGACGTGGCTTGCTAGCGCGTGTCATGAACGAACTAGTGGAGAAGAGACACGTGGAGGAAACGATTGAAAAGACTGTGCGTGACAGCTCATGCGTAGTAGAAACGCTTGTAATTCTTGAAGTAATGAGGCCATGATCTCGGCCAAGGAGGCAATCTCAGTTGAGATGCTTAGGGAACCTGATTCTTGATTCTTGATCCTAGATAAAGTGGACAACTGAGTCCAGGTTACTTGAAACCAACGAGGCATAATCTCAGTCGAAGAGAATAATGAATTGTAGCCGACATGAAGTGTGGTCAAACGATGTAGTTCCATCACTTCAGTTGTTAAGGTAATAGAATCTAAGAGGCAGTTATGGGAAAGTATTTTATGAATGACAGCACGTGGTTAAGGTGACGCTGAAGTGTCAACCGAGGTGCCACGTGGCCTGGTTACATTGCCGAGATGATCTCGGCTAGGCTGAGATTATCTGCGAAGATATCGGAATCCAAGATAAGCAGATAAGGGGCCAGAGTCCTAGAACAGGGGAGGATCTCAGCCTGGATAAGGATAAGGCTCAAGGAGAATTTATCCCTATCTAGCTAAAAGTCCAAGATGAGCATTGAGCTTGAGTCCATTGAAGTGAGGCTCAGGTCACTACTGGTTATAAAAGCAAGGCACCCTCGTGGGTCTGAGATAAGTTCTTTCTTGTGAGTTTAAGCACAATTTACTATCTTTGAGAGATATTGATTACTGACTTGATCGTTGAGTGCCCCCGGGTGGATGAACCACCGTCGGATTCTCATCTTCTTGTGTAGGTTGTTTGGCTTAATCTATTCTGCCGGTGCTCTCCAGCTAAGTTCTCCATTTGGTTGTATGGTCAAAAATCAGCACCCACAAGGACAAAGCCGGATGAGGAAAAACTAAGAAAAGCTTATTAGGGCTTTCAAACATGAAAGTGACAGTAACACTTCAATCATCAGCCTGGATGGTGATGATATCGTTGTTCACTCCTACCACTGGGTTGTCTTCTCATCGCAGTACGCTTCGATTCTAATATCAGTGAAATCTGTAACAACCCGAAAATTTAAGTTGTCCCTTAAATTTTATACTAGTATTATGGTTTTATGTGATGATATATTATTAAATAAATAATAACAAATACAGAATCTAATTTGACATTGGATTATCAAATATGGGATTAATTAGGGATTATTATTTGGGCCAAATTAATAGAAATATGAAATTATAATATTAGTTGGGCCAAATTAAAGTTAAAGATAGTAAATAAATAAACATAAAAGTAAGAATAAGTAAATAATAATATTGATAACAATAATAATGATAATAATGGGTGTGGTAGTAAAATAAATAATTAATTTTCTGTTGGTATACGACAGAGTGTAATTTAATTATAAATTAATTTATTTATATAGTTATATTAGAAAATTGGGTCAAAGTGTAATTATCTTAAATATTTATTAAAGATAAGTATAAATCTATATAATTTATGAATCAAATCTGTGAGAGGATTCGCTGGCCACGCGTTAGCCTGTCAATGCTGGTACCTCCTTATAAATAGGGAGGAGGTGATTCACCTGGAAAGAAAAGAAAGAAAGAGAGGAATGAGAAAGGAATAAAAGGAAGAAAAAATAATGGAAGCTGAGAGGGTCTTTGATAGTGGAAAGAAAGAGTAGGGTATTACCTTTAAGGTGAGTTATATTATATCTTGAGTCACCATAATATATTTTACGTATGTTTTAACTTACCATAATTTTATACAAGTTATATTTTATTAGTTATATTAATACAAGTTATGTTTGGAAGTTAAGAAGATCTTTGATAGTAGAAAGAAATAGTGAGATATTAATTTTAAGGTGAGTTATATTATACCTTGAGTTATCATAATATATTTTACGCATTTTTTGACTTACCATATTTATTTTATACAAGTTATGTTTTATAAATTATATTAATATTTCAATTACGTGGATTAATTTCTGAACTCTATTTGTTAAAATAAAACTCATGTATATGTTTGTTTATATTTTAAAGAATATTTGACTAGGATCTTATAAACAATTATGTTTTGTAAGTACCACCACGGGAGTCCCACGCCTTGTGGGACTTAAATAACCATCGGCTTCTGTTTGGTCACTTTGTGACTCTCTGTCTGTCATGGATCCATTGACCCTCTGATTTCTAGTGTGAAGCAAAGTGTTGTACGGAGCTAAGTGCTACACTATTGTGGGAGCCACCTCTAGAGTTCGTACGAGCCACATCTTGAGCCCATGCATTTGTTTTGTTCTGTTCGGTATCGTTGTTATAGTTATTTATTTACATAATCTCAGTTTTGCCACTTAAATGGTTATTTGTTCAGACTAAGCTATTTTAAATATTTTAGTTACATAACTATCCAGGTTATTTTGTATCCCTTATACTCTTGGTATAATATTTCTCACTCTGCCATGTGCTTAAAGTTGTTTACCAATTTTCAGGAAACAATACAATTCAGAAATAGCTTTTGGGAGGTTTTAGATGCGGGGCAGCAGAATAGACACACACAACACTTTTATGGATATATTTATATGTAAATATCGGCCTTTTTTGTCAATAAATTTTGTAATAAAAATAGAAACTCCAATGATTATTTTGGTACCCTCACTTAAATATTATTTCCACTCGCGTTTATTTATTTGTTCAAGAATTGGCCGGAGGTAACTTCAGTTACTGGCCATCACGATGCTTAACCCTTGGGTACGAGGAGCAGGTCGTGACAAGTGGTATTAGAGCAATGGTTTATAAAAAAATAAACAAATCATCATTGGAGCATAGGACACACGCACATTTAAAAAGTAGGATAGCGGGTAATTAGTACCTAAATATTATATTTTGTTAGTTGATTTAATTATATTATAATTTTATACGATTTTTTATATATCTATTATTATTATTATTTTGTGTGTGCATAATTTGTGAAGGATATTAGATATAATTTATATTTGTTATAGCAAAAGAAGGAAAAGAAATAGAGGGTGTCGGGCTCAAGCACTTACCAAAATTATAATATAATTAAATACATATAATTTCCAATTCAGTATTCAAAAAAAAAATTTATTCCAACCCTTTTTTAAAAGTGGGTTCAAATTTTAAAAATACTAATTTTGAAACTATTTTCCATTAGTTAAAAGTTCACAACAAAAGAAATAGGAGTTCATTTCAAATCCCTTCAACTTTTGCATGTGATTTTGTCATTTCATTTCCTGTCGCTTGTTTAATTATGTTCTCATTTTTTTTTCCTTTTCAGAAATAAAACTAACGAAAAGTTTTTAAAGTCACCGGTTATTTCTCAGTTTGGCCCAAAATAATTTTTGACAACTAGACAGTGAGTTATTTTTGGGTAAAGTTTTTTTGAGGTAATATTTTCTATCAGATTAATCATCTAATAGTTATTTATCAGAGTGCGCAACGGTTAGTTTACACATATGACAAATTTCGAGGAGAAAATTTCTAAAAAGAGGAAAGATTGTAACAACCCGAAAATTTAAGTTATCCCTTAAATTTTATACCAGTATTATGGTTGTGTATGATGATATATTATTAAATAAATAATAACAAATACAGAATCTAATTTGACATTGGATTATCAAATATGGGATTAATTAGAGATTATTATTGGGGGCCAAATTAACAGAAATATGGAATTATAATACTAGTTGGGCCAAATTAAAGTTAAAGATAGTAAATAAATAAACATAAAAGTAAGAATAAGTAAATAATAATATTGATAACAATAATAATGATAATAATGGGTGTGATAGTAAAATAAATAAATAATTTTTTGTTGGTATACGATAGAGTGTAATTTAATTAGGAATTAATTAATTTATATAGTTATATTAAAAAACTGGGTCAAAGTGTAATTATCTTAAATATTTATTAAAGATAAGTATAAATCTATATAATTTATGAATCAAATCTGTGGGAGGATTCACTGCCATGCGTTGGCCTGTCAATGCTGGTATCTCCCTATAAATAGGGAGGAGGTGATTTACTTGGAAAGGAAAGAAAGAAAAGAAAACAAAGAAAGAGAGGAAGGAGATAGGAAAGAAAGAAAGAAAAGAAAGAAAAAATAATGGAAGTCGAGAGGGTTTTTGATAGTGGAAAGAAAGAGTAAGGTATTACCTTTAAGGTCAGTTATATTATACCTCAAGTCACCATAATATATTTTACGTATGTTTTAACTTACCATAATTTTATACAAGTTATATGTTATTAGTTATATTAATATAAGTTATGTTTGGAAGTTAAGAAGATCTTTGATAGTGGAAATAAATAGTGAGGTATTAATTTTAAGGTAAGTTATATTATACATTGAGTTACCATAATATATTTTACATATGTTTTGATTTACCATATTTATTTTATGCAAGTTATATTTTATAAATTATTATAAATTATATTAATATTTCAATTACGTGGATTAATTTCTGAACTCTATTTGTTAAAATGAAATCCATGGATATGTTTATTTATATTTTAAAGAATATTTAACTATGACCTTATAAACAATTATGTTTTATAAGTACCACCACGGGAGTCCCACGCCTTGTGGGACTTAAATAACCATCGGCTTCCGTTTGGTCACTTTGTGACCCTCTGTCTGTCATGAATCCATTGACCCTCTTATTTCTGGTGTAAAGCAAAGTGTTATACGAAGCTAAGTGCTACACTGTTGTGGGAGCCACCTCTAGAGTTCGTACGAGCCACCTTTTGAGTCCATGCATCTGTTTTGTTCTATTCGGTACCGTGGTTATGGTTATTTATTTACATAATCTCAGTTTTGCCACTTAAATGATTATTTGTTCAGACTAAGCTATTTTAAATATTTTAGTTACATAACTATCTATGGTTATTTTGTGTCCCTTATACTCTTGGTATAATATTTCTCACTCTGTCATATGCTTATAGTTATTTACCAATTTTCAAGAAACAATGCAATTCAGAAATAGCTTTTAGGAGGTCTTAGATGCGGGGCAGCAGAATAGACACACACAGTACTTTTATGGATATATTTATATATAAATATCGGGCTTCTTGGTCAAAAAATTTTGTAATAAAAAAAGAAACTCCAATGATTATTTTGGTACCCTCACTTAAATATTATTTCCGCTCGCGTTTATTTATTTGTTCATGAATTGGTTGGAGGTAACTTCAGTTACTGGCCATCACGATGCTTAATCCTTGGATACGGGGAGCGGGTTGTGACAAGTGGTATCAGAGCAATGGTTTATAAAAAAATAAACAAATCATCATTGGAGCATAGGACACACGCATATTTAAAAAGTAGGATAGCGGGTAATTAGTACCTAAATATTATATTTTGTTAGTCGATTTAATTATATTATAAATTTATATGATTTTATATATATATTAAATTTATTTTTATTTTTTTGTGCATAATTTGTGAAGGATATTAGATATAATTTATATTTGTTATAGCGAAAGAAGGAAAAGAAATAGAGGGTGTCGGGCTCAAGCACCTACCAAAATTATAATATAATTAAATACATATAATTTCTAGTTCAGTATTCAAAAAAAAAAATTTATTCTGACCCTTTTTTAAAAGTGGGTTCAAATTTTAAAAATACTAATTTTGAAACTATTTTCCATCAGTAAAAAGTTCACAGACAAAAGAAATAGGAGTTCATTTCAAACCCCTTTAATTTTTGCATGTGATTCTGTCATTTCATTTCCTGTCGCTTATTTAATTATGTTCTCATTTTTTTTTTCTTTTCAGAAATAAAACCAATAAAAAGTTTTTAAAGTCGCCGGTTGTTTCTCAGTTTGGCCGAAAACAATTTTTGACAACTAGACAGTGAGTTGTTTTTTGGTAAAGTTTTTTTGAGGTAATATTTTCTATCAGATTAATCATCTAAATATATATTTATCAAAGTGCGCAGTGATTAGTTTACACATATGACAAATTTGGATGACGGAATTTTTACAAGGAGGAAAGATTGTAACAACCCCAAAAATTAAGTTGTCCCTTAAATTTTATACTAGTATTATGGTTGTATGTGATGATATATTATTGAATAAATAATAATAAATACAGAATCTAATTTGGCATTAGATTATCATATATGAGATTAATTAGGGATTATTATTTGGGGCCAAATTAATAGAAATATGGAATTATAATACTAGTTGGGTCAAATTAAAGTTAAAGATAATAAATAAATAAACATAAAAGTAAGAATAAGTAAATAATAATATTGATAACAATAATAATGATAATAATGGGTGTGATAGTAAAATAAATAATTAATTTTCTGTTGGTATACGATAGAGTGTAATTTAATTAGAAATTAATTTATTTATATAGTTATATTAGAAAACTGGGTCAAAGTGTAATTATCTTAAATATTTATTAAAGACAAGTATAAATCTATATAATTTATTAATCAAATTTATGGGAGGATTCGCTGGCCACGCGTTGGCCTGTCAATGTTGATACCTCCCTATAAATAGGGAGGAGGTGATTCACCTGGAAAGGAAAAAAAGAAAAGGAAAGAAAGAAAGAGAGGAAGGAAAAAATAATGGAAGCCGAGAGGGTCTTTGATAGTGGAAAGAAATAGTAAGGTATTATCTTTAAGGTCAGTTATATTATATCTTGAGTCACCCTAATATATTTTACATATGTTTTAACTTACTATAATTTTATACAAGTTATATGTTATTAGTTATATTAATACAAGTTACGTTTGGAAGTTAAGAAGATTTTTTATGGTGGAAAGAAGTAGTGAGGTATTAATTTTAAGGTGAGTTATATTATACCTTGAATTATCATAATATATTTTACATATGTTTTGACTTACCATATTTATTTTATACAAGTTATGTTTTATAAATTATTATAAATTATATTAATATTTCAATTACTTGAATTAATTTCTGAATTCTATTTGTTAAAATGAAATTCATGGATATGTTTGTTTATATTTTAAAGAATATTTAACTATGACTTTATAAACAATTATGTTTTCTAAGTACCACCACAGGAGTCCCACGCCTTATGGGACCTAAATAACCATTGGCTTCTGTTTGGTCACTGTGTGACCTTCTGTCTATCATGGATCCATTGACCCTCTAATTTCTGGTGTGGAGCAAAGTGTTGTACGGAGCTAAGTGCTACACTGTTATGGGAGCCGCCTGTAGAATTCGTACGAATCACCTCTTGAGTCCATACATCTGTTCTGTTCTGTTCGGTATCGTGGTCATGGTTATTTATTTACACAATCTCAGTTTTACCACTTAAATGATTATTTGTTCAGACTAAGCTATTTTAAATATTTTAGTTACATAACTATCCATGGTTATTTTGTGTCTCTTATACTCTTGGTATAATATTTCTCACTCTGTCATGTGCTTATAGTTGTTTACCAATTTTTAGGAAACAATGCAATTCAGAAATAGCTTTTGGGAAGTCTTAGATGCGGGGCTGCAAAATAGACACACACAACACTTTTATGGATATATTTATATGTAAATATCAGTCTTTTTGGTTAATAAATTTTGTAATAAAAATAAAAACTCCAATGATTATTTTGGTATCCTCAATTAAATATTATTTCTGCTCGCGTTTATTTATTTGTTCAAGAATTGGCCGGAGGTAACTTCAGTTACTAGCTATCACGATGCTTAACCATTGGGTATGGGGAGCGAGTCGTGACAAAATCGTCCATGGATAAGGATGCTTTGAGCTTCGCTTGACGGAGGAGAGAGTTAGAGAAGACAACGACGACGATGAACTCTGGTGATGGAGGTGGAGTTCGTCGGAGAGAAAAGAGCAGAGAGAGAGAGAGAAGAAGAGAAGGAGAGGCAGTTTGATTTAAGGGGATCAAATTTCTCTGTGATATATGGGTGTCGGGGATTGAGGGATTTTAAACATCACAAAATAATATTGTAGATTTATTTCATTACTAAAAATGGGAGAGAGACCTTAGACTAATTTTTCCTTTTTGAAGATAAATATAAGAAATTATATTGTATTATTATGATTATCAAACTAATGTAAATATTTTATAAATTATTATATAAATATAAGCACTTACAAAACACATTACCTATAATAATATATAAAACAAGAGAAATAAATTATTTCTTGTGATGACAAATTGAAGTAATTTTAATTTAAACCCAATTCATGATTTATAAAGGTTGATAAAAGTTTAAAGATAAAGGAGCAAAGGTTATTTGGTCTTGAAGTTGCGATAAACGTGTACAAATGGGTGTGGGCGAAAATGATTGTTTGTTTATGTTTTTTTACATACTTTATAGAAGTTTTTTATTTTATTTTAATTTAGTGGATACAATTATAATAAATTTACCAAGCATGGACAGTGTAATAATCCGTTTGTTTTATTATTTGGTGTAAAAGCATTTTTTAAAAATTAAAACTGAGAGGGGAGATTTGCACCGGTTAGTATAGCCGAGCTACGGTAACACGGGTCGTGACAAACCGCACGGCGCCGAGCTGTTTTCTCTCCTGACACGGCCCTTCGCTCTGTTTTGCACGGCCGAAGAGGTTGGCCGACCAGGCACGATCTAAGGCCTAACCGAGCTGTGACCAGACGCTTGGCAGGGCACACGGTGACGTGTGACAACCGAGCTAAGGGTAGCCCGGGCTAGACTGATTACGGGGCGAGGACCGGCATGCCTCTAACCGGTTAGCCGAGATGGACGGACTTCATATAACCGAGAATGAAGGTAGGACGGGGGAGGCCGGTATGCCTCACGGCCGATCAACCAGGATGGACCGACCAAGAGTAGCTCGGCCATGTGAATCAGACTTTCGCTTCTTCCCCGAGGGATAGGTCGGCGAGACACAGCCCGGTTGTGCTGCTTGTGGTGGCAACTCTCCACAAGGGCTAGGCCGGTCGTGGTACTCCGGTTAAGTGTGCCACCTGGGCCAATGGCGTTAGGGAGAGGACATCTGCTCCAAGCACGCGTCAATACCGTTGGGCAGTTCTGCGTGTACTGGTTGGAGGACTAGGCCTTTACACGCGTAAGGTGGTGAGAGGCGAGCACTGCCACCTGTCCAGGGAAGGACAACAGAGGTAGTGCGCGCACAATCTTGAGGCTGCATGGCCAGCCTAGAAATAGAAGAGGAAGATGAACGTTAGAGGTAAGCAATTTGCGCCATCTGAAACACACACTCTCTCTCTAACAGCCTTCTTCTTCCTCAAGTGATCTGACTTGATCGTCGGAGGGTCTATCCGGCAAACCACCGCTGGGCAGCTCACCGTTTCTGTGTTGCCAGGTTAGACGCCGTCACGAGAAGCTTGGAGTCCAAGGAGTACGGAAAGCAGAGGATATTTCGCCCCCGTACAATTGGCGCCGTCTGTGGGAATTCTTTGATACTGCACCCTTGTTCTTCGAGCTTCTTCGACCATTTCCATGGCCAACAACGACGAAATTCCACTGTCCGTCGTCGATGGCGTCACACCAGAGTCTGTCCGACGGAGAGAAGGCCCCCCGAATGTCCCAGCCATGGCGGGCTTAGAAACCTCTTCGCGAGGTGCGCGAGACAAACGCGGGAGGAGTACTGATCGCTCGAAGAGTCCAGAGGGCCGTCGGCGGCGGGGGAGTCCCGTGCGCAGCGCCTGGAGCACAAACTCAAAGACCAAGACGCCCTCATTCGCAAGATGGCGGCGGAGATGGAGATGCTGAAACGCCAGATTAAGGGGAAGGGTGTTGCTGGAGAGGGCAACCTCAGTGAGCGCACCCCGTCCCCGCGTTCTAGCAGTCGCCGCCAGGGGAGTACTCATTCTCTCTCCATCACCAGGAACTATGGGGTTGGAGATTCTGACCCAAGAGAGGGCAGATCCCTCACTCGCGACAGCACTTACCGTCCCTCCCGCCCGTCGTCGACGTCGCGATACTCTGTCTCCACCCGTTCCAGAGACCTCAGGGATGTGTTGGAGGAGAGAGCGCGCCGTCGAGAGGCTCAGAGAGTGCCGGCGTTGCAGAGGTTGAGCGTTCCAGTTCGTTGTAGCGAAGAAGTGGTGATGCCGGCGCCCAGGGTGATGGCCCCTGCGCTGGTGGACAAAGAGCTGGCGAGACTAACAGCCACGCCGCTGTCTCCAGAGATCGAGAGTACGTCACTCCCCGCCAGATTCCATCAGCCAAAGTTCACTTTGTACGACGGCAAGACGGATCCGTACATGCACGTGAGTCATTACCGGCAAGTAATGGCTGGCCACCGACGCAATGACGCCCTGATATGCCTCATATTCCCAGCAAGCTTGGAAGAGCTGGGCTTGAAGTGGTTAGAAAGGCTCCCGGAGGGGAGTATCGAGGGGTGGCAGCAACTAGCGGAAGCCTTCGTCACCAGATTCAAAACCAACACTCGAACACCGAAGGAGGTCGACCATCTCCTGGGCGTCAAGATGGAATCTGGAGGTTCATTGAAGGCATACAATGCGAGGTACTGGGAAACTTACAACGAGATCCTCGACTGCCCTACCAATCTGGCGATCACTCAGTACAAGCGGGGTCTCCCAGTCGGACATAGGCTGCGAGATTCGCTCACGATGCACCAGCCCACCACTATGGAGTCCTTGATGCAGCGGATCAATGAGCACATCCGTGTGGAGGAGGATGCCGCCTCTGCGACCGAGAAGGCTAATCCGGTCGCGGCGGACAGAAAGGTGGCAGGGAAAGTTCACTCGGTCGGGCAGGAGGATAACCGCCCAAATGACCGGTCAAAAGATCAACGTCGTGGCCTAAACCGCGATGACAGAAACAAAGGTCGCAGAAACGACCGAGCTGATGCTCCCCGTGACGCAGCGGAAGATGCCAAGAGAAAATTGAAGGCGCGGACTGGAATCACCACGGTCTTTAAAATCCCTATCTACCGCATTTTGAGCGAGATCCGAGGCGAGCCTTTTGTCCGCTGGCCGGCCAAGTTGGGGAGTGCGCAGAGAGGCTTCAATTCAAAATATCGCTGCACCTTCCATGAGGAACGGGGGCACCGAACAGAGGACTGCTTGCCGCTCAAACAACACTTGGAGGAATTAGTGGCGGCCGGGCATCTTGACCAATACATAGATGGGGGTATGAAGGCCGCACCATCAGGACAAACCGAACCAAACGGCCTAGCCGCCCTGGACGCGGCGCCGCAAGGTGTAATCAACGTCATCCATGGCATCATTGAACCGGCCAGGGTCTGCGAGCTGAGAGGGATGATCAAGAAGGCCGAGCACATGAGGGAAGTGCTCTCCGTTCAGCCCGCTGTGAAGAAGGGGAAGACCGAGGAGAAAGACGTCCTTACCTTTTCAAGCAAGGATTTGGAAAGGATCCAGATGCCCCACAATGATGCCCTAGTGGTAACTCTTCGCGTCAAAGACTTTGACATCAAGAGAATCTTGATCGACCAGGGGAGTTCGGTCGAAATTATGTATTATGACGCCTTCAAGCAGATGAAGCTGGAGGACAAGGACTTGGCCCCAGCGACGTCTCCTTTGGTTGGATTCAACTCACAGCCAGAGTGGCCGGTGGGGAAGATCATATTGCCGGTCAAAGCGGGTTCAGTCGTGAAGCAAGTGGAATTCTGGGTGCTCAAGGTCCCATCCACCTACAACTTAATTTTGGGCAGGGGCTGGTTGCACGCCATGCAAGCAGTAGCGTCGACTTACCATCAGGTTTTGCGCTTTCCGGCGCCAACCGGACAAATAGAGGAAGTTTGGGGAGACCAGGTGATGGCAAAACAATGCTTCGTTGCAGTAAATGGCAGCCGAGCAGCCAAGGGGTTCGTCCAGATGATTGAGGGACCCGAGGGAAAGGAGGTCCTTGAAGATGTAGGAAGAAAGGCCGAGGAAAAATCGGTCGAGGATTTGGTGGAAGTGCGCATCGACGAGAACGACCCAACTAAGTTCTTCCTCTTGGGATCATCTTTGTCTAGCGCCGAGCGGTTAGATTATGTCAACTTCTTGACTTCCAATTTGGAGGCTTTTGCGTGGACGCCTTACGATATGCCTGGCGTTGACCCGAGCTTCATTTGCCATCGGTTGAATGTCTTCCCTAATGCACGGCCAGTCATCCAAAGGACACGCCGCTCAGCTCTGCACCATGCCGAGGTAGTGGCAGAAGAAGTGAAGAACTTATTGGAAGCTGGAGCCATAGAAGAGGTGCAATACCCTCGGTGGATATCCAACACGGTGGTGGTTCCGAAGAAGAATGGCAAGTGGCGAGTCTGCGTTGACTACAAGACGGTCAACCGTGCTTGCCCAAAAGATAGCTTTCCCCTCCTCGAATTGACCAGCTGGTGGACTTAACCGCTGGCCATCAGAGGTTTAGCTTCCTGGACGCGTATCGCGGCTACCACCAGATAGCCATGTATAAACCGGACCGAGAGATCACATCGTTCACCACTCCCAGAGGCTTGTATTGCTATAAAGTCATGCCGTTCGGACTGAAAAACGCCGGAGCAACTTTTCAACGGATGGTGACAAAGATGTTCGCCCCACTGCTGGGCCGCACCATGGAGGCCTACATCGACGATATGGTGGTGAAGAGTAAGGAGAAATCTCAGCACCTCTCCGACCTAGCAGAGATGTTTGCTATACTTAAACGCCACAAGCTTCGTTTGAATGCCTCCAAATGCGCCTTCGGAGTCGGCACCGGGAAGTTTCTGGGTTTTCTGGTCACAAACCGAGGGATTGAAGCCGACCCATCACAGATCAAGGCTATACAAGAGCTGGAGCGCCCAAACTCCACGAAGGACGTGCAACATCTTGCCGGGATGGCAGCCGCGCTGAACAGATTTATCAGCCGGTCTTCAGATCGTTGCAGGCCCTTCTTCAAAACTTTGAAGACCAAGTTCTTCTGGGATGACGAATGTGACCGTGCACTGGCAGACTTAAAAGTGTACCTCTCCTCAGCCCCTATCTTAGTCACACCTCAGCCGGGCGAAGAGTTGTATCTCTACTTGGCAGTCTCTCAACATGCGGTGAGCGCCGTCCTAGTCCGCGCTGAAGGCATCCAGCACTTGCCCATTTTCTATGTAAGCAAGACTCTGCTCCCGGCCGAGACGAGATATCTTCCGCTGGAAAAATTAGCGCTGGCCCTGATGATGGCGTCGAGAAAGCTGGCACACTATTTTCATGCCCATACAATAGTTGTGCTAACCGAGTTTCCACTCAAGGTGCTCTTTGAAAAGGCAGACTTTACCGGGAGAATTTTGAAATGGGCCGTGGAATTGGGACAATACGACATCAAGTTCCGCCCGCACCGCAATCAAGGCTCAAGCTCTCGCAGACTTTGTGGCGGAGTTCGCCCCTGGAACGCATCCAGTTTGCCCGGTTGATTTGGCTGGTGCGGATTTAGCACAGCCCATGGATCAGGCAATGGAGACAAGTGTTGGCTCACAAGTGAAAGAAGGGCAAAAGGCGACCGAACTAGCGAAGCCGGGTAACTCATTGGAAGACGGACTCAACCGGGACAAGGAAAGAGACCCGAATGAGCCGATCAGAGACTTGGAATTGAGAGGCTCCCAGAACCCTTCTGATTGCTGGAAGCTGTTCATTGGCGAGATGTGGAAGCTCTTCGTCGATGGGGCATCCAACAGGCATGGGGCCGGGCTGGGTATCGTACTGACTTCACCGGACGGGCTGATCATCGAGCAAGCAATTACGCTCGGCTTCCCAGCATCCAACAACGAGGCGGAGTATGAAGCCCTCCTTGCCGGACTAAGAAGCGCATTGAGAATGAAAGCGTCAGCCCTTATGGTATTCAGCGATTCCAAGCTGGTGGTCAATCAAGTCTCAGGGGAGTATGAGGCCCGGGATGAGCGAATGGCGAAGTATCAGGCGCTGGTGCGCAGAGATCAAGAAGTTCGACGCCATAAGAGTGGAACAAATCAACCGCGAAGAAAACAACACGGCTGATGAATTGGCCGGACTTGCTTCTACTCAGACAGCTTTTCCTAACCCCTTGATGATAGAATTCTTACCTCGGCCAAGTATTGAGGAACCGGAAGCGACCGAGGTACTCTGCACCGACTTGGGACCTTCCTGGATGGATCCCATCATCGCCTTCCTAAAAGATAGAGTTCTACCGGAAGAAAAGAAGGCGGCCAACAAGATCCGGGCCAAGTCAGAGCGGTTTTGGCTCTCCCCGTCCGGAGCCTTGTATAAGAAGTCTTTTACCGGGCCGTATCTGAAGTGTGTCCACCCCGCCAAGGTGGAAGCTTTTCTCTATGAGATCCATGAAGGCATCTGCGGCAGCCATACTGGGGGCAGATCTTTGGCTTACCGAGCAATTTCCCAGGTTATTGGTGGCCGTGCATGCAGGCAGACGCGCAGAAATACGTTCGCAGGTGTGAAAAGTGTCAGAAGTTCGCTCACCAGATCCACCAGCCAACTAGAGAATTGCTCCCCCTTACAAGTCCTTGGCCGTTCGCGTTTTGGGGGTTGGATATTGTTGGACCACTCCCAGCAGCACCGGGCAATCGCAAATTCTTCATCGTTGCCACTGACTACTTCACCAAGTGGGTTGAGGCCGAGCCACTGGCGACCATAAAGGAAAAGGATGTGAAGAAGTTTGTCTGGCAAAATGTTATCACTCGCTTCGGTATACCCAAGGCCCTCATCTCGGATAATGGCACTCAATTCGATGGGAAACTCTTTCGCGGATTTTGCGAAGAGCTGAAGATCGAATTCTACAATTCAACGCCGGCCTATCCTCAGTCAAATGGTCAAGCAGAGGCCTCAAACAAGACCATCCTGGACGGGCTGAAGAAGCGGCTTGAGAAGGCCAAGGGGAAGTGGGCTGAAGAACTCCCTAATGTACTCTGGGCGTACCACACTACGCCAAGATGGTCGACCGAAGAGACTCCGTTTGCCTTGGCCTATGGCATGGAAGCCGTTATCCCGCTGGAAATTGGCATGCCAACCATCCGGTCTGAAAGCTTCCAGCCAGATTTGAACAATGAAGCAGTGGCATTGGAGCTAGACCTTGCCGAGGAAAGGAGGGAACGGGCACTAATCCACATAGCGGCCTATCAGCAAGAACTCTCCAAGAAATACAACAAGGCTGTGCACTCCAGGTTGTTCAAGATCGGGGACTGGGTCTTAAGAAAAGTGCTGGGCAACACGGTGGTCCCTGGCGAAGGAAAGCTCGGTGCAAATTGGGAAGGACCATACAAGGTGACTGGTCTCACTGCAAAGAGGCATACCATCTGGAAGATTTAGATGGCAAAGCTGTCCCCAGACCGTGGAATGCAGCCAACCTTAAGATTTTTTACTTTTAAGATGTAATTGCTGTTATTACTTAGCTTTCTAGACCTTTAGCCTTCTGGCATTTGATGTAAGGATAGCACTGCTTTTTGTAATGAAAAATAGCCCTCTTGTTGTTTTGTATCACATCTTTTTGTACAATGACACCGCAAGGATACAAGGCCACTATGGATGCTAGGGGCAAAGAGACCGACCTGAATGGGACCGGACTGATTTTCTCTCGCCGGTATAGAAGCGGACCGCACAAACAGTTGGTGTATTGTCCAGCGAAATGATTGGCGTATGGTCCAATTCACATAAGGGCCGAGCTGGTTTTTTGCTCGCCCAATTGGGATGTTGGCGTCATGACCAACTTAAATGAAATATTGGTGTTTTGCCCAATGTTAAGGCCGAGCTGATTTTGCTCGGCCAAAACGAAATGTTGGTGTTTTGTCCAACCAATAATAGCCGAGCTGACTTTGCTCGGCCAAGCGATATGTTGGTGCCTTGTCCAACTTACAAGAAACCGAGCTGACTTTGCTCGGAGAAAAGAAATGTTGACGTTCTATCGAACTCCAAGGCCAAGCTGATTTTGCTCGGCTATGTCGGAATATTGGTGTTTTGTCCAATATACATACCGAGCTGGTTTTGCTCGGCCGAAGTGAAATGTTGGTGATCTGTCCAATTTCCTTCAGGGCCGAGCTGGTTTTTGCCCGCCAGAACGGCAGAGGTAATTTTGCCCGGCGAGCTGATTTTGCTTGGCCGAATGAAAATTTTTGGGTTCATTCGAAAAATCAAAGAACCGAGCTGCCAGTTGTGATTCGCGAACATTTTAGTTGAAGAAATTCTAATTTTAGATTGGCATGTTGCGCGGCGTAGCCGACCTACTAGTTGTGATGCATTAAAGTTTGAATCAAGAAATTTTGCACTTTGCAACCGAACAGAAAGAGAAGATAAACGAGCAAAAAGTTAAAATTTCATTGATCAAGGAAATTGCATTACAAAATGTGGGGCCTAGCCCGGTTACATTCAAAAAAGAAAGACAGAAAACAAAAAACAAAAGCAAGGAAAATAGAAAGGAACATCTTCAATCCAATTCCAGGTCGACCGTCTGCTCGGCGACCTCCGCAGTGTGCTCAGGCAAGCCTTCTTCTGCCTCATCGCCAGCGCCCTCCACCGCGGCAACCTCCCGATCGGCCACTTGATCTTCCGCATCTTGAGATGCTTCAGGAGAAGTTTGCTCGGCTTCTGCCTCGGCTTCCTTTTTGGCCTCCTCTATGAGCCTCTTCTGCGCGGCGGTCGCATAAGCCTGCATATAGTGCGGTATGAAGGCAGCAGGTGGATTCAGGAACATATCAGCGTCTTGACCAAGGCCAACTTTCTCCACGGCAGCTTTCCAACCGCACTGGAAAAAGATGTCCTTGGTCGCCTACACTTGCCGTTCATACGTTTTCTCGCCTTGAGCATAGCCCCTGTCTTCGGCGTCGTCAACCGCCTTATCTTTCTTCTCCTTATGGGCATCGCGCAATTTCCTAGCTCGGCAAGGTACCGGGCCTTCGTTGACTTCACGGCCCGCTGTTTGTCCGCTTCAGCTCGGTCAACCTTCTGGCTCAGGTTATCTCGCTCGGCCACAACTGCCTCCTGCGCGGCCTTCAGCTTCGCTATCTTGGCCGCTTGGGTCTTGTTCTCAGCTATGGCCTCGCGCAGACTCTGCCGCACGGCGATCATGCACTCATGGGCGAGATAGTTCTTTTGCGCGGCCTGCAAACAAATGAAAGATTGTGAGTATTCAGAAAACCGAGCAATAACTTGAAGAAGGGAGTGGAGAACTTACCAACACGATCGATTAGCTGTTGAGCGAAGCACCTTCAGGTCGTACAGCTCGTCGTGCTTCTTCATGTCGACAGGAAGGATTAGCCCCTTGGTCATGTTGAAACCGAGAAAATAATTCTTGTCTGCATACACTGAATCGGCCGCAGAGACTGCCCGGCCCTTGTACTTGATCTCGGGCACCAGACCGGGGGGGAGGTTGGGCTCTTGGATGGCCCGGTTGGTTGTTGCTCGGTCCGGTCCCCCAGCTCGGTGGAGGCCTGTTCAATGGAGTCCTCATCAACAAGGTGCTGCTCTGCTTGGTCTTTCCTCGGTCGCTTCTTCGACCGGCCAGCTGGTTGTTCGCTGGCAAGAGCCAGCACAGCCCCTTCCTTTTGCCCGGCTGGAGTGGAAGATGTTCCCCCGGTTGCTTCCGGTGGTTGGGACTCGCTTTCCTCACCGGTGATCATGGACTTGATTGCCCGGATTTTCGCCATTTCTTGCTCGGCAGTGAGAGGAACAAGTCTGATCGGCGGAAGATTTGGGTCAGGTTCTGGGGAAGGAGCACGGAGGAAGTCGGTAACCCGGCTTTTGCGCGGCGCTTTGTAGTTGTAGGTCGGTTCAAAGCCGAGCAGCTTTGGTGACTCTCTTTCTTTTTCTGGATGGCGTAGTAAGACTCTTATGGCCTCTTGGTTAGCCCGATGGTAGTCTTCCGCTAAGTGCTTGTAATTTGCAAATAGAAGAAGTGTTAGACCGGCACATAGAGAGACTCATGCAGAAAGAAAATAGTGCGGTTAGCCAAGCTACTCACCAGCACTGCCAAAATCTTTCTTAATATACCAGCCCGGTATGGGCGCCTCGGTGTCCTCATAATTACCGGACACCCACAAGAAGTCGTCATCATTGGTCTCCTTGTCCGGGTTGCCCTCGATGAGTTTTGCTCGGCTCTTCTTTACTTTTAGATACTAGCAAAACCCATCTTTATTTTTACTAAGGCTGTACTGGTGGAATATTTCAGCAAGACCGAGATTCAGAGCTTGATTATAGCTTCAGAAGGAACGAGAACGGGTGTAGAGGAAACGGAGAGGCAACAATGACAGTAATGGCAGAGGTTCGAGGGTTTTGAGAGCAAGGGTTTTGGGGCTTGAAAGAAGAGATGAACAGTAAGAGGCAATGATGACCCTTCGTTTAGTGTTTAAAGAGGGGGGAAAACCCAAACGGCGGCAGCCGTTTGAATTTTGCGCGTGGAAGACAGCTGGGTTGTACGGCCCAATGGCGTGAGGCCACGTGGCATTGAGAGCGCGGCTGTCAGTACGGCTGTACGACCCTTGGCAGGACTACTGAAGCAATGGCTGACCAAATGGGATAGCTCGGCAACGGATTTGATGCCAATTACGCTCGGCTTGTACTGGAGCAACTCGGGGACCGTTAGCTCGGTCATGTTGGTAACCCCAATCACGATTAGCTCGGATAGGATTAAGGGGCAATTGAGAGGGGAGATTTGCACCGGTTAGTACGGCTGAGCTACGGTAACACGAATCGTGACAAACCGCACGGCGCCGAGCTGTTTTCTCTCCTGACACGGCCCTTCGCTCTGTTTTGCATGGCCGAAGAGGTTGGCCGACCAGGCACGATCTAAGGCCTGACCGAGCTGTGACCAGACGCTTGGCAGGGCACACGGTGACGTGTGACAATTGAGCTAAGGGTAGCCCGAGCTAGACTGATTACGGGGCGAGGACCGGCATGCCTCTAACCGGTTAGCCGAGATGGACGGACTTCATATAACCAAGAATGAAGGTAGGATGGGGGGAGGTCGGTATGCCTCACAACCGATCAATCAGGATGGACCGACCAAGAGTAGCTCGGCCATGTGAATCAGACTTTCGCTTCTTCCCCGAGGAATAGGTCGGCGAGACACAGCCCGGTTGTGCTGCTTGTGGTGGCAACTCTCCACAAGGGCTAGGCCGGTCGTGGTACTCCGGTTAGGTGTGCCACCTGGGCTAATGGCGTTAGGGAGAGGACATCTGCTCCAAGCACGCGTCAATACCGTTGGGCAGTTCTGCGTATACTAGTTGGAGGACTAGGCCTTTACATGCGTAAGGTGGTGAGAGGCGAGCACTGCCACCTGTCCAGGGAAGGACAGCAGAGGTAGTGCGCGCACAATCTTGAGGCTGCATGGCCAGCCTAGAAATAGGAGAGGAAGATGAACGTTAGAGGTAAGCAATTTGCGCCATTTGAAACACACTCTCTCTCTCTAACAGCCTTCTTCTTCCTCAAGTGATCTGACTTTATCGTCGGAGGGTCTATCCGGCAAACCACCACCGGGCAGCTCACCGTTTCTGTATTGCCAAGTTAGACGCCGTCACGAGAAGCTTGGAGTCCAAGGAGTACGGAAAGCAGAGGATATTTCGCCCCCGTACAAAAACTATGTTTTTAGTGTTTATTTTTTTTAAACTAATTACTATATATTTTTTAAAAATATTATAAAAATAAACAACATATAACCAGCATAAGAAGTGTGAGCGACAATATTCGATGCTGCCCGAGCAGTGCCCACATGGTATCTAGTCATGCCCAATGGCCACTTCGGCCAGCCCACACATAAACGTGCGTGTGCAGGACTTTTATTATTAAACCAAACGTGGGCCTTGTGTGGATTTTAATAATTTTTTGAATTTTTAGTTAAAATATGAGGTAAAAAAAATTAGTATATTTAGAATAGTTTTTTAATTTTTTACGAAAAGATATGTAAAAGTAGAGAGAAAATATAATCTTTAATTTTTTTGTATAAGTTGTTGGCTTTTTAGTTAGCCTCCGTTTGGGAAGCAAGTTGACTTTTTGACTTTTTGATTTTTTTGGCTATTTTAGCATGGGCTAAAAAACTTGGTTTATGAAGGGCTTTTTGGCTTTTTTGACTTTTTTGTGAGAGAAGAGTGTAATGATTATGGGTTGGATGTGATATTTTGTTTGTTGTGGCTAAAATAGCCTTTTTTTGTGGCTATTTTAGCTACAAACCAACTTGCCAAACAACACCTAAGACTTTTTGACTTTTAGGCTAAAAAATGATGTTGTCAAACGAGACTATAGTATATTATATGCATCTTATAAGTATAAAAAAAAAAAAAAAATTAACATAATTTATACTTTCTGAGTCATAACTAAATTTTAAAAAAAAAAAATCATAATCAAATATCTCAAAATAATGTCATAATTAAAGAAAAAAATTGATCATAACTAATAATACATATGATATAAAATGTGTATAATAGAATTCTTCATTTCTTGTACACAAATAAAATATGCATCTCTTGTACATATAGATAAAACTCACAATTACCTCCCTTGAAGTTTTAATAATTACAGAGATCTCCCACATGGTTAAAATAATTGTAGTAATATCTCTTACTTTTGAAACTATTATCAGGATTTTCCCACTATTAGGCTATTTAACAAAATTTGCTAATTTCATAGGTTATAGTACAAAAAATGAGGAAATTACCTATTAGTTACCTTAACTATTCAAATGATAAATTGTACTCACATCTCTTAAGGTTTTGTATATATATAATTATCAAAGATCCATACATATTTTAGCATTATTTAATAAAACTCTTAAATTTCATGCAATATTTAACAAAACTCTTAAATTGTTAAGACATTATTAAATCATTTAATAAATAAATAAAACTTAATTTTCATTGATAAAATACTTAAAAATAAACAATATCTCTAAAATTAATGTTATATAACGTCTTAATAATTTATATAAGGCTTATTCCATACTACATAATTAACATAAAATTTATCATTTTAAGTAATGCATTTATTATTATTATTTTTTTAAGTTAAAATAAATGGATTTATTTTTTTTACAACAATTTGAATTACTTATTTATCAATTATATATTATTCACAAATTTTAATTTTTGTCTTTGAGTTATTAAACTTCTAGTTGATGTATATTTTTTTAAAAAATAGGTTAATATTTCTTACATGATTAAAAAAAAATTAAAAATATAGAAGTAAAAAAATTATAATCACCTAACAATAAATTAAAATTAGTTGATAGGGAATGAAGGACCAATAAATCATTTTAAAATAATAAACAATTCAAATAATTTATCATTAATTTCTTGCTCCTAAAATTAAAATTAATCTTTACTTGAATGGAAAAATTATTTGAGTATAATAAAATACTCAATTAATTTGTTATGTATGATTCTTAAAATCTATTTGTCCATCTTTATTTATCTCATTTAAATTATTTTTATTAAATTAAATCTTAAAATTAATTTCTTACCTTCATTAATGGTTGAATTTTTATTTTATTTTTTGTATATGAAAGTTTAAAAATTTGTTGTGGAAAAACATAGTCAATAAATTACATTTATATTTTTGAAACAGTTATGAAAAATAAATAATAATTTCATATATATATATATATATCTAATAGGATAAATCAAAATTTAGAGCATTTAGGTTTAAGATTAATATTGATAAGTTTGGTATAATTGTCAGAAACCTTAACAGAGGTAAGATTTTTTTTTTTTTACTTTTATATTTATTTTTATTTTTAATTTTTTTTAATCATGTAATAACTATTAACTTACACTTTTTTAATGCATCGACTAGAAGTTTAATGATTTAAAGATAAAAATTAAAATTTGAGTATAATATATGATTAAAAAAAGATAAAATATATATATACATTTTTTTACATATGAATAAATTAGTAATGCAAATTACTGGAAAAAAATTCATGAATTTCAATTTAAAAAATAAAATAAAATAATAAATACATTATTTAAAATGATAAATTTTATGTTGTTTATGTAGTATGAAATAAGTCTTATATTAAATTATTAGAATGTTAGCTAACACTAATTTTAGAGAGATTATTTATTTTTAAGTATTGTATCAATGAAATTTTTTATTTTTCCATTAAATGTTTTAATAATGTCTTCACAATTTAAGGTTTTATTTAATATGTCATGGAATTTAAGAATTTTATTAAATAATGCTAAAATATATATGTATTTTTGATAATATATATGCAAAACCTTAACGGAGACAAGTCTAATTTACACGTGTTGATAATCAATGAGTTGGTTTATGGGTATATTATCTTTTCACGTGCAAATCAAAAGGTAATATGGTCATTTTCACACCTAATTAATGTCGTTTGTACGAACTTAACAGATTGAGAGAATCTTAATAATAGTTTCAAAAGTAAAGGAGATTAGTGTAATTATTGAAACTATATGAGAGGTTCCTGTAATTGTCAAAAATCTCAGGAATGTAAGTATAATTTACCCAAACATTGTTTTAATGTTTTAGAAATAAAATTACCATTTTAAGTCTCCACAGATTATCACTACTATTATTATACTTTCAAAATATTTGTAGTTTACAAATATCTAAAATGTAAACAAATGGAAAAAAGAGATTTAAAAAAACACCACCTAAATTTTTTTAGGATAAATTACAAATACATCCCCTGAGATTTGTTTAAAATACAGATTGCAATCTGTGATTTGAAAAATTACAAATATCCCTTTAATAAAAAAATTTATTTAACATAATTAAGTAAAAAAATAAAATTCATAATTGCTCTCCTATATAGTAATAAAATTACTTAAATTATTAATTAAAACATATTTTTAATATCATTAAAAACTGTTAATTGACTTGATGATGTATTAGAAACATCAGGGGATGGAATGTAATTTTTAAAATTATAGAAGTGATTCGTATTTTAATCAAATCTTAGAGAGTATATTTATAATTTATCTACTTTTTAAGGGATATTTACCAATAAATCCTATTTCACAAACAGTTTTACCGATTGGTCCTAAGGTTATTTCTATTGTTCTGATTAGTCCTATTAGTGGAGAAATATCTTACCAATTGATCCTATTTCCTTTGTTTAGTAACATTGAGTGGTCAATTATACCCTTCCGTGTGTATGTTACGTGACATACATCATTCCAAGGCAAAAAGCATAAAAAGCCTTAGTGTACTTTGTTGATGTGTGGCACCCATTATGTGTGTCACGTGACACTCTAAGGCAAAAAGCATAAAGAGCCTTAGTGTACTTTGTTGATGTGTGACACCCATTGTGTGTGTCACGTCCATTGTGTGTGTTACGTGACACTCCAAGGCAAAAAGCATAAAGAGCCTTAGTGTACTTTGTTGATGTGTGGCACCTATTGTGTGTGTCACGTGGAAAAAAAGCATAAAGAGCTTTAGTGTACTTTGTTGATGTGTGACACCCATTGTGTGTGTCACGTGACACTCCAAGACAAAAAGCATAAAGAGCCTTAGTGTACTTTGTTGATGTGTGTCACCCATTGTGTGTGTCACGTGACATACTCTCATAAAGAGCATGCATCTAATAACATCTAAATGAGGGCATTAAGGTCCCTCAAAATATCCAAGGACTAAACGGTTTATTAGAAAAAATTGGGACCAATTGATTCATAAGTTAACATTTGGGATTTATTGGTAAATCTCCCTTTTTTTAATAATAATTTTATTATTTGAAAAGATTATTTGTCAACTCCATCTTACAAATGCGGAAAGGAAAGAATAGATCACCAAGCCAATGGTCCCACGTAAGACCCATGTAAGTCATGAGTCGCGACTCACGACCCACGGGTTCGAGGTAGGCCCAACATGCCACATCGCATCATATCATACTCCCCAACCAGTTTGCCCCAAAATGGCCCACTCATAAAACTAATTCGTGCGGCAATGTTGTTTCTGAAATGCCTGTAATTGGATGAGTTCAAGCTACATGTCCATTTAAGTTTAATCCAATCTTTTAGCACAAATAATGTGATACAAATTTGATGAAATAATTAGAACATAATTTTTTTTATAATAATTTTCATCAAATTTGATTTTGATAAAATAAATAAATAAATGGAAGATTGGAGTTGTAGGTATTCCAATTTGGTTTCTTGGAATTATGACATATTTTGAGAAGTGGGTTAAAAGTCACTTCTTAACTTTTTACTCATTTTTTGTCACATCATTTCTCACATTTTTTACACGCTTTTTAAAAAAAAATATAAAAGAAACTAAAAAACTAACTTTTTAACAATCTTCCCCAAATAACCCTATATTCTTAATAGAGAAAATTACACTAACAGTCCTTATAATTTGGGACTCATGTCACTTTGATCATTGACTTTTCAATTGTGATACGTTTGACCTTGAATTTTGAATCTTGTTCCAAATAAGGACAATTGAAAATGCCATTATTTAATTTCAAGGGCAAAATCGTCAATTTAATAAAATATAAACTAATTTGACAAAAATAAATGTCAACAAAATATTTTTAATTTTTTTTAAATTTTTTTTATCCACCAATGATAAAATTATGTAAAATTGATAAAAATTACATGATTAATTTTTAAAAATTAATTTTACATGATCATCATCCAACCACATAATAAAAATTAATTTGGTAAAAAAATAAATAAATGTCTAAAAGATTTATCAATTTTACATAATTTTATTTTTAGTGGGTAGAAATAATTTTTAAAAATTCAAAAATATTTGTTTGACATTTATTTTTGTCAAATTAGTTTATATTTTATCAAATTGACGATTTTACCCTTGAAAAATCTAACTATATATTCAATTGTCCTTATTTGAAAAAAGATTCAAAATTTAAGGTCAAATATGTCATAATTAAAAAGTCAAGGATCAAAGTGAGACAAGCCTCCAAACTATAGGGACTATTAATGTAATTCACCCTAATTTATATATTCTTTTAGAATTACATTAAAAAATATTTTGTTGACTAAAAATAAGCAAAGTTGGTTTGAGTAGTCATTTAGCAAAAATTTTTGTAGTTGGCTTTTTTAATTGAGATTTTTTTAGGTCTCGTTTGGTAATGTTATTTTTTAGTTTAAAAATTAAAAAGTTATAAAAAAAAAAAAAAAGTCAACAATTTATATCAAAAAGTTAAAGTTTTTTTTTTTTTTTACTTTTTATATATCTTTTCGTAAAAAGTCGAAAAGTCATATTAGTTTTTTTTATATTGTATTTTAGCAAAAAAATCAAAAAGTTACTAAAAAAACCTGTTCTCAATCCCAAATAAGGCCTGGGACTAAAAAGTTTGTTTTAGTTGACTTTTTTGGCTTTTTTTAACTTTTGCGATAGAAAAAATGAAATGATTATGATTTGGATATGAGATTTTGCCTTATTAATTTATTTAACCTATTTTGTCTTTTGCGTATTTTTAGTCCAAAAAACCCTAGCCAAACGAAGCCTTAATAACTTTTTAACTTTCTATGAAAATACGTATAAATCAATAAATAAAGAGATGATGTGATAACTTGTAATAAGTTAATAAACAGCCTATTTAGGTGGCTGCCAAACTATCTATATATTAATACTTAAAAAACTAATTAGTTTGGCAAATTAGTTTTTGTAACTTTTTCAAGTTGACTTTAAAAAAAAAATATTTATAAATTAGAATTACATTCCCAAGGTTAATCTAAAATACATTTCTTCTTTGGGGTCTAAAAAAATACATTTAACTCCTTAACGTTTCAAATTACATAGCAAATACTCTTTCCGTGCTAGTCAATTGGTAGGTCTATTAATTGATTTTGCTGAGATTAACAAATTTATATCTTAAAATATCTAGGAAAAATTATTTATAAGTCCTATTAGGAAGACTTATGCTACATATGGTCCTACTAAAAAAACTTATATTCCCATAAGTCATGTGGGAAGTTTGTTGACACATTTACCCTAAATATTAGTTATTAATATCATAAATAATAGTAAAACCATATATAGGAAATTGAATGTTACCATAGATCATCTCTATATAAACGTAATGTAACATGACACCTACATAAACGTAACGTGACACCTATACGTAACGTGACACCTACATAAACGTAACGTAACACCTATGATCTATGATAACATGCAATTTCCTATAAGAAATTGCATGTTACCATAGATCATATCTACATAAACGTAACGTAATGTAACGTGACACGTATGATCTATGGCAACATTCAATTTCCTATATAAGAAATTGAATATTGTCATAGATCATATCTACATAAACGTAACGTAACGTGATACCTACATAAACGTAATGTGACACCTATGATCTATGACAACATTCAATTTCCTATATTCCTATAGGAAATTGAATGTTACCATAGATCTGTTGGCTACATATTTTGTAAAGCCAAATCATAGTTTGACACGTGGCAGATTAAGGGTATTATGGGAAGAAAATTCAAGTCCTCGATCCTGATTGAACACGTGGCAATGAACATTGGTTCTTACGTGATCTGAGTAGCACTAGATCAGTAAAGAGATACAAAGTGACGTGGCTTCAACGGTTACTCATATTCAAATTCAAATACAGGAGGGAAGCTCAACTGCAAGAGATGGCGTAGTGGGACTACTTCTAAGGCAGCATGATCAGCGATCATGGAGGAGCAATTCGACAGTCTGAAGTGCAGTTCGAAGGTCATCTTTGACAAGTATAAATAGCAGGGAAGCCCTCAGAAAAAGCCCCAGACTCAGATCATACAAACCAGTCTTTACTTCATATTTTCCTTTCCAGTTTTACATTTCTTGTTCTTTAAATACCTGCACTTTAATACCAGCACTGCACTTCGATTTATAGGAGTAGTTTCAAGTAGATTCAAGTAAACTGTCGCTGTAAACCTCTTCGAGGCTGAGTTTGGACTATTGTAAGTGTTCATTTTTAATGAAATACTTCGATTATTCTTCATATTAACTGTTATTTCTCTTAAATTCTCCTAAGTCAAGCCACCAGTAAAAGTCCTCTTCATTGAGGCTGAAAGAACTAAAACACAATCGTCTGATAATTGGTTGGCAATTATAAATTCTGTAAGGACTGATTGATCCTTGCTGGCACGCTCGCATTTACAAAATTACCCTTCGAAAAGCCAAAAAGCCAACATATATTTTTGGCACGCCCAGTGGGACTTGTTAAAATGGCTAGACGAAGACGACAAGGAGAAAATGAACGCCTGGAAGAAGGCGTAGAAGGAGAGTAGAGATACCTAATCCAGAGGAGAATGTGGTAACACATCCTATGGAGACTCCTATGCTATCAGAACCTTTGGTCGAACAGACCAGTACTTCTGCACAAGAACCATATGTTCATAATATTGGACGAAACCAAGGAATTGGACCATCCACCGTTCCATCTACTCAGCCAACAAATCCATGGGATGGCTTGGTAGATGCTATGGGACAACAATTAATGAACACAATGGAAAGGTGGGCAACATCCTTTTTGGATCAAATGAATAACCACCAACCAACAAATACAAGACACACAGAGGAAATTTTAAATGTCCCTCAGCAAAGATTGGCTAGAGAAAAACAGCTTATGCAGGTTAATGGACAATTTACTGGTCAGACTAGTACTCAGAACTATGAAAGACCATCGCCTCAGTCTTGGTATGAACCCATTTCAAGGCCTGTAGTAGGCCAAAATGCCTCAGTATTTAACAGTGAAGCCACACAAGTTGGTGGATCTGGCCAAGTACAAGAAACTGGCATAAGAATGGTTACAAATCCCATGTTCGAAGCCATACCTGGCACTAGGGGGTATAATAACCCCTTATTCGAATTTATACCCGGGGGGTTGGAGGGTTTTCCCACAAATGGAAGGGACACAACGCCTGTCCCAGCACCTTTTGCAGGCCCTTTCGCAGGACAGCCTCAAAGGGGTTACCCATTCCCTCAACAGCAACCTGCACCACAGGGGCAACCAGTCCAAAATATACCACCTTTTGGACCAAGAGGACCACAGGCACAAGTTTGTCCACTAAACCCTGTGTTTGTCCCTCCAGTAGTGGTTCAGCAAGCCCAAAATATGGTCCCTAGGGATCAAATTGCTGATATTGTTAGGGAGATGTGTGGACCGATGGCTCGGGGGGTCCAGACTCCTGTATACAGAAAACCGTACCCAAAATGGGTAGATAGGGTACATGAATACCCAAGAGGATTCAGAATACCAGATTTTACCCTATTCTATGGAACTGGAAATCAATCAACAGTAGAGCATATTGCCAGATTCGCTGCTCAATGTGGTGAATTCACTAATCATGATTACATAAAACTGAGATTATTTCCAAACTCTTTAACTGGGGGAGCATTTGTATGGTATATCAACCTTACACCTGGCTCCATTCAAACTTGGCAACAAATGGAAGAGGCATTTCATGCCCAATTCTTCCAATCAGAGCCAGAGGTGTCCATGGCAGACTTGGCAAGATTGAGTCAAAGGCCTGAAGAAAAGGCTACTCAGTTCATTGCCAGATTTAAAAGGGCTCGAAATAAATGTAGAGTCATCCTTCCAGAGCCAGAATTTGTAAGATTGGCTCAAAACGGTTTAGAGTTCAGGCTTCGAAAGAAGTTTGACTCAACTGAATTCAGGGATTTGGTCGAACTAACCTATAAGGTGTCTCGATATGAAGCATTACTAGAAGAAGAACAAGATCGAAACAATGCTCCGTATAAAACATATTATAGAGATCCCAATTATGAGATCGATGCAGCAGAGATTGTGGGCAAAGAACCCGTAATCTGTGAAGCATTAATTCATAAGGATACAACCATCGACCAACAGTTTAAAAAGAAAGACTTTCACAGAAAGTACTCTTTCGATTTAACAAAAACAGATGACATTTTTGATCATTTGCTTGCAGCCAATTTCCTTAAGTTACCAAAAGGGTAAAACTGCCGTCTCTTGATGAACTTAAAGGAAAAGTATACTGTAAATGGCATAATTCTTGGTCTCACTCGACTAAAAACTGCATTGTTTTTCAAGACAGGATCCAAGAGCAAATCCGGAAAGGAAGTCTGAAGTTCCCAGCCAAAACAGAAAAAGCCATGGGAATTGACAGCAACCCGTTTCCAGAAGTTGGAGAAAGCGCGGCTAATGTGGTTGTACCAAACTTTCAGAATCTATCTCTGCAGGAATTGGAAGAGGTCAATGTGCAAATGCATATTGCCAACCAGACAGCTGCCAAGAAGGAGACTAGAAACCCGCCAGTTGTTGGACAAGGTTTCTCACATCAGAAGGAACACTCTGATGAAGAAGTACTGGATGACGATTCCTTGGAAGCTGCTGTAATGCAAAGGATGTGTCCCAGATGCAGACTAAACTACAAATGGTTGAAGGGGCTTCCAATTGATGGGAAGCAATACTATAGGGATGTTCAGAGACGCCCTAAGTCAACCAATGCTTACAACAAAAGGCTGTATCCGGCTAGTGATAGGCAGCGACCATTAGTGGTTGAGCCTGCAGTAGACAGAATGCGTGATAAAGGCAAGAGGCCCTTGCATGAATCTAGGCCACCTAACTACTACAGAATGGAGAGCAGCCATTCCGAAAGAAGATTGGAGAGGAGTTCAGGTTATGAGACTAAAGCCAGAGATTGGCCCCCCAGACCAACCTCACACAGAACAGAAAATGGCCACCTCCATCAAAGGCCAGAATCAAGCTCGAAGCATGCGATCAGAACCAAGCACTTACCTCCAAGGCCAGTTTCGAAGATGGCTTCGAAGGTGGAAAAGGGTGATTCGATATCTGAATCAGTAAGCTCTTGGGTACCTGGAGTTCCAGATTGGTTTGTAATGCAAAACAAACCTAGGGAATTGTCTGCCAGGAGAGATGTTGGAATCACATGAAGGATGGTCAAACCTCCTTTGGTGGCTCCGAACAACTGGGTATTGCTGAAACACCCAAAGATAAAGGAACCAAATATGGTTCCAGTTATTTCCAGATCACAAAGGAGGAAGATTCAGCGTAGGTACACCCAGTACCAGCAAGATCTGAAAGAAAGTGGAGAGAGTTCTTCACAGGACAAAACAGAAGGAAAGAAAACTTCGAAGTCAGATCATGCTCCAAAACCGACTCTACAAAGTAAAGTGGTTTGTAGCAGAGAACAATTGGCCCAAGTTCATTCAGAATTAAAGGCCAGGGAGAAGTCTAGTTTGGCAGGGCTGGAGAGGGCTCTGATGGAAAGTGATAGTGAAACGGAAGAAGAGATTGGCGTGAGCCAAAAGAAGGAAATGGCAGAATAAGAAATGTTCGAAGCCTTCATGGCTGAACAAACATTTTTGACTGAAGAACCAGTTGAGAAGGATCCTTCGAAGGGATCAGTTATCAATGAAATACTAGAATGCAGCATGGAGGATGCTGCTAAAGACACTGAGCAAGGTAGCCAAGAAGGAAAGAAGGTACAGCCAGCCATCCAGTTTGGCTCATTTCCCCCTGTATCAGTCAACATGGTACACATACTACCTCATGAATTCCAGGCTGAAAATGAGGATCAAGGTGACCAAGACATGGATCCAATTCCTGTCTCTAGCGAGGAGTCACAAGTGAGTATGGTACAGATGCTCCTGAAATGGCTACTCCAATGGAAACTGAGTGTGAAAGCGAGGAAGAGGTGAGCATCAACCTCTCATATCCTTTTGAATACCCCTCAAATTCCATGACCCAACATGTCAAGCCTTTGTACATCAAGGCTTTCTTTGATGGGATACAGCTAAACCGAGTCCTAATAGACAATGGGGCAGCGGTAAACTTATTACCAAATCTTCTTTGAAGGATCATACCACTCTTGCCACTCCGGTCTCATCGTGGGCCAACATCGGTGGGGACGATTGATTCTCCAGCTCCTCCAATCAAGACCACCTTCATATAGGAGACATTGGTTTTCTAGACGAGGGTACAGAGCTGGGAGCTCAATAGGGATTTCCTTGAAGATTGGCCCAAGCACGTAGTCTTGTCGCTCATGACGACGAGGGACAAAGACACGCCCATCAATGGCGCTTTTTCCCCCAGCCTTGTACTTCTCGCACTCCACATCAATGAGCCTTTTCAAGGCTACGGATGAGCTCACACGTTCTATGATTGGTACTTCTGGTGAAGAAGAAGCCATGGATGGTACGTGTTCGAAAAGGAAAGGGGGAAGTAAAGAGAAGTGAAAGATATGAGGGTTTGAATGTTAAAAGAGCAAGTGACTTCAGAAACACGAAGCAAAAAGGGTTTTAAAGAAAAGCTTTTGTGTCTGGAAATATATTGCATAAGTCGTTAAGTATAAAAGTACGAATACGAGGAGCCTCTTCCAATATTGATAGTTTTGGAGGGAAAAAGCATTCCGGATATTGACGCCAGCTTCGAAGTAAGATATTTGGCTTCGAAATGAGATTTTGGCGCCAAAAATCAAATAACAACGGCTTCGAAATACATAAGTCGGCTTCGAAGCGTACTACATAATTGCTAGAATGCTCGAATATTGGTCCACTTCAAAGGGTTTTAAAGACCTGTTTGAGGGTTATTAATCGAAGTAACGACCTTTGAAGCAACTCCTTGGATCCTTTAAGGATGAGCACTGTTCGAAGCATTAAAACCAATTGTTGGTTTCTATATATACAAGAAGGAATTGCTTTTTGAACCTAAAATAGTGTAGATTACTCTTCGAAGCAAAATAGTCAATTTGAAGTTGATTGGCTATATTAACCATGACCATATATATTGGTTATAGTTAGTTTTGAGGAGTAATGTTGTTAAAATTCAAAGCATTAATTCCAGATGATATCAGCCAGAATTGTCAACTATACTCCATAAATTGGAAAAAGACATGTTGGTTTTTTCAGTGTTTCATTAAACAATTGAGTCTAGATTCGAAAGGTGAGATTGTTCAATTCGAAGCTATGAGTTGGCTTTTGAAGACAAAAAGGAAACAGAGGCAAACAATGTCAAATACATAAAGACTTTGTTTGTGTTAAAGCCAAGACAATTACATTGAGTAACCTTATTTGAGTATAAATTCAAGCTCATAAAAATAAGGAATAGAATAAATAACAAGATCATGGAACTTTGTCCAACAATGATCAATGAATATTTGTTCTTTCTTTATTATATCTTCTATCTCCTCTAATGTTGGCTGCATAAGTTGATGTGCTCTCACTTCATAGTAGAGCTCCTCAGCCTTTGTCTCGAAAGCCTCTTCCCTCAAATTTTGTTCCAATTCATCTATAACCAAATCATCCCAATACGCAGAATCTTTATTTTTGAAGTCATCGAAGTCTTCGATGAAGTTTTTTGCTTCGTACTGGGCATGAATTCGGAGAGATGAAAGTTGATCCAAAGATTGGATGGTGGCCTTGGAATTCTGATGCCAGTGGAGGAGTAACGGAAGTTGGTCCAAGAACATGTGAAGTTCTGCTTGGGCAATGGAATTGAGGACATGGCCCCTAGTCAGAATATCACAAGCCCATCGAAAGTTCTTGAGAGGGATGTCATCCTCAAGAACATTGAAGGGTAAGTGAGAGAAAGCCGCAAGCAGAAGTTGAGCTTGTTTCCGCTCAGCTGGAGTGGGAGATGATGGAGGTTTGTAAGGTGGAAAAATTTTGTCCATGGGAAGGGCAAGCCTTAATTTCTCTGTCCAGGAAAGAGTGGGAGGAGAAGAAGGAGTAGATGGTTCTGCTTCAGAAGATGGAGAAGGTGTGGATGCTTCTATTCCAGAAGGTGAAGAAGGAGGGTATGGCACAGGAGCGGAAGGAACAAAGGCATTAATATAGTCGAACCAGTCAGAAGAGCAAATTTTTGCCTTCTTGGCAAAAAATGAAGGAGTATACCCTTGTGATTCTTCCAGATGCCGGGCAGTGTGCATTGTCCTTGTGGGCATAGAGGATGTGTACCAGGCCACAAGCAGATTCTCCTCCAAACTACGTTGAAGGTCAATAGGCACATAAGGATAGACCACAGAGCTTCGAGCGTAAGAAGGAAAATGTAAAGGGTCAGTGAACTCAACAAAATGGTGATTAATTCGTTCCCTCAAGTCCCAGGACTCAGGTGCTGACCAGTTTGTCCATCCGGAAACCCCAGAAGATGAAGAAGTTGTAGCTTCATCCCAAGTAGAGGTTTGTGAAGAAGAACTCCCTAAGTCCATATTTGCAACTTGTTGAAGCAAAGGCTTGAGAGTAGTTCGTTCAAAGTACAAGGGGAGTTTAGAGGAAGAACTTCTTGTATCTGTAAATTTGTAAATCAAAGGATTAAGGGCAATGTGTTCGTAGTCCAAAGGTTGATAATCTGCAAAAGCCTCCATGACCTGCATATAGAAGGGCGGGTAAATGTGGCTAATGAATGCGTGGAGATTCTTTCGAGGGGAAACAGCATTACTCAATGGCTCTTCGTATGCTTGATCAGTAGAGTGAGAAGTTGATTGAGCCATAGTCCATTCGAATGCTGAAGGTATTGGGATGTTCGATAAATTGAGAGTTAATGCAAATGATCATCAAATAGGTGACGGTTGTGTTTCCTGAAGATAGATTCCATGCACATTCCAAAAGCGCGGGAAAAGCTTTTGATCCACTAATATCTCCAAGTATTGGGTATATTAGTGCGGGGGGTAATGTTGGCTACATATTTTGTAAAGCCAAATCATAGTTTGACACGTGGCAGATTAAGGGTATTATGGGAAGAAAATTCAAGTCCTCGGTCCTGATTGAACACGTGGCAATGAACATTGGTTCTTACGTGATCTGAGTAGCACTAGATCAGTAAAGAGATACAAAGTGACGTGGCTTCAACGGTTACTCATATTCAAATTCAAATACAGGAGGGAAGCTCAACTGCAAGAGATGGCGTAGTGGGACTACTTCTAAGGCAGCATGATCAGCGATCATGGAGGAGCAGTTCGACAGTCTGAAGTGCAGTTCGAAGGTCATCTTTGACAAGTATAAATAGCAGGGAAGCCCTCAGAAAAAGCCCCAGACTCAGATCATACAAACCAGTCTTTACTTCATATTTTCCTTTCCAGTTTTACATTTCTTGTTCTTTAAATACCTGCACTTTAATACCAGCACTGCACTTCGATTTATAGGAGTAGTTTCAAGTAGATTCAAGTAGACTGTCGCTGTAAACCTCTTCGAGGCTGAGTTTGGACTATTGTAAGTGTTCATTTTTAATGAAATACTTCGATTATTCTTCATATTAACTGTTATTTCTCTTAAATTCTCCTAAGTCAAGCCACCAGTAAAAGTCCTCTTCATTGAGGCTGAAAGAACTAAAACACAATCGTCTGATAATTGGTTGGCAATTATAAATTCTGTAAGGACTGATTGATCCTTGCTGGCACGCTCGCATTTACAAAATTACCATTCGAAAAGCCAAAAAGCCAACAAGATCATATTTATATGAAACGTAACGTGATACCAACATAAACCAGCAAAATTTTCATATTCAATTTAAAAAAATAAAAATTCATTAAGTTTGCGAAACGTAACGTGACACGTTACGTTACGTTTATGTGGGTGTCACGTTACGTTACGTTTATGTAAGTGTCACGTCACGTTACGTTTATGTAGTATCTTGTAGAATACATTCCTATCTAAATAGTATTTGGGATTCTATAAGAAATTACACAGGACTTAGTCTACCATAAGTGTCTGAAAAAGGACTTATAAATAAGTCTCCATATCTAGGGGAAATATAGATCATATTTATATGAAACGTAATGTGACACCAACATAAATCAGCAACATTTTCACATTCAATTTAAAAAAATAAAAACTCATTAAGTTTGCGAAACGTAACGTGACACGTTACGTAACGTTTATGTAGGTGTCACGTTACGTTTATGTTGGTGTCACGTTATGTTACGTTTATATAGGTGTCAAGTTACATTATATTCATATAAGTGTCATGTTACATTACGTTTATGTAAGTGTCACGTCACGCTACGTTTATGTAGGATCTTGTGGAATACATTCCTATTTAAATAGGACTTGAGACTCTATAAAAAATTACACAGGACTTAACCTACCATAAGTGTCTGAAAAAATATTTATAAATAAGTCTTCCAAATATCTATTTTATTTTCAGTACTCTTTTTCTCTGAAAAAAAAAAAAAGAAAAAAAGAACATTGTAGCTCATCACGTTATTCTTTATCTCTTCTTTCACTGCCTTTGCTTTTCTTCTATCTGTATTTCTGATAATTTGGAGAGGGGGAAGATGTGGCCATCGTGTTGGTTTTCAGTGAGAAATACTAACGAAAAAAATATAAGAAGAAAGAGAAAGAAAAGAAGAGAATGTGAAAGAAATAGATGAATATTTTTTTAAGATATTAATGGGTAATTAAGTAATTTAACTGTTAACGTTCACACAGTTAAAAGTCAAACATTAACCATAGTTTATTTGTAATTTTTTTGAATTATAAAAAAAAAAATTATATTTTAAACAAATTTTAAGAATTGTATTTGTAATTGGGTAAATTACAAACACACCTTCTAAAGTTTACTTAAATTATAAATTACTCTTATAGTTTTAGAAATTACATTATGTCCTAAAGTTTTTAATTTCATAACAAATAGGTCATTTTATTAATAAATTATCAAGTTAATTAATAATTTTTAATAATGTTAAAATTTTATTTTAATTTATAATTCAGATAATTTTATTATTGTATAGTTGAACGATTAAAAATTTCACTTTTTCAATTAATTCTATTAAATAAAAAATTTTGACAAAAAAATGTTTATAATTTTTTAAACTACAAAAGATAATTTATATTTTAAACAAATTTTAGAACTTTTATTTATAATTTACCCTTAATAATTTATGAAAATAATAATTTGTCAAACGATTTACATACTATGAAACACACCAGATAAAAATCTCACTTGCATTACAATCACACCATTGTCAGTCATCAAAAGTTATTGACGGGTCTTGGATATCGCTGTGAGTCCGGATCCTCGGCCATACATTCCTGCTATGCCCCAAAACGACGTCGTTTTGGGACAGAATTTCAAAAAAAAAAAAAAAAAAAATCCGAGAAGAAGAGGAGGAAGAGAGCTCGCGCAGTAGGAGGAAGAGCAATTGGAGTCTGGGTTTTGGAGGGAGGGAGGGAAGGAAGAAGAGGAGGAGGGGCTTCTCGATAACTTCGGCCAAGGAGGGAGGTGCGGCGGCGAGGGCTTCTCGATCACTTCGGCCAAGAAGGGAGGTGCGGCGGCGAGAGAGGCGGCGATAATGGCAGTCATGGATTTGAGGGAGGTGGAATTTGTGAGGGATTTGAGTTGGATTTTGGGGAATTTGGGGAAGTTGGAGTCTGGGTTTTGGAGGGAGGGAGGGAGGGAGGGGAGGAAGAAGAGGAGGAGAGGATTAGGGTTTTAGATCTGAGACAGATCTGAAAGACGAAGAGAGACTCTGGTTCTGTTTTTTTTTTTTTTTTTGAAATTCTGCCCCAAAACGACGTTGTTTTGGGGCATGGCAGGAATGTATGGCAGGAATGTATGGCAGGGGATCCGGACTCATATCGCTGTGAATAGTGGTGTTACACATGTATTTTAACAGAAGTGATGGGGAGCCCTAAATTCTACAGTATTAATAGTTTTAGGGTTGGTTTGGGATGTTTTAAAAAAGTGTATTTTTTAATTTATTAGCTTATATGGGTTGGGTTTAGGTTGAGTTTAATGTGATATGTTAGAGAGGTGATATGATTTAAATAAGATGATGTGACTTAAATAAGATAGTAACTTTTTGACTTTTTATATTATTTAGTAGATGTCAAACTTGGCCTTAATGAGGTGAAAATATAAAAAAATAAATAAATAAGAGAGATACCGATCATATTGTGGGAGTAGTCAGCTCATTAGTGCTCTTTTTAATGTTTCCAAGCATTTTTGATATTTTAATTGATGGAAAGAATAAAATCATAATTTTAAGGATTGTTTTGAATGATATTTTTTAATTTTTATAAAAAAATATATAATTTAAAAAAAAAATAATATGACCTAAATATATTTTATTAATCATATCAAATAGTAATTTTTAAATAATTAAAAATAAAAAAATTTGTGATTCACCACTACACAGAGCGATCAATAATTTTTCCTCCATCATCAGCATCACAATCTAACTGCAGGAGCATCACATCGTGGTCACCATCACCACCCTCGATCACACCCACCTCTCCTCATTTATTTCCACTCTCACTCAACCTCCCAAATCAAAACAAACAAACAACTCTTTCATGTCAGAAAGAAAAAAATGATAACCCACTCTCACTCCCTGTCTCTCTCTCTAACCCTGTTGGACAACCACATTGGCTCTGATTGAACCACATTCGTTTCGCACTTCTCGGGCCATGGCTGCAGCACTGGAATGCTGGTCGAGCCGCGCGAGCACCGACGAGGACATGGTCGAGCAAGTCTTGATGCGAACCCAAGACCGATCGGAAGGCCTGCCGGAGAACTCATCGTCGTCGTCGTCGTCGTCCTCCTCTTCCTCCGCCACCGCCGCCGCTATCGCCGGCGTCAAGGAGTCGTCGGCGATGCAGAAGCGGTTTCAGAGGCTGAGTCGCAACGTTTCCGAGGCCATCGCCTCGCTCAAGAACTCACTCAATCTCGACTCGGCTCGTGACTCGCCTCCGCCGCCGCAGTCTCGGATCGAGAGCTGCCGGAAAGTCGTCTGGGGCAGCGTTGTGAGGAACTTGACTCAACTCTATCCCGGTAGTCAGCTTCCAGAGAAGCTCGTCTCCAACATCCGCAAACACTACGATTCATTACCACTCAGGTTCGAACTCACTTTCAACACACTCAATCTCTCTCTCTCTCGGTTTGGTTGCTCAGAAAGTAACGGTTTTACCGAGAATCTGGACCACAGTGATAACGATATTAGATTCCGATTCCAAATGATTTTAATTTTCCAAATAGGTTCGATTAGTTGATTCGATTTGTATATCTAACTTTGTGTTGTATTGTTTTCTGGTGTTATTGTTCTCAACAGCTATGCACAGGCTGGATTTGATATGAAAGATGTGTTTATGCATATCAAATTGATAGAGCAAGCTTCCGTGGATGATCAGCCAGCGATTTTGATTCAAGAGGTTTCTGATGATGAAGTTCAAGGCTCTGTTTTTAAGCTTACATTTGCTTGTAACTCTGCAATTTCTTGGGCAGCCATGTCCGGTGCCCTGGATAGCGCTTCGATTTGTTGCAAGAAGATACAGATTTTTGAGAAAAAGGGTTTCACGCTAGGAATTGTTTTGCTTCTAGTACAACCTGGGCAAGAGAAATTGTTCAAAACCCTGATCGAAAATGCTCTGAAATCGTCTTTGAAGAAGCCAAAATCTACAACAATGAAGCTTGCATTTGGTTTATGTGGGTGTCAAGAAGAAAATACTAGAGGGAGAGAGCTTGGAGAGATCGATGAGGATTGCAGCGAACCCAATTACAGGAATGGGATCGAGAATTCGAGTGTGAAGATTCAGCTTGAGATGCCTTTACCTACTTCATCTTTTGTTGTTTCTGTTGATGAATGGCAGACGGTTCAATTGGGTGGGGCCGAGATTGGGAATTGGTTGCTCAACTCTGATAGTCTTGAGTTTATTGATCAGATCGGACACAATACATTCAAGGGAGTTTATAAGGGCAAGAGGGTGGGAATTGAGAAGCTCAAGGGGTGTGATAAGGGAAATTCGTATGAATTTGAGCTCCGAAAAGATTTGCTGGAGTTGATGACTTGTGGACATAAGAATATTTTGCAGTTTTATGGTGTTTGTGTAGATGAAGTTCATGGATTATGCGTCGTGAATAAGTACATGGAAGGTGGGTCAGTTCATGATATTATGCTGAAGAACAAGAAACTCCAGACTAAGGAAATTATAAGGATTGCTGCGGATGTGGCAGAAGGGATGAAGTTCATGAACGACCATGGTGTTGCATACAAAGATCTGAACACACAGAGGATCTTGTTGGATCGGCATGGGAATGCTTGTTTGGGAGACATGGGTATAGTCACTGCTTGTAAGAGTGTTGGGGATGCAATGGAGTATGAAACTGATGGTTACCGGTGGCTGGCTCCTGAGGTTTGTTCCCCCACATCATTTTACTCAAATGAAAAAAAGAAGTAATTCCATTATGTTCATATAATACACTTAGTCCATCCAAATTGTGATACACTAGTTAGTCCAAGCAATGAGCTTAATTCCATCAATTGGAATGATTCGTATGCGGCTCCAAAAGCATTTTAAACAAGTTTTTCTAAAAGTGGATAACCAGGGAAGGATTTGTGTCTTCAAATCCAATGAAAACAAAACGAAATTGTTCATCTTCCATGGGAAACTCAGACATGCATTGAACAACTTGATTAATCTTTTTTTCCAAGATTTCATTTGAAGTTTTAAGGCAAAGAGTGGAACCTGTTGGGGAAATGAAACTGCTAAATTTTGGGTTGCATAAGAATGGTTTTTGTTTCTACTTGGTGTTTTCAAACTGTTTCTGGTTTGCTACATTTGTTTTATTCTTTTCTAGATTTCAAATAATGGCATCCTTGACTAATTTTCCGTTATTATTTACATTAAGTGGTTAAGGATTTTGAAAGGCATTGGTGTCTTTGTGTCAATTGTTCGATTCTAAAATTTTGGCTAGTGACAAAAGAGAGAGAGAGATATAATTGGATAATTAGTTGGATAATACAATGGTTTGGTACTTAATCCAATGGTTTGGTATTATAGAAACAATAGATGATTTAATATGAACTTTACTATGTTGATGATGTGTATTTTCTGGTGATGATACCACTGTAGACCATCATTATAAAGTGTTTGTGAATCATATCTTGCTCTATTGTGGTTTATTAACTCATCATTGTCTATCAAGAGTAAAGTTCCTTTTCACAGGAGATATATTATAGTTTAACTATACGTTCAAGTGCATTACTTGGATTCAATGTATGTGAATGGGGCTTTTAAGGGCCAGTCTTATTCAAGGAGAACTTTATGTCACTTATCTAACATCATTGTTTGAGCATGCGTAACATGGCTTCATAATTGTTTTGCTTTACATTTAAATAGTTGTTTACCTTCGTTTAAGAACTTGTATATGTTCCATAAAACAAATATACTGGCTGTATCTTATTGGAAGAATTACTTCCATGAAATTGCTCTAATCAATGCCATCCACTCATCTGATCTTTCAAAACTCAGCACGGGCTTTTCCCCCCAAAATAACCTAGTCTGTTTTTAGACTTGTTTGTTGAGCTTTTGGAGGCATGATCCTTTTCAACATTCATTGGCTTCTTGAAATTGATATTATGGGTGTGTGTTTATGAAGCAAGTCTTAGAACTACACAAGGGACCACAATATTATATCTGGAGGCCTGCTTTATTATTATTTTTTTAAAAAAAGAATGTATAGATAAAAGCATTATCAACTTTACACATAATTTAATTTTTTGAACCACCAAGGTAGCCTGTTAACTCCGTCAAACATCAGAAATTATTTCAATAATGAATTTCCTGAACTCAAAACCTTGTTCTTTTTTCTTTTTCTTTTTCTTTTTTTTTTTTTTAAAATCTTTTCGGCTGGAAAAATTTGTAAATTGGACATGTCAATTAGAACTTTGTCTACCTTGAAATGGCTTTTTAAGTTTAAATAGAACACAAGTGAATAAATCTTGTGAAATCTTGGACAATCTTCCCATCATCTAAGTTTGCTGATCTCTCTTTGATTGTATGTATAGTGAGTTATGGAAGTTATGTAATGGTGTTTGCCATATTTTTTGTTGTAAACAGATTATTGCAGGTGACCCAGAAAGTGTTACAGAATCATGGATGAGTAACGTCTATAGTTTTGGGATGGTAATCTGGGAGATGGTGACTGGTGAGGCAGCCTATTCTGCATATTCACCCGTACAGGCAGCTGTAGGGATAGCTGCTTGCGGGCTTAGGCCCGAAATCCCCAAGGACTGTCCACAAATCCTCAGAACTTTGATGATGAAGTGCTGGAACAATTGCCCTTCGAAGCGTCCCCAATTCTCTGAAATTCTGTCGATGTTGCTGCGGCCCAACAACAGCAACAACAACAGCAGTAAGTAAAAAGTCCTGATGATCTCTTACGAACCTAATCTACTGATACTAAATGTTTCTGTACAAAGAGCCTCCTATCATATAGGTGCTGCCATTTCAATATGTAGATGTAAGATGTTCGATTTTCTCAACAGAAATGAAGATGTAAATCTTCTACTTTAGCTTTGAAATCAACTTTTCTTACCAGAGTGCAGAAAAACATAGAAAAGTGAAATATTATTTTGTGTTCATTGTTTTCTCTAGGTTGGAATGTGTTTTGTGCCATATCATACCCCATATTCTTGATGAAGATGTGACTGGTGGGAAATCAATTATGTTTTTTCCTCATATGTGTGCCGTTTGGGTGACGGGGCATTTCAGATTACTAAGGAAAATCAATAAAATACAGAAAAGGGGAGAAAAAGCAAAAGAAAGGAGATTGTGGTTTGATGGGCCTACAAGTTTTTGAGTAATCTAAGGGTGTTTTGTATTTAGCTCTTCTTTTTTGTTCCTCTAGTGGGTCTCCGAGGGGCCCAAGAGACCCTCCTCCTGTTTTTTTGTCACAAGGGAGGTGAGAAACTATGGGACACCTCTCCTTTCCTCTCCCATCTCTCAGTCTTCAAGTGTCAATGTCTTTGGACTAGCTGTCAATTTATTTGGTCTAATCAACCTTGCTTGAAAAATTCCAAATATATGACCTTTTTTGTACTCATATAGTTGGGGGGGCATTTCAAGTGACAATAGGGTCAGGTGTCACAAGTTTTTCCTATGTGTCTGCTAGTTATGTTGGATCAAGCACTGCCATTTCAGACCTGAAATTGGATTAGTATATTAGTTTCGGAGTTCAGCTTGTCTGAATGGATCACATTGGATTCTCTGCAATACCCTAGCTTGCAATAATATTGCAATGCTTTTAACCACAACTTGCTTTTATGTATCAAGATCTTTGCAAGCTAGGGCATTGTGGAGAATCCAAGTCCGATCAGAAAATGGTTTGGTCGGCTCTAAATTCAGCACACTTGAAATGATTTGGCTATAGATCTAAATTTGATACCATATTGATTGTGATTGTGATTGTGATTGCGATTGTGATTGCGCATGTGCATGTGGCTACTCAATTGCACTATTTGGAGGGGTGCCACTGTCAGGTGCTGTCTCAAGGCATTGTGAATTTCAGAATTGGATTATATGATTGTGAAATATGTATATAGGTATTTTAAAATTTTGGCACTGGTGAACTCAGTTTGATTCTTTGATGGTTGCTCATTACTTAATTTTTAGGGTTCTAGATTCCCAATCCAATTACTTTGAAACGCCAGGGCTGAAAAATACAAGAGAACATTGGTCAACTATCTAGTTATAGAAAATGGGTTGGCTGGGTCTGTTGGTTTACTTATGCCCAAAACTGAATTTGCAAAGTAGACTCGTATAGTATATTTAATTTTTTTTAATTCTCAGATTATTTCCACTTAGGCTACATTTGATTTGTGGATAGAATTAGGGATAAGTTATTATTGAGATAACATACAATGACTAGCATTTCTGAAATTATGTGACAAAAATGTTATTTTGAGGCAAGTGCCTCATTCATTTTCTTTGGACTATATGTTCATTTTGGACCTAGTTTGAACCGTTCATCTTATTTATGTAAAAAATTAAATTGATCAGATATTAACAATCATATGATCGAATTATATATCTTCTAAACAAATTGACTGTGATAATAGACTTCCTAAACTTTTAAAAATCATTATGATCTGACTATAACGTTAACAATATTTGATAACTTGATTTTTTTTATTTATAAGAATCATCTGCTTCACATAAACAGTCTAATAATCTTGATGGATGGTGTGGCAGCAGCACCCAATCCCATCACATGATCATGTTAATTATGAAAAAGAGGAGCACATGAAATAGCATGTGTGGGAGGGGCGACTCTAAAGTCAAATGCCCGTAGCTAAAGGTTGTTTTAATGCAATTATATGCAACAGATAGAGAGGGCTTGTAGACCTTGGGGGCCAAAACTAAACATCAATAATGAGTTTGATTGCCACATTATATGGGGCATAATAATAATAATTTATAATGACTCCATGTGCTATTGACATGTACTGATAAAAGGCATATTAGGTACAATAAAACGTGTTTGCCCTCAAATTGTTGTCCAACCTATGTCATATAAATGATGATCAAATCTAGCCCTTCTTGTTAGGGAATCCCAAGATTAAAGGTTACATACCCCAATTATAGGTGTGGCAAATTGTGATGGATTCCAATCTTAATCCAAGGTGTGAATTGCTTGGTTGCCTAAGAACTTGAGTCCTTAGAAAAGAAACTAAACGTGTCATACAAGATTACTTGTATGTACCAATTCAATTTTACCAAATAATTGTATTTTTTATTTTTATCAAATTTGGTGGGTGAAGTTTTAGAGATTTTGAGAAATTTGTAAAACTCATCATAGGATCCATTCCAATGATCTAAATCGTTTATTACACAAGCTTCTTTGTATGTATCATTCATGAAAATGATTAGATCAATATAATAATTGTAACATTTTCACTTTATAGTGTTTCTACAAAAAAAAAATATATATATATGATTTATTTTAAAAAATATAATTATTGTCTATTTTTTTAGAAATAAATGTGATAAAATAAAAATATTATAATTATGACCTAATATATACTAAGAATCTTACAAAATGATCATTTCGAATTATCGAAACGAGACTCGTGATGAGCTCCATGCGGCCCTCAATTTTTTTTAAATTTATATTTAAACTTGATAACCCTTTGCTTTAACCATGGGAATAATACATCCCTTACAAAAACCATAAAAATAAATAAATAAATAAATTAGTCATCCAGTAAAATCAAATTAGACCACCAATAATCAACTGCAGTTGGAAGAGAGGGGGGGAAATTTTTAACTCTTTTGGCCACTCCGCTTTCAACGAGTAATTATCTTGTATTATATAAATTCTATATTGACGATTTATCTAATTAATGATAATATGTTATTGGATGGGCATACAATCACGTGATCTTCTTAACCCGTATATGATAATTTCTCAAAATCTATAACTCGCCAAACATATTTTCTTAATTTTGTTTTAAAAATATTTTTGTATACATAGGAGTAATATATTTCATGGTTTTTTAAACGAAAAATAGAAAATTGTTATCTTATTATTTCTATTGAAAAAAATGACAACATTACCAAATGCAAAGCTACTTTTTGGGCCGAAAACAAAAACAACAATTTTTTCTTTCTTTTTTTTTTTTTTTTGTTCAGTTTGGATTTCAATTTAGGATGTGGCAATGGCAAGAGGGCTTACAAATGCATGTGCGTCACAATGGGACAAGACCTGTTATTATGCGGGTTTTTTACTGGCCGGTCCCAAGTTTTTGACTTATTCCCCTCTTAGTCCTGACTTTTAATCTTGTGCACCAACAGGTCCTGAGACTTTTTTTTTGTACCGTTTTACCCCTCCCTGTTTAGCGCGTTTCTGGTTTGATTTTCCATCAAAATTTTGTGTTTGTGATTTGGATTTCTGTGGAAGTTCACGATTTGCTGCTGTATCTTCGCGATTTGTGGAGTTTCGTGATTTCTGATTGCGCGATTTGTGGAGCTTCGCGATTTGTGATTTGTGATTTGCGATTGCGTGTTTGGTGATTGTTCCTATTTGCAATTTCGCATTTGGTGTATAGTTACATTTTCTGATTTGCGGTGTTGTGGAGGTAGGTCGACTGGTATGTTTGATTTTGATTTCAATTTCAATGTTTTGGTTTTTTTAGTTTGAGTTGGTGATTTTGATTTTGTGGTGATATTGTTGTTACTCTGTTGTTTCTGTTGCAATTGAATTTGTGTTTTGATCATGATATTGAAAGTTTTGAGATATGTATTTGTTGATTGAATTTTAGATTTTTATTTTTTTTGGTTACGAAATTGTGTTGATTGAACACAGGTGTTGGTTTGTTATTTTATACAGTGATAATTTTATCACTGTGTATTTTGGGGGTGATGTTGGATTAAGTTTTTCAACAGTGATAAATTTATGAGTGAGTATTGGAATAGTAGTTAATTTTATCACTGTATTTGATTTTGTTTGAGAGTGTTTGAGTTGTTTTCTGAAATGTAATTGTTGTTTGTTGCAGGATTTATAGTGATGGAGAATTGTTTGTTTCTTATGTGCAAGTTTAGAGGTGTGACATTGGTTATCAAGTATAATGATGGATTTAATTTCAAGGATTTAGTATATAAATTGTGTGCAAAGTGGAGTGAGTTAGTTGGTAGTTCTTTGAATATATCGTATTCAATAGCTGGACATTCTTCTTGTGGTCTAGAAAGTGAAGAGGATTTGGAGGTTATGGTTGGACTGGCACTTTCTTGTGATATTCATCGGATTGATGTTTTTGTAAAGTGTTGTTCTTTGGGTGAAGGTTCTATGATTTGTGATGGTGAAGCTAGTAGTAGTAGTAGTGTTGTTTGTGAAACTGATTTTTTGCCTTCATTTTATTCAAATCAACGGAAACCTTTGCTCTCCGATGGGTGGGTTAATTGTATGAAAGGAGTGGGACAAAGGTTTACTCAAGGAATTGTTGAATTTCGAGATGCATTGTCAAAGTATTCTATTCATTCCGATTTTAATTTTGATTTTGTTAAGAATGATAAGGATCGTGTCACTGTTCATTGTAAGAGAAGGGCTGATTTGGGATGTTTATGGAGCATGCATGCTAGAGTGGAAAATTATAGTAAAGCTTTTGTTATTAAACAATTTGATGATGTTCAAGGACTATTATGGAACAGAAGTTTCTTATCGGCGAGCTTGGATGGGTGTTGAAAAAGCAAGGGGTCTTGTTTTTGGTGACTATTCATCATCATTTGACGATCTTCGTTGGTATGTTGATACGGCTAATGCTTGCAATCCGGGGAGTGTTTTTGATATGGAATTTGATATTGATAGTAAAGGAAGACATTTCAAATGCTTGTTTTTCGCTTTTGAGGCATGTATTCATGGTTTCAAGTATTGTAGGCCTGTGTTGATGCTTGATGGAACTTTTTTGAAAGGAAGACACAAAGGTTGTTTATTGGCTGCTACGGCGAAATATGGTAACCAAGGTATATTTTGTGTGTATGTGTTATTATTATTGAAATAGTGATAATTCTATCATTTTTGTTACTGGAGAGTGTTGATAATTGAGTATGGTCAATCTATTAGTGATAAATTTGTGCTGTATACTTTTTGTTAAATTTTTATATTTATACAGTGATAAATTTATCTATGGCTTGTGCTAAATTTATATTTATACAGTGATAAATTTGTGCTGTATAAATTTGTATTTATACAGTGATAAATTTATGTATGATAGTGATAATTCTATCATTTTTGTTACTTTGTGTTTTGATTTTCTTTTTGTAATCTTTTTTGATTTGTTACTGATAACTTGTATATATATATTTTGTTTGTAGGTTTGTATCCGTTATGTTTTTGCGATTGTTGATGGTGAAAGTTATGACAGTTGGCATTGGTTCTTGTCAAAGTTATTAGGTATTTTGACTCCGAAGAGGGATATTGCGTTTGTTACTGATCGACATGGAGGTTTGCTGAAAGCTTTAGCTGAGGTCTTTCCATTTTCTTCTCATTCTTTTTGTCTAATGCATTTGAAGACAAACTTGAAGACTTATTTGTCAATGAAGAGTCGTGAATCAAAAGAGTATTTGCTTACTCTTTTTAGTAGATGTGCATATGCTCCTACTGTTGAGTTGTTTAATGAGCTATTTGAAGAATTTAAGGGTCGTTGTGGTCGTAGTGTTGAGAGGTTTCTTGAGGATTTGCCTAATGAGTGTTGGTGTAACGCTTATTTTCAAGGCAAGAGGTATGGTGAAATGTGCACAAATGCTGCGGAATCTTTTAATTCATGGATTAGGGATGAACGCCATTTGTTTTCAACTAGTCTTGTTGATGCTATACGGGTGAAACTAATGGAGCAATTTTCAAGAAGGAGAGAAGTTGGGAATAAGTGGAATCGTATTGTTTGTCCTTTTGTAGAGAAAAAGTTGGAAGAAGCTTTTAATGATACAAAAGCATGGATAGTTAAGAAATGTAGCGATGACATTATGAAATCCAATTGGATCATTCAGTTATGGTTGATATTGGGAAACGTTGTTGTTCTTGTCGATTGTGGGAAATTGATTCTTTTCCTTGCAAACATGGTTTTTGTGCTATAAAGAGGAGTGGGAAGGATCTGAATTGCTTTCTTGATGATTACTACCGTGTTAGTAGTTATTGTGATTCTTATTCACATTCTATCTATCCGGTTCCTAGTATGTGGAAGCCAAATGTAGTTGTTGATGATGACATTGTTTAACCTCCTCTTTGTAAGAGACCAGCTGGACGTCCAAGAACAGAGAGAATACCTTCTAAGGGTGAAATCAAGAGAATTAGATGCAGTAGGTGTGGAAAGATGGGAACTCATAATCGGAAGACATGTAAACAAGCTTTGCTTTAGTTGTATTCATTTTAATTGAATTACTTTGTTTGAGAGTTGAGAGGTGTTACTTGCATTGAATGATTGAGTATTTTTTGAAAGATGTATCATTTTGGTACTCGCATTGAATGATTGAGGAATTTGTTGATCAGAAATTATATTTTTTACTGATATTTTTACAGGATTAAGTTTGACATATTTATATTATTTGATTTGGGTTAAATGTAGTTGCTTTTTTTTGGTGTTTTATAAAGTGATAAATTTATCACTGGTTGGTTTGGACAAGTTGATGGCTTATTTTTTTGTAAGAATGATAAATGTATCATTAATGTGGTTCTTGAATTTTGTTATTTTGAAGAATGATAAATTTATCACTTATTGTGTGGGAAGAGTTGATGGTTTATTACATTTATGTCAGTGGTTTATAAATTTATCACTGTCACATGCAAGCAAATGTTCTTTTTTACAGTGATAAATTTATCATTGTATGGAGTTATCTAGTTTTCCCAGGAAAAATTTCCACAATGCAAAGGTGTAGATCAAATCTCTAGAATACATAATTGCATATCTGCTGTGTTAAGTGCTTTAAAAAGCAAAATGTTTTAAATTGACTACGATGTTTATTTGGTTTAGCAACAAGTTCTCAGTCTGCATACTGTTGGGAATATCTAGAAATTGTAATAGTATTTTAAGTTTCAACTTGGAGAATGTAATAGTGCTTGTGTTTAAATTTTCAATTAGGTAAATTTTTTATTATTTTTTATAGTGTTTTTTTTACTTGAATTGGGAAAAAAGAATGAGAGGGAGAGAGAAATAGAGAGAGACAGTTGCTGATTTTTTTGTTTAAACATTGGTAAATTTATCAGTTTTCACAGTGATAAATTTATTAAAACAGTGATAAATTTATCAGGGTAAACAAAACAGTATAAAAATAAAATTTATTAGTACAGTGGCTCCAAACCTGTTATTAACCTTGAAATTCAACACAAATACTCAGATTAGAATCAATTTTTTGAATGAAACTTGGATAACAAGACTGACATTAAAAAAGACTGAATGTTTCATTGAAGCAAATTTGAGATTGTAACAAACAAGCATTGTCCATAGCTTTGACATTGTAACAACCAAGAATTGTGCATAACTTTGACATTGTAACAACGAAGCATTGTAATATTCATTGGAGGAAAGTAAGAACGAAAATCATGAAATTACATGTTACAATGTAACAAGCATACAAGCAAAATGTATGAATATTGACATTCTAACAACCAAATGATTCAGTGTTTCCTTTGTTTTTCTTCTATTCCAGATCTGTTGATTATTACAGATGCAAGTCATCAATGTTTTCATCAGGCATTTGTTGTTGAGCAACTTGTTGGTCCGTCAAGAAGATAGTTAACATATCAGCTCTCAATTGATTGCATTCTTCCTTGGAAAAAGTAGGCATTATATTGTTATTGGAAACATATTGCTTGATGATATAGCAAACAAGGATTCCACAATCAAGCCTGCAAAAATATTTTGAAAATAAAATATTATAATTTGGTTTCGTTGCTTTTTTTAATAACAGTGTTGAGGACAAAAAAAATGTTATAAATTAGTATTTAGTAAATGTAAATATTGTAGTTTATAAGTTGTAAGTGAGGTATTTACTTACCAACAAGATGATCACACATCCGCAGACTCTATCAATTTGGTTGATGTTGCATGCTATTGATGTTGTAAGATGTTGTTTTGCTGCACCACACCAATCATAAGACTTCATTTCATCAATATTCTCGAGGTATTTCATGAACCCCCAACCAATTGTTGTCCCAGTACCCGGATACAACAAAAGCAAACAAACCAGAAGGCACACAAGCCTAACAACATCTTCTACATCTTCATTGTTGGTGCTCCTCAAAAGTTCTGTTATCAACTTTTGGATTGAAGCACTTGTCATTCTGCTCTCGGTTATTTTCCTTCTTTGCACCATAGCTACCTCATTTTTTCTTCCGTATGCAAGATTCATCTTCTTGTGTCCACATGCAATCCCAAAAATTAACTTGAAGTCATTTCTTTTCAATTTCAGCTTCTTCCCAGCAATTTCAAATGTGGTTCCATCCATTTGGTAAGTTTGCAAAATTTTTGCAACCACATCATCATATTTAATTGAATCTCTTCTTTTAACCTTGTTTTCATTCAATGTATCAACCAAAAGTGAAAAAGGGGTCTTTCTCAATAGTATCAAATGCTCCTCTCTGAGTTTTGTTGTCTTGAAAAATTTGATAAGAGATTGAATGTTAGAACGGTAGACATACTTTGCTTCATTATCATGTATCTGTTCAGTCCTAGTTTTTCTTCCATCAATCTTTTTTTTCCCTCTTGCTTTGTGGATCTCTGTAGCTGGTTTCAGTTGTTCCTGTTTGGGCTCCTCATTGTCAATGTTAGATTCAGGTTTAACTTTTAGTTGATTTTCACTTTCATGTGTTGTTGGCTCTATAACAAAGTCAACTTTTTCAATCTTTTTCTTCTTTGAGAAACTTGTTTGTCGACGACGTAATCTTTTAGAATGACTGGCAACATCTGTACAAAAACATTGAGCATGAACATTGAAAATTAAGAAGAATTTTATCACTGAACTAGGCAAACTAAGAAGAAATCTCTCTGTTATGCAAATTAAGCAAATATATAACTGTATAGCAAAGTTTAGATTCCAAATTGCAAAAGAACATGAAGTATGATGTTGAAGATGAGGATGAAAACAATTGTATAGCAAATTTTATCACTGAATTAGCAAAAGTAAGGAAATGCATCATTGTATAGCAAATGAACATAAAGGTATGATTATTATGACGTTGAGTATCACTCATATATTAATACTGTATGGTACAGATTGAAAATAGCTTCAAGTCAAATTGTATCAGTCATAAATTAATTTTGTAAGATACACATTTAAAATAGTTTGAAGTCAAATTTTATTACTCAATTATAGTTAGGGATACTTACCAATTAGTCCTATTCACTAGACTTATTTACCTACAGGTCCTAACTAATAAATTTAACACTATAAAAATAAGAGAGTGATAAATTTATCACTAAAAAATTATTCATAAAAAAAGAGACTGATAAATTTATCACTATAAAATTATTCATAAAAAAAAAAGACTGATAAAATTTGTCTTTATCACTTAATAAATTATATCAAATAGGACTTAATGGGTAATAAGTTTCAAAGTAGGACCTATTGGGTAATAAGTCTCCCAAGTAGGACCTATTGGTAGTTTACCCTTATAGTTATGAAAGAAGAAGGGAAGCAAATCCATAGTTATAAAATAAGAAAAGAAGCAAATCCATCATTATAACAAATTTTATCACTCAATTAGGAAAATTAAGCAAACCTATCGTTGAATTGGGCAAAGTAAGCAAATCTGTTATTGTATATGAAATTTTATCACTGAATTAGCAAAATTAAGCAAATCCATCATTGTTTATGTGATTATCATGAAGTTGAATATCAATGACAAATTAATACTGTATGATACACATTGAAAATAGCTTCAAGTCGAATTTTATAACTCAATTACAGTTATGAAAGAAGAAAGGAAGCAAATCTATCATTGGAACAAATTTTATGACTCAATTAAGCAAATTAAGCAAATCTATCATGGTTATAGCAAATTTTCTCACTGAATAAGCAAATCTGTTATTGTATAGCAAATGAACATGAATATGTGATTATTATGAAGTTGAATATCACTTAATTATAGTTATAAAAGAAGAAGGGAAGATGAATACGACTCACGTTTGATTCGCATGGTTCTTGAAGATGAATGAAACAGGGAATATAGATCGAAACGGTGGAGGATTTGCTAGGTATCTGTTCGGAATCAGAATATATATCGAAACAGACCTGATTTCTTTGCAAATGATGGGAGATTCAGGGAAAATCTCTTTGTTTGTTTCGATTTCGAAATCGCAAATCGCTACTGGTTTCCAGATCGCCTCAGATTAGTTTCCAAATCAGAACAATTAAGAAGGAGCGTGTGTTTCACGCGCACAGACAGACCTCGTGACAGGGGTTTGGTTCACGCGTGTTTTGTGACATTCAGGGGTAAGATTGGAAGCTGAAATAAGAGAGGACTTGCTGGGTATTAAGTTGTTTACATGGGACCGGCTGGTAACAGTCCATAGGCCCAGTCCATACTATTATTGCTGCAACAATACTCCCCTTTCAGGCCCATCTTTAGTAATTGAAACGATATAATTTCCAATAGTTTAAAATAAATTACATTTCACTCATTTTTCTTTGGTAAATTACAAATACATCCTTTGAGATTTGTTTAAAGTATAGATTATCTTCTGTAATTTTAAAAATTACACATACCTCTTGTTAGAATTTTTTATTTAACAAAATTAACTAAAAAAATAAAATTCATAATTGCTCTAGTATGCAATAATAAAATTACCTAAATTACTAATTGAAACATATTTCTAACATCAATAAAAACTGTTAATTGACTTTATAATTTATTACTAAAGGGACAATTTGTTATGAAATTAGAAACCTCAGGAGGTGAAATGTAATTTCCAGAATTATAAGAGATGATTTGTATTTTAATCAAATATCAGAAAGTGTATTTAAAAGTTAAATTAATAATCCAAACATAGTTTAAAAGTAAAAATAGCTATCAAAGTTTGGCCAATTTATAATGCATTGAAGAATTTGTTTCTAATGACATTAGGCTTGTTTGGTTCATATTATTGTATGTTATAAATTGATAATTAAAAAATAGAAGTAAAAAACACTTCCCCAACTTCCAAATAATTGTTTTTTTATTTTTATTTTATTTATGTAAACTATTTTTTGCCTAATAAATTATAAACAAAAGCTACACAAAATAATCTGATACAAATTTTCAAAATTAAAAAAAATAAAATAAAAATAAAAACAGTTCAAATAAATTACACTAAACAAACGTATACCTTGGGGTCACAGACCGCAGGGCGTACACCCTATTTCAGAAGGCTTGTTCGGGTGTAGGGTTGTTTGAGATGTATTATATAAGTGCACATTTTGACTTTTTGGCTAAAAAAGTAGAAAAAAAAAAGAGATATATGTGCCTGTTTGACACAGCTTAAAAGCTACTCGTTTAAACTTTTAGCTTAATTTAAGTTAAAATATTATGTTTGGTATAACTTAATTCAACAGATTATAGATTAAGTTAAGCTATTTTTAGCTTATTTTCCGAAGTTGCTCTAAGGGTGCTTAAAAAATTCAACTTATGCAGGCAGCTAGTATGGGGGCTGAAATGACTTAAATGCCCCTCCAAAATTGAGGAAATTACGAAACTACCATGATATATACTTTCTTTGTAGTTGTCCTTAGGGATGCAACTTGGGCGAGTTCGGTCAGGTTGAGAGGTTGTCCAAGCCAAGCCAAGCCCAGCCCAAGTTGTGCTGAGACCTGCTCAGGCCCGCCCAAGCTCGAATTGTAACCCGACGTTGCCTACCCAAGCCCGACCCGAATTAAACCCGAATTGCCTGAATTGCCCGAATTGTAAATAAATTTCATTTTTTTTTTTTTTTGCAACTGCATTATTAAATTATTAAAATTTGACTCTATTTACAATTTTTTTTAATAGAAAATCATTAATAACATTAAAACAAATAACTTATATAATGTAAGAGAGATGCCGTTATAGTAGTCTTTACAATTTGTAAGTGAAAATAAAAAAAGTAAGATTTTATGTTATTTGTATATATAATTGTTGGCTACATATTTTGTATAAGCCAATCACAATTCGACACGTGGCAGGTTGAGGGCAATACGGGAAGACAATTCAAATCTTCAATCGTAATCACACACGTGGCAGTTAGTATTGGTTATTGTGGATTTGCGTAGCACTGGATCAGCAAAGAGATGCAAAATGACGTGGCTTCAACAGTTACTTATATTTAAATTCAAAATCAAGAGGGAAGCCTAACTGCAAATAAGGCATAGTGGAACTAACTGTAAGACAACATGATCAGCGATCATGGAGGGATGATTTGACGGTTAGAAATGCATTTTGACGGTTGTCATTGAGAAGTATAAATAGCAGAAAAGGCCCCAGAAAGAAGCTCCAGACTCAAACCCAAAAAACTAGTTTTATCTACTTTTTTTTTCTTCCAGTTTTTACATTTCTGTACTTCAAATTCTTGCACTGCACTTCGTTCATAGGAGTAGTTTCAAGTAGTTTGTTGCTGTAAACCTCTACAAGGTTGATTTGGATCTTTGTAAGTCTTCATTTTACTTAATGAAATGCTAAAATTGTTCTTCATTTAATCATTGTTTGCTTAATTCTCCTAAACAAAGCCACTAGTAAAAGTTCTCTTCATTGAGGCTGAAAGAATTAAAACACAATTGTCTGATAATTGGTTGGCAATTAATATTCTGTAAGGACTGATTGATCCTTACTGGCACGCTCAAAATTACAACAATAACCTTTAAAAGCCAAAAAATCCAACATATATTTTTGGCACGCCCAGTGGGACTAATTGAAATGGCTAGACGTAGGAGATAAGGAGAAAATGAACGCTTGGAAGAAGGCGTGGAAGGAGAGGTAGAAATGCTTAATCCAGAAAATAATGTGATAACACATCCTGTGGAAGTACCTGTTTTATCAGAACCTATGGTCGAACAAACCAGCACTTTGGAACAAGTACCACTTGTTCAAAGTATTGGACGAGGCCAAGGAATTGGATCATCCACTGTTCCATCTACTCAGCCAATGAATCCATGGGGAGGCCTAGTAGATGCTATGGGACAGCAGTTAGTGAACACAATGAAAAGATGGGCAACATCCTTTTTGGATCGAATGAATACTCATCACCAACTGCCGCAAGGCACATAGAAGAAATTTCAAATGTCCCTCAGCAAAGATTGGCTAGAGATAAACAGTCTATGCAGAGTAATAGACATGCTAATGGTCAAACTAGTAACCAAAACTATGAAAGACCATCACTTTAGTCTTGGTATGAGCCTCTTTCGAGGCCTAATGTCTCATTATGTAATAATGAAACCATGCAAGTTGGCGGATCTGGGCCAACACAAGAAAATGACATAAGGATACTCTTAAATCCCATGTTCGAAGCCATACTTGGCACAAAGGGGTTCATTAATCCTTTGTTCGAATTTGTATCCGGGGGGTTGGAAGGGTTTCCTGCGACTGGAAGAGACATAACACCTGTTCCAGCACCTTTCGCAGGTCCTTTCGCAGTACAGGCTCAGAGGGGTCACCCATACCCTCAACAGCAGCCAGCACCACAGGGACAACCAGTCCCAAATATGCCACCCTATGGACCAAGAGGACCTCAGGCACAAGGTTGTCCACCAAATCATGTGTTTGTCCCTCCAGTAGTGGTTCAACAAGCACAAAATATGGTTCATAGGGACCAAATTGCTGATATTGTTAGAAAGATGTATGGACCGATGGCTCGGGGGGTTCAAACTCCTGTGTACAGAAAGCCATATCCAGAATGGGTAGATAGGGTACATGAATACCCAAGAGGATTTAGGATACCATACTTTGCTTTTTTTTTTATGGGAATGGAAACCAGTTAACGGTTGAGCATATTACTAGGTTCGCTACTCAATGTGGCGAATTTACCAATAATAATTACATGAAGTTAAGATTGTTCCAAAATTCTCTAACTGGGGCAGCCTTTGTATGATATATTAACCTTACACCTGACTCTATCCAAACTTGGCAACAAATGGAGGAGGTATTTCATGCCCAGTTCTTCCAAACAGATCCAGAAGTTTTCATGGCAAACTTGGCAAGGTTGAGTCAAAGGCCTGATGAGAAGGCTACTCAGTTTATTGCTAGATTGAAAAGAGCACGAAACAAATGTAAATCATCTTACCAGAGCCTGAATTTTTGAGATTGGCTCAAAATGGTCTAGAGTTTAGGCTTCGAAAGAAGTTTGACTCAACTGAGTTTAGAGACTTAGTGGAACTAACCTATAAGGTGTCTAGGTATGAAGCATTACTAGAGGAAGAACAAGATCAAAGTAATGCATCATACAAGACGTATTATAGAGATCCTAATTATGAGATTGATACAGCAGAGATTGTAAGAAAAGAACCTGTGATCTGTGAGACATTAATTCATAAAGACACAACAATAGACCAGTAGTTTAAAAAGAAAGACTTTCATAGGAAATACTCTTTCGATTTAACGAAGGCAGATGACATTTTTGATCATTTGCTTGCGGCAAACTTCCTGGAGTTACCAAAAGGAGTCAAAATTCCTTCTCCATAGGAACTTAAAGGAAAAATGTATTGTAAATGGCATAATTCTTGGTCTCACTCAACTAAAAACTTCATTGTTTTTCGAGACAGGATCCAAGAGCATATTGAAAGGGGAGTTTAAAATTCCCAGCTAAACCAGAAAAAGCCATGGGGATTGACACTAATCCATTCCCAGAAATTAGAGAAGTGGCAGCCAATGTTATTGTGCCAGACTTCCAGAATTTATCTTTGAAAGAATTGGAAGAGGTCAATGTGCAAATGCATGTTGCCAGCCAGACTACTGTCAAGAAAGATGCTAGAAGTTTACCAGCTGTTGGACAAGGTGTTGCAGGCCAGAGGGAGGACTCTGATGAAAAGGCACTGGATGATGATTCTTTAGAGGCAGCTGTCATGCAAAGAATATGTCCCAGGTGCAGGTTGAGCTACAGGTGGTTGAAAGGGCTTCCCATTGATGGGAAATAATATTACAAGGATGTGCAGAGACATCTTAAACCAACCAGTGCTTATAACAAAAGGCCATATCCAACTGGTATTAGGCAGCAACCATTAATGGTTAAGCCAACAGCCACTAGAGTACATTCCAAGGGTAAGAGACCTCTACATGAATCCAGACCACCCAACTATTATAGAATAGAGGGCAATCATTCTGAGAGGAAACTTGAAGTGGGTTCAAGTCATGGGATCAAAGCCAGAGATTGGCCCCCTAGACCAGCCTTACACAAAAAGGAGAGTGGCCACCTTCATGTAAAGCTTGAATTAGGCCCAAAACAGGTAGTCAGGGTCAGGCAGTGGCCTTCACAGCTAGCTTCGAAGGAAGAAAGAGACAGTTCAACAACTGGTTTAGTGGGTTTATGGGTACCTGGAGTTTCAGATTGGTTTGCCATGCAGAACAAACCTAGGGAAATGTTTACCCAAAGAAATGTTGTTGGAGACCAAGGTAGGATGGTTAAACCTCCTTTAGTGGCTCCAAATAATTGGGTGTTACTTAAGCATCCAAAAACAAAGGAACCAAATATGGTCCCAATGATTTCTAGATCCCAAAAGAGGAAGATCCAGCAAAGGTACACTCAGTACCAGAAGGATCTGAAAGAAAGTGGAAAAAGCTCTTCATTGGTCCAGCCAAAGGGCCAGACAGAAGGGGAAAAAAGTTCAAAGTTAGATCATAATCCAAAATCTTCTCCTCAAGACAAAAAGAGTTGCAGTAGAGAACAATTGGCCAAAGTTTATTCCGAATTGAAAGCTAAAGAAAGATCCAGTTTAGCCAGATTGGAAAAAGCTTTGATGGAAAGTGATAGTGAGACAAAGGGATGAGTTGGCCTAGGCCAAATGAAGGAGATGATTGAGGAAGAAATGTTTGAAGCTTTCATGGCTGAACATACATTTTTGGTCGAAAAACCAGCAGAAACAGACCATTCAAAGAAAGTGACTAGTACTGAAGTGTCAGAATGCAGCATGGAAGATGCTTCTGAAGTAATTGAACAAGTTGGCCAAGAAGAGAAGCAGGTATAGCCAGTCGTCCAATTTGGCTCATTTCCTCATCTGTCAGTGAATATGGTGCATATACTACCCTAGGAGTTTCAAGCTGAAAATGAAAACCAAGGTCAGGAGATTGACCCAATTCCCGTTTCTAGTGAAGGCTCATAAGTGAGTATGGTGCAAGACGAATCCGAAGTGGCCACACCAATGGAAACTGGAGAAGGGAGTGAGAAAAAGGTGAGTATTAACCTCTCATACCCTTTTGAATATCCCACGACATCCATGACACAACATGTCAAGCCCTTGTATATCAAGGCCTTCTTTAATGGGATACAGATGAATCGGGTATTGGTGGATAATGGGGCAGCAGTAAACCTGCTTCCGAAATCTTCTTTGAAGAAACTAGGAAAGAGGAACCCCAGACTAATCCCAACCAGCACAACCATTGTTGGTTTCACTGGAGACAAATAGATGGCTTAGGGCATTTTGGCTATCAACCTGAGTGTGGGAACCAGGGACTGCATGACGACATTCTTCGTTATCGCCAGCAATGCTAAGTATAATGCTCTACTCGGTAGGGATTGGATTCACACCAACAAATGTGTGTCTTCCTCTCTACATCAGAAGATCATGATAGCCTTGTGCAATGGAGAGACAGAGGAGATCAACGCAGACCCTTAACCTTTCATAGCTTGTGCAGATTTTGCAGAGGCCAAATTGTATATTGAAAGAGTGGCACCACTCAGTGTACTGAGAAAACCTGATGGATCAGCCGAAGTGACGGTTGATGAGGAATTAGCACACTTGAAGCACTTAGTCCAAGAAAGTGCTGATGAAGAGTTTGTCACCAAAGATGACAATGATGCCTGGTTATAGGCAAAAAGATGGAATCCAGGAGGCCAGATCTTTGGCTTTAGTTAAGTTCTCAGTATTGAACATAAAATCGATAGTCCAAAAGGTGTAAGAGCAAGAGAAAGAAGCCATAGTAATTGGCTGTAAGCAGGTGCAGTAACAGGTCAGGGTTTTGGCCTTGGATAAATACTGTGCATTGGACATTGAAACAAAAGTCCAAGAGACACAGGAAGAAGAATCCTTATGGACAGACTTTGTCTATGAGGAGGAGGGCAAAGATGTTGAATCAAAGAAGCTGGGAGCAGGACAAAGCAAGGAGATTGCTTCGAAAATAAAAGAAATAAAAAAGGAAGCATCAGTGAATCTTCAGATGCAAGACCCTTTGAAAGAAGTGAACTTAGGAGAAGATTCTATACAGCAACCCATCTATATAAGTGCTTAGTTAAATGCTCTTGACAGGGACCAGTTGTTGGTGGTCTTGAAGAGATATAAAGATTGTTTTGCATGGTCCTATGACGAACTGCCAGGATTGGATAGGTCATTAGTAGAACATAGGCTCCCTATGAAGCCTAATTTCAAGCCATACAAGCAAAAACCAAGAAGGATGAGTCCTGAAGTGATTCAGAAGGTTAAGGAGGAAATTCTTAGGCTCCTCAAGGCAGGCTTTATTAGGACAGCCAGGTATGTTGAATGGCTATCCAACATTGTGCCTATAGTTAAGAAGAATGGTAAAATGAGGGTATGCATCGATTTCAAAAACTTGAATTTAGTAACTCCAAAATATAAGTATCCTATGCCCATAGTAGATTTATTGGTGGATAGTTCAGTAGGGCACGAAATTTTATCAATGATGGATAGGCACTCTGGTTATAACCAAATCTGCATTGCAGAAGAGGATATCCACAAGACAGCATTCAGATGTCCTGGAAATATTGGCACATTTGAATGGGTTAAAATTCCATTTGGCCTAAAGAATGCTGGGGCTACACATTAGAGGGCTATGAACACTATCTTTCATGATCTCATTGGAGGATATTTAGAGTGTTACATTGATGATATTGTAGTAAAGTCCCAATCCATGGAGGAACATTTGTTTCACTTGGAAGCAGCTTTTGAAAAAATGAGAAAGTTCAAGCTGAAATTTAATCCTCTCAAATGTGCTTTTGGCGTATCAGCTGGAAACTTCTTGGGCTATGTAGTACACAATAAGGGAATACAAATTGATCAAAATAAAGCCAAAGCTATCATTGAAGCCAGACCTCCATCAAGTAAGAAAGAAATACAAAAATTTCTTGGACAGATTAATTTTGTTCGAAGATTTATTTCTAATACTGCAGGGAAAACTAAAGTATTTTCTTCCTTATTAAGATTGAAAGATGAAGAGGAATTTGTGTGGACAGCAGAGCATCAAACTACTTTCGAAGGAATCAAAGCCTACTTGGCCAACCTTCCAGTGCTGATGCCACCAAAGGACGATAAATCCTTGAAGTTGTATATAGCTGCAGCAGAAGATTCACTGGGAGTTTTCTTAGCACAAGACAATGAAGAAGGCAAAGAGCAAGCAATTTATTACCTTAGTAGGTTTCTAAATTCTTGTGAATGTAAATACTCAGTTGTAGAAAAGCTATGCCTTGCATTGTATTTTGCTGCAATAAAATTAAGATACTATCTTTTGCCTACAATTGTCTTGGTAATTGCAACCACAGATTTGGTTAAATATACGTTATCTAGACCTATGTTAAAGGGAAGAATTGGCAAATGGATACTAATTTTATCAGAATTTCATGTAGAATATGTCCCCCAAAAGGTAGTAAAAAGATAAGTTTTGGCTAATTTCTTGGCAGACCATCCATGTCAAACAGAAAGCCAAGAGATAATGGAACTTGGTATGGTTAGTGTTGAACCATGGCAAATGTGGTTCGATGGATCAAAAGCCAGTGGTTTAACTGGAATTGGTGTGGTGATTAAGTCACCACAAGGGATAGAAACCACACATGGTTTTAGAGTGGATGAAATTACTTGTTCCAATAATCAAGCTGAATATGAAGCTTTAATAATAGGACTGGAAATACTTATTGGATGACAAGCTCATGCAGTTGACATATTTGGAGATTCTCAATTAGTAGTGAACCAGGTGAAAGGGATTTTCAAATGTCAAAGTGTAAGCATGTTGTCATACTATGTTGTTGCATTACATTTGGTTTCTCAATTTTAGATAGCAAATATAACTTATGTCTGCAAGATTCTTAAATAATAAAGCTAATGATGTGGCTCAAAAGGCTTCGAACTTCAAGAGAAGGGATAACACTCAAAGGAACAGAAGCCAAACAACATATTAAAAGGTAATACCACCTTTGAATAGAAGGAATATGGTCTTAGAGGTCAATCATAATAACTTACAAGAACAAGATTGGAGGCATCCAATAATGCAGTATCTAGCTGGTCCATCTTCGAAAGCCAACAGGAAAATCAAATTGCAATCCATGCAATACATAATGTGTGGTAATGCTTTCTATGAAAGAGGGGCAGATGGGTTATTATTGGAATGTTTAGGTCCAAAGGAAGCATTGACAGCCATGGCTGAGGTTCATGAAGGCATCTATGGTGCTCATCAGCCTGGTGTGAAGATGAGATGGCTGCTTCGAAGACATTCTTACTATTGGCCAACCATCCTTAAGGACTGCATAGAATATGCTAGAGGTTGCTAGGCATGCCAAAAGCATGGCGCGATAAGGCATGTACCCATAACTGATCTGCATGCGGTTGTGAAACCCTGGCCATTTAGAAGATGGACTATGGATATAGTAGGGAAAATACACCCACCCTCTTCGAAGCATCATTGTTTTATCCTAGTGGCCACAGATTAGTTTACTAAGTGGGTCGAAGCTAAGCCGTATAAGGCTGTAGACTAAACTGAAGTTATTGGATTCATTAAAGATCTGATCCACAGATTTGGCATCCAACAGACTATAACTGTTGATAATAGGACTATATTTGATGGGAAGATGGTTAAGTCTTTTGTGGCAGAATTTGGAATTAGTCTTATTAATTCTACCCCCTATTATGCACAAGCCAATGGCCAGGCAGAATCATCCAATAAATCTTTGAAGAAAGGAATACAGAAAGTTATGGAAGACAATCCCAGGGATTGGCATAACTTACTGTTGGATGTACTATGGGCTTACAAGACTTCTCCAAGATCAAGTACAAGAGTTACTCCTTATGCCTTAGTATATGGGCACAATGCAGTATTACTTGTAGAAATTAACATTAGGTCCTTAAGGGTGAGAGGTCAGGATCAGTTAGTTCCTGAGCAGTATCATCAAAGTATGTGCTTGGAATTAGAGAACGCAGATGAAGCTAAAATTCTGGCATTAAATAGCATTCTTTTCCAAAAGAAGAAAGCAACAAAAAACTATAATAAGAAAGTCAAGCACATTAGTTTTGATGAAGGTGATTTGGTATGGAAGACAATACTCCCAATAGGGATTAAAAGCCACAAGTTTGGTAAGTGGTCACCTAACTGGGAAGGACTATATCAAGTTCATAGAGTCTTGCCTTCGAGAGCATATCATTTGAAAAATTTGAATGGATATGTACATCCCAAGAAGATCAATGGCAGATATTTGAAGCCTTATTATCCAACCGTATGGGAAACACAAAAAATAAAAAGAACATGAAAACACTCAAATGATAAATAAGGATTTTATTTCATAATGAGTTGAATACATGTAGCCATAGATTGCCCCAAAAGTCAGTACAATGTTTCAGTTGTTCCTTTACAATAGATTTTCTATTCTTAAGAGATGTGAACAACTGAATGGCTGTAGCCATCTCCTGTTTTCGATCAGCCAGTCCTTGGTTGGTGATCTGCAGCTTGGTGGCAGTTCGATCTAAAGCCTGATTGACTGTTGATAATTCTTCTTCAAGCTGAGCTTTCTTCTCCAGTAGTTGAGCTCGAAATTGGGAGAAAGAGGAATGTTGTTTTTTCAATTCTGACACTTCAGCATGAATTTGGGAAACAAAACTCTAGTCTCTTAGCAATTTCTCCTCTGCAGCCTTGGCAACATGGCAGATATTGATGTAAAAATCAATGGTGGCTGCCGCCTAGGATAAATGACTAGAAACGGTCATGTTGGATTGCTCAACAATCTTGCAGCACTGGAGGAAGTAAGGCTTCGAAAGGAATCCTTGAGAAGGATGTCAGCAACTCCAAACAGTTGTCTAAGTCTATTGAAGGCAGGGGAGTCCTAACACTGGAGGAAGAGCTCTCAAAAATTTCTAATAGAGAATCAGCTAGGGCTAATGGCTCAGCTTTATTGCTAGCTGTTAGAGAGGTAGAAGGTATGTCAAAGAGACTAGCTAGCCTAGCTTCGAAGATGTCCACCTTATCCATTGACATGGAAGATGCAGAAAGAACTCTGGTAGAAGAAAGAAATGACTGCATAGGAATAGGAGAAGAATGTGAAGTATACTTAGCAGTTTCTATAGTTTTGGCTACTAGTAGGTCGAGAGAAGAGGGACTGGAGCTAGTGTCACGACCCAAACCCGCCCCTATGGGTTTAGCACCGTAACCGGCTAGTAATCCGATGATTACCGAAGGCCTGCTTAACAGTAAAACAGTAATACAGAGTTCAGGGGCTGGCGGAAGCCAAAATAGTAAATAGAAGATGTCCAATGAGCTGTGACATTCTGTATGCAAAAAGACTTTTCATACATATACACATAAACAGTAGCATATACATCCTATACAATCATCCAGGACAGGGACCTAATCCCTTTTAGAACAGTACGGTACAAAAATCACTCAGTCTATGCATAACAGAGACAATTAGAGTGAATCTGAGACACCCCAAGAACGCCTTAGCTTGAACAGATCTGGAACCTCGAAGTGAGCACAAAGGTTGGCTTGACCAAAAGGGAGTTTAACCCAACGCTCCTAGTTCTGATCCGGTGCCTGACACCTACATATATATATAAACAGTGAGCTAAAACCCAGTGAATAACATATGCGTAAAGAGGTTAAGAATGAATGTCCTTTCAGTATTGAAAACAGTCATTTATCAGTATGTTAGTCATTCAGTTTGTGGCTCATATTTCATGCCATAACAGTCATTCAGAAAACTATAATAGTCATATGTGGTACATCCAATAGCAAAACAGTACAGTAGGTCTTAACAAACCGAACAGTCAGTTGATGACCATCATATCAATAAACAATAGTGGTTCCAACATGGGAACCAACAGAGATCTCTGTGACAGTAGCAGTACAGTACAGTAACAGTAAATTGCTATGGATGCCACGAATACAGTTCACAAATAGGACAAACATTCATTCAGTAAATAGTGTCATTTCATTAAGCAGTACAGTCATTTGTTCAGAAAATAATCTTAATTGAACATATCTTTACAATATTTTTACTCACAGAGTTCTGGGTTACAGATAAGCTAGTGCGCGTCCTCGGATGCCAACCCTACACAGTTACAGGATGAACACACACTAAGTCACATACTTGGGAATCGAAGCTTAGTCCCTACTTAGACTCGGTGTGGTTCTACATCAATAGCCTCCTTAAGATGCCTTAAACATGCCATAGGAATGCCTAGGATGGAAAGAGGATGCAAAAATGTACTTATAAACACTTTTCAAAATTTTCAGAAAACAAGGGTCTCGCTCGAGCGTGGATTTCTACGCTCGAGCGGACATGCAGACAAAGGATCTCCGCTTGAGCGTGACTTCCATCGCTCGAGCGGACTGCAAGCTACAGTAAAAATACTGGATGCTCAAAATTCACGCTCGACGGGCGCTCGACCCCCGCTCGAGCGTGAGACACAAGTACTCGCTCGAGCGTGAACTCTCTCGCTCGAGCGGACTGTAAACTCATGTGAAGTACTGGATACACGCATTTCATGCTGGAGCGTCACTTTCCTCGCTCGAGTGGACGGCATGATCTCAGATTGTACGCTCGAGCGTGGAGTTCCTCGCTCGAGCGTGGGTCCAAAATCTAGAAATTCCAGATTTGAACCTCAAGCTCAAAATCAACTTTAAAGCATAAATTTCGATCCTCTTGGGCTAATTTTCTGGAAAACTCTTCAAAACCCATAATATTACATGTTTCAAAGATCAATTTGAGAAATCAAAGCCCCAAGATAGTTCAATTAAATACAATTTCAAAGAAGTTTTCATGGACATGAAGAACAATGCAAATTCAACACATGTATGGGTTCCTTGGAACTCCAATGTGCTAAAACAAGATCAAATACAAGGTTTAACTTCAAAACATGGTGAGTTCATGGATCAAGATCCAAAATATGAACATGCATGCAACAATTTTCATGAAACAACTTCAAAACTTCAAGATATGCACATACATGAATGATTAAAGCTCCAATCCAACAATCTAAACCAAAACTTGACTTCAATCTCTAAACTTCCATGAACCATGCACTATATGACTCAATTTAACAATTAAGAGGATAAATTCCATACCTAGGTTTCTTAATTACAAGAATGAGAGCTCAATTATGCAATCAACCTTCAATTTCTCCAAGTCTCTAAGTTAAGTTTGATGAAATCAAGCCTATTCTCCTATACTCTCTCTCTCAATCGGTTTGTCTCTCAAAATGGCTGAGCAAGAGGTATGTCTAAGTGTACTCAAGCCTCAAGGTGTTGGAGAAGTGGTCCACTAAGCATGGCAATTTGGTGAATAAGTCCAACTCTTGTAAATTAGCATTCTTTTAATCCAATTTAAACATACCAAATCACATTTGAATTAAATATATCATAAAATTACATTAATTCTAATTAGCATAAAACACTAATCAATTTCAGATTCGGCCGCCGATAAGGCCTTCAATTTACAGTTTAACATAATACATGAACAGATAATTTAGCAGTCAGACAGATAGACACGAAATTAACTAATACACTCAATCAATCCGTTCAGAATTTCAGTCAATCAGTCAATTAATATGCTTAATCATAGATTAGCACTAATCAGTGGTGTTATCAATAAACAGTAGTGAGGGTTGTCACAGCTAGGCAGAGATAATGAACAAGGAATTGGAAAGCTACTAGTGTCTTCTCTATGAAAATCAGCTATCACTGGAGATGATGTAATAGCTGGAATTTCCTTAGGAGGGGAAGGAGCGACAAGGCTTAAAGGGAGAGCAAATTTAGTAGAGTTGAAAGATAGGTGAGGAAAGTATGGAGTCAACCCAAAGGATAGGGATGCAGGAATGCTTGGCCTCAAGAAAGGTATGGAAAATATAGGGCCAGGAAGTGGAAGTATTGTTTGAATTGGTTCCACATTTTGAGGTTGTTCAACTTCAGTTGAAATTGAATGAATCCTTATTGGAAGAGAAGGCAAAGTAGCTGTCGCTGCAAAAGAAGAAATACAAAACAATGTTAAGTCCCAGTATCAAGAATTTGAGAAAAGAAAGTGGAGACATGAAAGGAAATTACTTTTTTAAGAGGTGGTGGCAATGATTGGAGAACTACGAAGGGAATAATGCTTGGTAGTGTGTTGTCTTCTCGCAGTTTCCCTTTGGATTGTATCAGTAGCAGCTGCTTCATCCCTTAGTAATTGTTGCTATCACATTTTTTCAGCCCTCTGGAAAACAATTATTTCTTTAGAGTGTTCCTTCTCTACTATTTTGATAGCTGCCTCATGAGTAGGGTCTTCGACCAAGTCAGAAGGAGAAACGGTCATCTTCTTTCTTTTTTTTCTCTGCAGTGGTACTTCCTGCTCTTTCTCTGCCTCTTTCTCTTCAATTTGAGGCTCAGACTCCTCAGGAGTGAGTATTAGTTTTCTTTTCTTTTTCTGCTGGTGTTTGTCTTTGAGAATAGCCAGAGCTTCAGTTGTTTTGGGAGATTCTTCTTGTGGAGACCCTACACCAAGTAGTATGAATATGAAGAAAACAAACAGAAAATTCTGAAAGAAAGGAAACCTAAAAATGCATACCTTTTTTCGAAGCAACTCTGGTAACTTTGGAAGAAGGGAGTGAGACTGCAGGAATAGTCTTGGCAGCTGTAGAAAGAGAGGGGATGGTCCCAGTTTCTTTTGGTTTAACCTTAGAAGGCACACCTAATCCTATCAGTAAATCATGAGGATGTATTGCTAGATGTACTTCCATATTGGCTTTCCACCAATTTTGAAATCTTTTCAAAACTAAGCCAGATGGGAGGAAGGGGACAAATTTTAACTCACTCAAATCTTTCAACAGTTTAAATGTTGCCTCCTCTAGTTTAGATTTGGGTACTCTCAGGTCTCTGGCTGTGAGATGGACATTTAAGAGACTGCAAAGTGGAATGGGAATTCCTTGGGTAAACCCAAATTGCCTGGCAAACTGGGAAGGGCAGTATACCTCAGATATGCACTTATTAGCTCGAGAGTTTAAAGTACCAACAAAAAGTTCTCTTGACAACAAAATAGAAACCCACATGTCTTTGTATGATGGGATGGAACACTGTCTATCAACCAAGAATGTCCTTAGCCAAATTGGTCTTTTATTGGCATCGAAGAGGAAAAAGAAGGTGGCAGTTGGAGAAACAGGGAGCTGGTGGAAAAAGATAAGATAGTAGGTGAAAGAAGCGGGATAAAGGGCAATTTTAGCATATTTTTCTCCATAAGTGCTAGGGTCTTGAACTAAGAATTTCAAACACTTGGGATACAAATCAGTAAAGTAAGCAAAGAGCCAGAGTTGAAGCACCCAGAGGGGACCTCCTTGGTTGATATCAAGAGGTTTCTCACAAAATTGGGAGCATGCTCTATAAACATGGCCTAAAAGATAAGGGGCCAAGGCTATTCGCTTCTTCAAAACAAGGGCCTTTGCGAGTGGGGCAAATCCAGGCATGATTCGTTGAGATGATGTACAAAAGAGAAATTTACACAACCAATATAAAATAAATGAGAAGAGTTCTCGATCACTCACAGGGCCCACCTTTTTATTTTCAGCCTTTACGAAGTCACTGAAGGAAGAATTCAAAGGTGGAAGAGAAAATTTAACCAAAAGGTCTAGATAGCTGGGTGTAAGGGGGGTACCGAGTGGTAAAAGCCCTAAGAGATGGCAGATATTAAGAACGGTGGAAGCCATCATACCACAACGAAACTGAAAAAAGTTAAAGGCCATATTCCAGAAGCAAAGAGTGACAGGAATCAAAAAAGGGTCTTCAGGAATGATAAACCTGGAAAGACGAAGGGTATCGAGAATGCAGAGCTCTTGTAGGTCCCATTCTCTTGCAGGCATGACCCTGTCATACCACTCCTCCCACTCCACCCTCAATGTTGGCCAGCAACGGTGAGGTCGGTTCACTCTCCAATTTCCCTAGTCAAACCCCCCTTCATAGAGAAGAAAGTGGTCCTCCAAACGAGGGTACAAAGCTGGAAGTTGGGCGAGAACCTCTCGAAAGATAAGACCTAGGACATATTCTTGTTTGTCACTATGGCGAGGGACAAAGAGGCGTCTGTCTATGGCACTCGATCCATCAGCTTTAAATTTAGCAATCTCTTCCTCAATACATCTTTTGAAAGCCATTGTTGGGCTTATACGTTCGCTAGTTGGTACTTTCAAAGAAGAGGACTCCATTGGTAACAAGCAGCGAGGAATAGAGGGTCAGTAGAGATGAAGGGTTTGTGTGTTAGGTAAACGAGTGAATTCAAAGCACGAAATAAAAGGATTTTGTTTTTTTAAACCTTTGTGTCTGAAAATATACCCAATCGTGGAATTCATAAAGAAGTACTAAAGGTACGGATGCGAAAAGTTTCCTTCAATATTGATAGTTATGAAGGGAAACACATTTCAAATACTGATGTCAGCTTCGAAATAAAATATTTGGCTTCGAAGCCAAATTTTGGCGCCAAAATCAGATAGCAAACGGTTTCGAAGGTAGAAAGTCGACTTCGAAGCACATTCCATACCTAAGGATGCAAGAATACTCAAGTATTTGTTTACTTCAAAAGGGTTAAGGACCTGTTTTTAGGTTTGTTAGTGAGAGTAAAATCTTTCGAAGTAAAACTTGAAATACCTTAAGGTTAGAAATTGTTTGTTCTAAGTTTCAAACCAATAGTTGGTTTGATAATATACAGAAAAAATCACTTTTTAGAATAAATAATGCAGTCCTTAAAAGAAGTTTCCATATTTTGGAAAATGTGGACAGTTTGTTTGAAACAAAATTAGTTGATTTGAAATTACTTGATTGTATTAACTATATGTTGGGGAATTGAATATGATCAAATCAAGTTTCGAATGGCAAAGTTGTTTAATTCGAAGCTGATAGTTGAAGAATTATGTTAAGCCTAGGGTCGGTATGTGAGACGATGATTGTTTTCTTAAAAGGAAGACTTCACACTTTGGAAGAGTTTAAGCTGGGATGGAGTTAAAGCACATCAACCATACAGTTAAGTTTACAAATGGAGTGATAAATCAGAATCTGACAAATGAAATTCGGAAAGCTTAGTTTTATTGATAAGTGCTTGTAACAAGCCCGCGGGGGGGCCTCGCTACAGCTCGGACTCGATTGTTGTCACGGTTCTTAATCTTGAACCAAAGAGTCCAAATCCGGTAAATCGTTTTGAGAAAACAGATTTTTGAAAGAAGTGTCAAACATGGACTGTTTTGCCAGATACAGAGTCGCCACCTAAATATTTTATTTTGGGAAATTTAGGAAACCCTGACTCGTTGTCTAAGGCCACGTGTCCGTCATCACCAAAGTTGCCTTGGCTCGGGAACTTGGGTACGATTGGGGAAGGTCACTTCGTGAGCACCCCCGCTCGCCCGATCAAAGATCGGCCTCTACTAATCATGATATCCAGTTTTGAAAACATTGTGCGTTCTTATTTTGGTTATTAGCCTAGATTTACTATGTGATGCGCACAGCATACAAGTATAGACCGGGTCGCCTGAATTGGAACAAAACATTTCAAGTTTGTTTTTTTGAAAGATGGTTTGCTACCCGCAGGTAGGCTTAAAATGCAGATTTTGCCACCCTCAGGTGGGCTTAGAAAAGATGGTTTTGCCACTATCTAGTGGGCTTAAAACTCACAGTCAATGCATTGTCCCAATTCAAATAACCCAACCTTCACCCACAGGCATTTAAGCAGTTATATCACATAAGCAGTTAGCCTCATGGTAAGCATGCTATTCATGGCAGTCACTCACACGCATGCAAGGATGCTAAAGCACAAAAACTTACCGAGTACTCCAAGCCAAAACAGAAGCTAATTAGAAATCCATGGATGATCCTAAATATACAGAAGTGCCTAATGCAACGCATGCAAAAATGCAACTATAGCAGGCTCGGCTATTCTAAACATGGCATATGGAATGCTACAGCTAACATGTATTCAACTTGGAATTGAAATACAAATACAGTTAGTATGATGCGCCGAGCCTGGTGTATGCAAAACAGATGAATGAATGCAAATATGCTATCATACTGTATGCTAATTGAAACATGCCCTAATCTAACCATCATAAGCTGGTAAATAAAAGGGAAGAAAGGCGTGGGGTTGGAAGACATACATCACACTCACGCACACTTATTACAATTATGCCCTCGCGCAGAGGGTCCGAATAAATAGTACAGTCCCAAATAAATAATACAGTCCCAATAAATAATACAGTCCAAATATGTTCAAAACCCTAATTAATTAACAAATTAACTAAGGAAAGCAATAAACTAGCATGCAAGCTAGGGACTGCCTTGACTCTTCTCCAGATGATGAATGATGCATGTCCGGGTTGCCTTGCGCGGAAATCCATGGCGATGCCCCAGTTAGCCTCTGTTAGCACTTATTCTTGGAATGCGTGCCAAGCTTCGGAAGGCTGCTGATTCTTATTTTGCTGCAACAGAGAGCAACAAAGGGGCATGGCAATGTATTTTCACAATATGTATGCATGTCTCGATCTTCGTGCCACCAATCACGCATCTCGATGCATGATGGCCGAGGAGTCGAATTGCACAACTCAATATGAAATGAATGCACATGAAAACACAACAAGACCTAACTCCATTATGGATGATCCGGAGTGTCGGTGACTGGGGAATTGAGACACGTTCCGTCACTTGGAGTACGAAACGTACCTCGTTTCCCGTGCTCGGGCTAACTCCTATCCCGAACACAATGCAATATGCATGACATGCATGAATGCAACTAAGATACAACCTAACATGCACAATGCTATGAAATGGCATACACGATGCACGAGGTAACATGGCATACACAATGCGCTAACATACAACCTAGCATACACAATGCTATGAGATGAAATGGCATACACAAAGCATAATGGGCTTACACCAACACAAGTGGACCTCAGCCACACTCACATAGGAGGCCATTAGATGAAAATGAGACACTCGAAATGCGTGCACACGTGCACGCAAACCGAGGACCGACCCTAAGGCACCAAATGCCACTCTAACAAGACATGGCAAGGAATGGAATATGGCATACTAGCATGCAAATTTTAGTATCAAAATGTGATGCAAAACAGTCCCGAAACATGGGAACATGGCATCCGATGCATGAAATGAGACTCGATACTCGAAATTAGGCGCATGGAATGACTTATAGCTATACAAAGCATGCATTATTTGAATATGAAGTGTGAAGAAAGAATCAAGATAGTCCCAAAACAAGCATATTTACAGTTTTAAGCAAGGCCAAACAGTGAACACAAATAGGACTAAGCTAGCATGCAAAAATGGCCCCGTAAGAGAGATAATGAAGCAAGTAGCAGCTGATGTCAATCGGTTTGTCTCTCAAAATGGCTGAGCAAGAGGTATGTCTAAGTGTACTCAAGCCTCAAGGTGTTGGAGAAGTGGTCCACTAAGCATGGCAATTTGGTGAATAAGTCCAACTCTTGTAAATTAGCATTCTTTTAATCCAATTTAAACATACCAAATCACATTTGAATTAAATATATCATAAAATTACATTAATTCTAATTAGCATAAAACACTAATCAATTTCAGATTCGGCCGCCGATAAGGCCTTCAATTTACAGTTTAACATAATACATGAACAGATAATTTAGCAGTCAGACAGATAGACACGAAATTAACTAATACACTCAATCAATCCGTTCAGAATTTCAGTCAATCAGTCAATTAATATGCTTAATCATAGATTAGCACTAATCAGTGGTGTTATCAATAAACAGTAGTGAGGGTTGTCACAGCTAGGCAGAGATAATGAACAAGGAATTGGAAAGCTACTAGTGTCTTCTCTATGAAAATCAGCTATCACTGGAGATGATGTAATAGCTGGAATTTCCTTAGGAGGGGAAGGAGCGACAAGGCTTAAAGGGAGAGCAAATTTAGTAGAGTTGAAAGATAGGTGAGGAAAGTATGGAGTCAACCCAAAGGATAGGGATGCAGGAATGCTTGGCCTCAAGAAAGGTATGGAAAATATAGGGCCAGGAAGTGGAAGTATTGTTTGAATTGGTTCCACATTTTGAGGTTGTTCAACTTCAGTTGAAATTGAATGAATCCTTATTGGAAGAGAAGGCAAAGTAGCTGTCGCTGCAAAAGAAGAAATACAAAACAATGTTAAGTCCCAGTATCAAGAATTTGAGAAAAGAAAGTGGAGACATGAAAGGAAATTACTTTTTAAGAGGTGGTGGCAATGATTGGAGAACTACGAAGGGAATAATGCTTGGTAGTGTGTTGTCTTCTCGCAGTTTCCCTTTGGATTGTATCAGTAGCAGCTGCTTCATCCCTTAGTAATTGTTGCTATCACATTTTTTCAGCCCTCTGGAAAACAATTATTTCTTTAGAGTGTTCCTTCTCTACTATTTTGATAGCTGCCTCATGAGTAGGGTCTTCGACCAAGTCAGAAGGAGAAACGGTCATCTTCTTTCTTTTTTTCTCTGCAGTGGTACTTCCTGCTCTTTCTCTGCCTCTTTCTCTTCAATTTGAGGCTCAGACTCCTCAGGAGTGAGTATTAGTTTTCTTTTCTTTTTCTGCTGGTGTTTGTCTTTGAGAATAGCCAGAGCTTCAGTTGTTTTGGGAGATTCTTCTTGTGGAGACCCTACACCAAGTAGTATGAATATGAAGAAAACAAACAGAAAATTCTGAAAGAAAGGAAACCTAAAAATGCATACCTTTTTTCGAAGCAACTCTGGTAACTTTGGAAGAAGGGAGTGAGACTGCAGGAATAGTCTTGGCAGCTGTAGAAAGAGAGGGGATGGTCCCAGTTTCTTTTGGTTTAACCTTAGAAGGCACACCTAATCCTATCAGTAAATCATGAGGATGTATTGCTAGATGTACTTCCATATTGGCTTTCCACCAATTTTGAAATCTTTTCAAAACTAAGCCAGATGGGAGGAAGGGGACAAATTTAACTCACTCAAATCTTTCAACAGTTTAAATGTTGCCTCCTCTAGTTTAGATTTGGGTACTCTCAGGTCTCTGGCTGTGAGATGGACATTTAAGAGACTGCAAAGTGGAATGGGAATTCCTTGGGTAAACCCAAATTGCCTGGCAAACTGGGAAGGGCAGTATACCTCAGATATGCACTTATTAGCTCGAGAGTTTAAAGTACCAACAAAAAGTTCTCTTGACAACAAAATAGAAACCCACATGTCTTTGTATGATGGGATGGAACACTGTCTATCAACCAAGAATGTCCTTAGCCAAATTGGTCTTTTATTGGCATCGAAGAGGAAAAAGAAGGTGGCAGTTGGAGAAACAGGGAGCTGGTGGAAAAAGATAAGATAGTAGGTGAAAGAAGCGGGATAAAGGGCAATTTTAGCATATTTTTCTCCATAAGTGCTAGGGTCTTGAACTAAGAATTTCAAACACTTGGGATACAAATCAGTAAAGTAAGCAAAGAGCCAGAGTTGAAGCACCCAGAGGGGACCTCCTTGGTTGATATCAAGAGGTTTCTCACAAAATTGGGAGCATGCTCTATAAACATGGCCTAAAAGATAAGGGGCCAAGGCTATTCGCTTCTTCAAAACAAGGGCCTTTGCGAGTGGGGCAAATCCAGGCATGATTCGTTGAGATGATGTACAAAAGAGAAATTTACACAACCAATATAAAATAAATGAGAAGAGTTCTCGATCACTCACAGGGCCCACCTTTTATTTTCAGCCTTTACGAAGTCACTGAAGGAAGAATTCAAAGGTGGAAGAGAAAATTTAACCAAAAGGTCTAGATAGCTGGGTGTAAGGGGGGTACCGAGTGGTAAAAGCCCTAAGAGATGGCAGATATTAAGAACGGTGGAAGCCATCATACCACAACGAAACTGAAAAAAGTTAAAGGCCATATTCCAGAAGCAAAGAGTGACAGGAATCAAAAAAGGGTCTTCAGGAATGATAAACCTGGAAAGACGAAGGGTATCGAGAATGCAGAGCTCTTGTAGGTCCCATTCTCTTGCAGGCATGACCCTGTCATACCACTCCTCCCACTCCACCCTCAATGTTGGCCAGCAACGGTGAGGTCGGTTCACTCTCCAATTTCCCTAGTCAAACCCCCCTTCATAGAGAAGAAAGTGGTCCTCCAAACGAGGGTACAAAGCTGGAAGTTGGGCGAGAACCTCTCGAAAGATAAGACCTAGGACATATTCTTGTTTGTCACTATGGCGAGGGACAAAGAGGCGTCTGTCTATGGCACTCGATCCATCAGCTTTAAATTTAGCAATCTCTTCCTCAATACATCTTTTGAAAGCCATTGTTGGGCTTATACGTTCGCTAGTTGGTACTTTCAAAGAAGAGGACTCCATTGGTAACAAGCAGCGAGGAATAGAGGGTCAGTAGAGATGAAGGGTTTGTGTGTTAGGTAAACGAGTGAATTCAAAGCACGAAATAAAAGGATTTTGTTTTTTTAAACCTTTGTGTCTGAAAATATACCCAATCGTGGAATTCATAAAGAAGTACTAAAGGTACGGATGCGAAAAGTTTCCTTCAATATTGATAGTTATGAAGGGAAACACATTTCAAATACTGATGTCAGCTTCGAAATAAAATATTTGGCTTCGAAGCCAAATTTTGGCGCCAAAATCAGATAGCAAACGGTTTCGAAGGTAGAAAGTCGACTTCGAAGCACATTCCATACCTAAGGATGCAAGAATACTCAAGTATTTGTTTACTTCAAAAGGGTTAAGGACCTGTTTTTAGGTTTGTTAGTGAGAGTAAAATCTTTCGAAGTAAAACTTGAAATACCTTAAGGTTAGAAATTGTTTGTTCTAAGTTTCAAACCAATAGTTGGTTTGATAATATACAGAAAAAATCACTTTTTAGAATAAATAATGCAGTCCTTAAAAGAAGTTTCCATATTTTGGAAAATGTGGACAGTTTGTTTGAAACAAAATTAGTTGATTTGAAATTACTTGATTGTATTAACTATATGTTGGGGAATTGAATATGATCAAATCAAGTTTCGAATAGAAACGGTCATGCTGGATTACTCAACAATCTTGCAGCACTGGAGGAAGTTCCTGTTAAGGCTTTGTAAGGCTTCGAAAGAATCATTGAGAAGGATGTCAGCAACTCCAAACAGTGTCTAAGTCTATTGAAGGCAGGGGAGTCCTAACACTGGAGGAAGAGCTCTCAAAAATTTCTAATAGAGAATCAGCTAGGGCTAATGGCTCAGCTTTATTGCTAGCTGTTAGAGAGGTAGAAGGTATGTCAAAGAGACTAGCTAGCTTAACTTCGAAGATGTCCACCTTATCTATTGACATGGAAGATGCAGAAAGAACTCTGGTAGAATGAAGAAATGACTGCATAAGAATAGGAGAAGAATGTGAAGTATGCTTAGCAGTTTCTATAGTTTTGGCTACTAGTAGGTCGAGAGAAGAGGGACAGGAGCTAGTGTCACGACCCAAACCCGCCCCTATGGGTTTAGCACCGTAACCGGCTAGTAATCCGATGATTACCGAAGGCCTGCTTAACAGTAAAACAGTAATACAGAGTTCAGGGGCTGGCGGAAGCCAAAACAGTAAATAGAAGATGTCCAATGAGCTGTGACATTCTGTATGCAAAAAGACTTTTCATACATATACACATAAACAGTAGTATATACATCCATATACAATCATCCAGGACAGGGACCTAATCCCTATTAGAACAGTACGGTACAAAAATCACTCAGTCTATGCATAACAGAGACAGTTAGAGTGAATCTGAGACACCCCAAGAACGCCTTAGCTTGAACAGATCTGGAACCTCGAAGTGAGGCACAAAGGTTGGCTTGACCAAAAGGGAGTTTAACCCAACGCTCCTAGCTCCGATCCGGTGCCTAGACACCTACATATATATATAAACAGTGAGCTAAAGCCCAGTGAATAACATATGCGTAAAGAGGTTAAGAATGAATGTCCTTTCGGTATTGAAAACAGTCATTTATCAGTATGTCAGTCATTCAGTTTGTGGCTCATATTTCATGCCATAACAGTCATTCAGAAAACTATAATAGTCATATGTGGTACATCCAATAGCAAAACAGTACAGTAGGTCTTAACAGACCGAACAGTCAGTTGATGAGCATCATATCAGTAAACAGTAGTGGTTCCAACATGGGAACCGACAGAGATCTCTATGACAGTAGCAGTACAGTACAGTAACAGTAAATTGCTATGGATGCCACGAATACAGTTCACAAATAGGACAAACATTCATTCAGTAAACAATGTCATTTCATTAAGCAGTACAGTCATTTGTTCAGAAAATAATCTCAATTGAACATATCTTTACAACATTGTTACTCACAGAGTTCTGGGCTACAGATAAGCTAGTGCGCGTCTTCGGATGCCAACCCTACACAGTTACAGGATGAACACACACTAAGTCACATACTTGGGAATCGAAGACTTAGTCCCTACTTAGACTCGGTGTGGTTCTACATCAATATCCTCCTTAAGATGCCTTAAACATGCCCTAGGAATGCCTAGGATGGAAAGAGGATGCAAAGATGTACTTATAAACACTTTTCAAAATTTTCAGAAAACAGGGGTCTCGCTCGAACATGGATTTCTATGCTCGAGTGGACATGCAGACAAAGGATCTCCGCTCGAGCGTGACTTCCATCGCTCGAGCGGACTGCAAGCTACAGTAAAAATACTGGATGCTCAAAATTCACGCTCGACGGGCGCTCGACCCCCGCTCGAGCTTGAGACACAAGTACTCACTCGAGCGTGAACTCTCTCGCTCGAGTGGACTATAAAGTCATGCAAAGTACTGGATACACGCATTTCACGCTGTAGCGTCACTTTCCTCGCTTGAGCGGACGGCATGATCTCAGATTGTACGCTCGAGCGTGGAGTTCCTCGCTCGAGCGTGGGTCCAAAATCTGGAAATTCCAGATTTGAACCTCAAGCTCAAAATCAACTTTAAAGCATAAATTTCGATCCTCTTGGGCTAATTTTCTGGAAAACTCTTCAAAACCCATAATATTACATGTTTCAAAGATCAATTTGAGAAATCAGAGCCCAAAGGTAGTTCAATTAAATACAATTTCAAAGAAGTTTTCATGGACATGAAGAACAATGCAAATTCAACACATGTATGGGTTCCTTGGAACTCTAATGTGCTAAAACAAGATCAAATACAAGGTTTAACTTCAAAACATGGTGAGTTCATGGATCAAGACCCAAAATATGAACATGCATGCAACAATTTTCATGAAACAACTTCAAAACTTCAAGATATGCACATGCATGCATGATTAAAGCTCTAATCCAACAATCTAAACCAAAACTTGACTTCAATCTCTAAACTTCCATGAACCATGCACTATATGACTCAATTTAACAATTAAGAGGATAAATTCCATACCTAGGTTCCTCAATTACAAGAATGAGAGCTCAATTATGCAATCAACCTTCAATTTCTCCAAGTCTCCAAGTTAAGTTTGATGAAATCAAGCCTATTTTCCTATACTCTCTCTCTCAATCGGTTTGTCTCTCAAAATGGCTGAGCAAGAGGTATGTCTAAGTGTACTCAAGCCTCAAGGTGTTGGAGAAGTGGTCCACTAAGCATGGCAATTTGGTGAATAAGTCCAACTCTTGTAAATTAGCATTTTTTTAATCCAATTTAAACATACCAAATCACATTTGAATTAAATATATCAAAAAATCACATTAATTCTAATTAGCATAAAACACTAATCAATTTCAGATTCGGCCACTGATAAGGCCTTCAATTTACAGTTTAACATAATACATGAACAAATAATTTAGCAGTCAAACAGATAGACACGAAATTAACTAATACACTCAATCAATCTGTTCAGAATTTTAGTCAATCAGTCAATTAACATGCTTAATCATATATTAGCACTAATCAGTGGTGTTATCAGTAAACAGTAGTGAGGGTTGTTACAGCTAGGCAGAGATAATGAACAAGGAATTGGAAAGCTACTAGTGTCTTCTCTATGAAAATCAGCTATCACTGGAGATGATGTAATAGCTGGAATTTCCTTAGGAGGGGAAGGAGCGGCAAGGCTTAAAGGGAGAGCAAATTGAGTAGAGTTGAAAGATAGGTGAGGAAAGTATGGAGTCAACCCAAAGGATAGGGATGCAGGAATGCTTGGCCTCAAGAAAGGTATGGAAAATATAGGGCCAGGAAGTGAGAGTATTGTTTGAATTGGTTCCACATTTTGAGGTTGTTCAACTTCAGTTGAAATTGAATAAATCCTTATTGGAAGAGAAGGCAAAGTAGCTGTCGCTGCAAAAGAAGAAATACAAAACAATGTTAAGTCCCAGTATCAAGAATTTGAGAAAAGAAAGTGGAGACATGAAAGGAAATTACTATTTTAAGAGGTGGTGGCAATGATGGGAGAACTACGAAGGGAATAATGCTCGGTAGTGTGTTGTCTTCTCGCAGTTTCCCTTTGGATTGTATCAGTAGCAGCTGCTTCATCCCTTAGTAATTGTTGCTATCACCTTTTTTCAGCCCTCTGGAAAACAATTATTTCTTTAGAGTGTTCCTTCTCTACTATTTTGACAGCTGCCTCATGAGTAGGGTCTTCGACCAAGTCAGAAGGAGAAACGATCATCTTCTTTCTTTCTTTTCTCTGCAGTGGTACTTCCTGCTCTTTCTTTGCCTCTTTCTCTTCAATCTGAGGCTCAGACTCCTCAGGAGTGAGTATTAGTTTTCTTTTCTTTTTCTGCTGGTGTTTGTCTTTGAGAATAGCCAGAGCTTCAGCTGTTTTGGGAGATTCTTCTTGTGGAGACCCTACACCAAGTAGTATGAATATGAAGAAAACAAACAGAAAATTCTGAAAGAAAGGAAACCTAAAAATGCATACCTTTTTTCGAAGCAACTCTGGTAACTCTGGAAGAAGGGAGTGAGACTGCAGGAATAGTCTTGGCAGCTATAGAAAGAGAGGGGATGGTCCCAGTTTCTTTTGGTTTAACCTTAGAAGGCACACCTAGCCCAGTCAGTAAATCATGAGGATGTATTGCTAGATGTACTTCCATATTGGCTGTCCACCAATTTTGAAATCTTTTCAAAACTAAGCCAGATGGGAGGAAGGGGACAAATTTAAACTCACTCAAATCTTTCAACAGTTTAAATGTTGCCTCCTCTAGTTTAGATTTGGGTACTCTCAGGTCTTTGGCTGTGAGATAGACATTCGAGAGACTGCAGAGTGGAATGGGAATTCCTTGGGTAAACCCAAATTGCCTGGCAAACTGGGAAGGGCAGTATATCTCAGATATGCACTTATAAGCTCGAGGGTTTAAAGTACCAACAAAAAGTTCCCTTGATAACAAAATAGAAACCCACATGTCTTTGTATGATGGGATGGAACACTGTCTATCAGCCAAGAATGTCCTTAGCCAAATTGGTCTTTTATTGGCATCGAAGGGGAAAAAGAAGCTGGCAGTTAGAGAAACAGGGAGCTGGTGGAAAAAGATAAGATAGTAGGCGAAAGAAGCGGGATAAAGGGCAATTTTAGCATATTTTTCTCCATAAGTGCTAGGGTCTTAAACTAAGAATTTCAAGCACTTAGGATACAAATCAGTAAAGTAAGCAAAGAGCCAGAGTTGAAGCACCCAGAGGGGACCTCCTTGGTTGATATCAAGAGGTTTCTCATAGAATTGGGAGCATGCTCTATAAACATGGCCTAAAAGATAAGGGGCCAAGGCTATTCGCTTCTTCAAAACAAGGGCCTTTGCAAGTGGGGCAAATTTAGGCATGATTCATTGAGATGATGTACAAAAGAGAAATTTACACAACCAATATAAAATAAAGGAGAAGAGTTCTCGATCACTCACAGGGCCCACCTTTTAATTTTCAGCCTTTACAAAGTCACTGAAGGAAGAATTCAAAGGTGGAAGAGAAAATTTAACTGAAAGGTCTGGATAGCTGGGTGTAAAAGGGGTACCGAGTGGTGAAAGCCCTAAGAGATGGCAGATATTAAGAACGGTGGGAGCCATCATACCACAACGAAATTGAAAAAAGTTAAAGGCCATATTCCAGAAGCAAAGAGCAGCAGGAATCAAAAAAGGGTCTTCAGGAATAATAACCTGGAAAGACGAAGGGCATCGAGAATGCAGAGCTCTTGTAGGTCCCATTCTCTTGCAGGCACGACCCTGTCATACCACTCCTCCCACTCCACCCTCAATGGTGGCCAGCAACGGTGAGGTCGGTTCACTCTCCAATTTCCCTAGTCAAACCCCCCTTCATAGAGAAGAAAGTGGTCCTCCAAACGAGGGTACAAAGCTGAAAGTTGGGCGGGAACCTCTCGAAAGATAAGACCTAGGACATATTCTTGTTTGTCACTATGGCGAGGGACAAAGAGGCGTCTGTCTATGGCACTCGATCCATCAGCTTTAAATTTAGCAATCTCTTCCACAATACATCTTTTCAAAGCCATTGTTGGGCTTATACGTTCGCTAGTTGGTACTTTTAAAGAAGAGGACTCCATTGGTAACAAGCAGCGAGGAATAGAGGGTCAGTAGAGATAAAGGGTTTGTGTGTTAGGCAAACGAGTGAATTCAAAGCACGAAATAAAAGGATTTTTTTTTTTAAACCTTTGTGTCTGAAAATATACCCAATTGTGGAATTCATAAAAAAGTACTAAAGGTACGGATGCGAAAAGTTTCCTTCAATATTGATAGTTATGAAGGGAACACATTTCAAATACTGATGTCAGCTTCGAAATAAAATATTTAGCTTCGAAGCCAAATTTTGGCGCCAAAATCAGATAGCAAACGGTTTCGAAGGCAGGAAGTCGACTTCGAAGCACATTCCATACCTAAGGATGCAAGAATACTCAAGTATTTGTTTACTTCAAAAGGGTTAAGGACCTGTTTTTAGGTTTGTTAGTGAGAGTAAAATCCTTCGAAGCAAAACTTGAAATACCTTAAGGTTAGAATTTGTTTGTTCTAAGTTTCAAACCAATAGTTGGTTTGATAATATACAGAAAAAATCACTTTTTAGAATAAATAGTGCAGTCCTTAAAAGAAGTTTCCATATTTTGGAAAATGTGAACTGTTTGTTTGAAACAAAATTAGTTGATTTGAAATTACTTGATTGTATTAACCATATGTTGGGGAATTGAATATGATCAAATCAAGTTTCGAAGGGCAAAGTTGTTTAATTCGAAGCTGATAGTTGAAGAATTATGTTAGGCCTAGGGTCGGTATGTGAGACAATGATTGTTTTCTTAAAAGGAAGACTTCACACTTTGGAAGAGTTTAAGCTGGGATGGAGTTAAAGCACATCAACCATACAGTTAAGTTTACAAATGGAGTGATAAATCAGAATCTGACAAATGAAATTCGAAAAGCTTAGTTTTATTGATAAGTGCTATTTCATTTGATTACATTCTCGATTTCATAGAAATATGGAATAGACAGAGTTACAAAGTCATGAAATTTAGTCTAACAAAATTCAATAAATGAATACTCTTTTCTTACTCTATCTTCTATTTTATCCAGGTTTGGTTTATCTAATTGGTAAGCCCTTAATTGAGAAGAGAGTTGTTGGGCCTTCACTTCGAATTCTATCTGTTTTAGAGTTTTATCTGTGGCATCCATCTACTCTTCTTCATGTACTTCGTTCATAGCAACATCCTCCCCATACTCAGAATCCTGGCTCTTGAAGGCTTCATATTCATCAAGGAGGTTCTCTGCCTTATACTGAACCTGAATTCGAGCAGGAAAGGCTTCATCCAGAACTTCACTAGTAATGGAAGCCTGGAAGTGGCAGTTGAGCAGGAGAGGAAGTTGGTCCAAAAAGGTATGAAGTTCTATTTGGGCCACAGGGTTGAGAAGATGGCTTTGAGACATAATGTCATAGGCCCATAGAAAGTTTTTGTGGGGAATGTCATCTCGAAGGACTTCAAAAGATAAATAGGAAAAGGCAGCAAGCAAGATCTGAGCCCTAAATTGCTGATAACGAGTTACAGACACTGGGGCCCGGTAAGGGGTGAAGTATTGGCCCTCAAAGAGAGTAAGCTTCAATTCATCAATCCAATTTGGATTGGAAGGCAGAAGGGGAGCAGTCGGAGGTTCCTTGATCGAATCTAGGAATTCAGGTCTGGCCACACATTCTAGCCAATCGGAGGTATAAAGTTTTGCTTTTTTGGCTAAAAGTGCAGGACTGATCCCTAAAGCTTCATCAGGACGTTGAACACTTCGAACCATCCGAGATGGCAAGGTAGAAGTATACCATGATGAAAGCAGATTGTCCTCAAGACTGCGTATATGGTCAATAGGAACATATGGATATACTACAGAACTGTGTTTAGAAGGAGGGATTCCAAGAGGGTCATCAAATTCTGGGAATCGGTGATGAATACGTTCCCTCGTCTGAGGTTGAGTAGGGATAGGCCAAGTTCTCCAACCAGAGGTCGTAGAAGAAGAAGAAGTAGCGGCTTCATCCCATACGGAAGGCTTTGTTGCAGAAGAAGAGCTTTTGATATCCATGATTGCAAATTTGTGTTCCAAAAAATCGTAAGCAGTAGGTTCGTGGTTCGAAGGTCGATGATATGCAAAAGCTTCCATAATTTGTATAAATAGAGGTGCATAATGGTGGTTAATCAATGCATGGAGGTTCTTTCGAGGATGAACAACGTCATCAAATAACTCTTCATATGCTTGATCAATGTAAGAAAAGACTGGCTTGGCCATAAAAGATGTATCAGTCTTTTCAAATGCTGAGATAGTGGGAATGTTCAAGGATTAGAAGAGAATTTAATGTTTCATTGATAAATGACGGTTGCATTTCTGAAAAATGCAAAGCCCATGCACATTCTAAGACATGGGTAAAATACCTTGATCCACTAATTTCACCAAGTATTCGGTATATTAGTGCGGGGGGTAATGTTGGCTACATATTTTGTATAAGCCAATCACAGTTCGACACGTGGTAGGTTGAGTGCAATACGGGAAGACAATTCAAATCTTCAATCGTAATCACACACGTGGCAGTTAGTATTGGTTATTATGGATTTGCGTAGCACTGGATCAGCAAAGAGATGCAAAATGACATGGCTTCAACGGTTACTCATATTTAAATTCAAAATCAAAAGGGAAGCCTAACTGCAAATAAGGCATAGTGGAGCTAAATGTTAGGCAACATGATCAGCGATCATGGAAGGAAGATTCGACGGTTAGAAATGCATTTCGACGGTTGTCATTGAGAATATAAATAGCAGAGAAGGCTCCAGAAAGAAGCCCCAGACTCAGATCCAAAAAACCAGTTTTATCTACTTTGTTTTTCCTTCCAGTTTTTATATTTCTTATTCTTTACATTTTTATACTTCAAATTCCTGCACTGCATTTCGTTCATAGGAGTAGTTTCAAGTAGTTTGTTGCTGTAAACCTCTGCGAGGCTAATTTGGATCTTTGTAAGTCTTCATTTTACTTAATGAAATGCTACAATTATTCTTCATTTAATCATTGTTTGCTTAATTCTCCTAAACAAAGGCACCAGTAAAAGTCATCTTCATTAAGGCTGAAAGAACTAAAACACAATCGTCTGATAATTGGTTAGCAATTAATATTTTGTAAGGACAGATTGATCCTTACTAGCACGCTCAAAATTACAACAATAACCTTCAAAAGCCAAAAAAGTCAACAATAATATATGTTCAATATGATTTAATAATCTAAATTATTTTAATATCGTGTAATGGTTACAAATTTAGATGTATATTTAATATTTTTATATATCTATATATGTATAATTTGGGTTTCGAATTGCTCGAGTTATTTGACGTCTTTGCCCAAATCCGTCCAAATTTAATTCAGACTTCTAAATTTTTGTTCAAACACGTACTAAATTTGAAAATATCTTATCCAACTTCTAAAAAAATTTGGATTGGGTTCGGATTAGTTGGATTGATCACTCCCAAGTTGTACCCCTTGTTGCCCTAAGCTCCTCTCCTCTCTGCTTCTCCTCTTCTCTCGGACCGACGACTCCTCCTCCATATCACAAAGATCGCAGCCGATCGTTCAGTTTGGCCCTCTGTTTTCCGTTGATCTGCACAAAAAATGTAAGATTTCATGCCCTTTGTATGTTATATATATACACATTGATTTAGGGTTTTTTTTTTTGGTTGTGAAATGGTGTGTGAGTTCTAGGGGTTTATCCTTTTTTGTAGGACAAAAAATTTGGGGGTTCTCTGTTCTTGGGTATTCACCCTTTTTCATCACGGATCGAACCTTTTCCGTAGGTCTAAAAATTGATGCTTGCAGGAGTTTGGGGTTGATTCTAAAAGGTAGGGGGTTGGGGTTCTTTTTCCCAGAACAAAACTATTCAAAGTCCTACTGAAACTCATACGTAGATCCACTACAAGCTAGATTTGAATCTTTCATGAAGATTAATTCTCTGTTAGGCATGGGTTCTCTTTGAGTATATTTTATTATTTAGTTAGTTCCTTTATCTATTTCTAGATTATTGCCTTGTTGTTATCAGATCTATATATCCCAAAATGAGCTAAAAATCTATCTTTTTCCTTCAATTTTTTCAGATCACTACCCCTTCATTTTTTTTTCCTGAAATAAGAGTCATCCCAATTTTGAAAAGTAGTCTTTCTTTGTTATTTGGTTGTTTTTCTGAACTGGGTTTTTGAAATTTCAAACAAATCTTTGGTTTTCTTGCTTAATCTGGAAAGAAAACTATATCTTGGGAGGTGGGTTAGTTTTTCTAAGAATGGAAAGTTCTAGAGGCAGGAGAGTGGAGAAGAGAGTGTACGAAGAGAGTTTGGAGGATCAAGATGATAGGATGCTTCATTTGAAGAAGCCAAAGCTACTGGGTTTAGCTAGGTCTGTTGTGCTGTTTCTGTGTATATAAATGTTTCTACTTTTGAATTTCTTGATTCTGTTCATGGGTATTGCTTAGATTCTTTCATTTTCTATTCAATTTGGATTTATGATATTACAAGTTTGATATTTGCTGCATATATACACATATATTATGTTATGCAAGTGTGAACATGTGAATGTATGTGTACTGTTATAGTTTAACCTGTGATTACTGTGGAAAAAACTGGGATAACCATCTAAAAAAAATAAAAAATAAAATTAACAAATGAACTATTAAAGGGCTTTTCCCTTCTTTATTGGCATCGCCATCACCATCATTGTTGGCATTGATTTTGGGTTGGATGGGGGCTATATATTGATTCTCTCTTCGTTAGCATCATCAATTTCAACACCATAACCATCATTTTCATTGATCTTGGGGTTGGATGGGGGCCTTGTCTTCATTTTAGATTGGATTTGATAATTGCCTTGGTTGATTGTTCTTGTTTGTGTAGGATTTCATTTCATCATCAAAAGCCCTTCACGAGTTAAAAAGTTACAAATTCCTTGCGGAAGGCCTAAAGATTGCTAGTCAAGTTGGGGCTTGCCATTGGAGTTATTCGGCACGAATTAACAAATGTGCAAAAGAAAACTCCAGGAGAGGAGTCATGGCGATTGGTGTTCAAGCAGGAAATCGATGAGGTGACTGCACTGCTAAAAAAGTATGAACATGAGAATGATTTTGTCTGGCGTGAGAAGATTCCGGATCAGGATGAGTTGCCAATACGGGAAGGTAAGAAAATCGTGAGTTATATAGCTTATCATCCTCAAAGATGGGAGAGATCACTTGTTTTTAAAATTTGAGTGTACAAAAATAAGTGTACAGGGTATTATAGTTATATTTTAGGGGAAGCAAAGGTCATCACGCTTCTTGATGTTTTCTCATTTTCTCAGTTTGCAAAATGTTGGAATGTAATTTAAGAATAATGGTACTGTTTTTGTGAGGAAATTAAGTTATATTTTTATTTACAAAAGATTGGCAAAGTTTTGTTCAGTTGTATGAACTAGAGGGTTTATGATGAAAATTGACACACTCTCTCTCTCTCTCTCTCTCTCTCTGGGATTATCATTAGTGCTTATCAGTGTCTGTTTGATGAATTACTTGCAACATTCAGGATACATGTTGAAGTAAGACATCAATGTATGCATGAACCTTTTCTCTTTGTTTTTTATTTATTTATTTAGTTAAATAGAAAGTATTTTTGTACAGTGTTTTTTTAAAAAAATTTCCTGAACTATGCTACGTCTGAAATGCAAAAGGCAATAATATGTATGGTTAAAAAAATTGAATAAAACGTAGGCCAAAAAAAGAAAAAAAGAAAAAAAATTGAATAAAATGATTTGAGCATTGCGTCTTTTTTTTTTTAAAGAAACAATTTTGTCAAAGCTACTTTTGAATTGCAAATGGCATGCATGGTTATCAACATATTGAATAAATAAAAATGATTTGAACACCATGTGCATTTGTGAAGTTAAAGAACTACAATTATTTGATTGTTTAAGTTTGTGTTTGGTTTATGAATTTAGAGATGGACTTGGAAAGGAAAAAGAAAAAAGTTAAGTGAAATGTTAATGAAATATAATCTCTCCATAACTTGTACATATGTGCCAACTTATCACCTTGACTAAAGCCTTGTAATAGTAACTAAGCCTTTAAATGAGTAGGTATTTAGGAAATGTAAAAATGTATCAAATTAGGTACTAATTAATCAAATTTCATTAATGAAATAACTTTTTCAAAATTTAAAGTGAAGAAAATGATAAAATTACAATTTTTATATTTATAAGGACAAAAATGACAATTATACAGTAAAAAATTATTTTACAGTTTATTTACCAAACACTATTTTGCTGCTTAAATCTATAATCTCGCAGTTACACCAAATAAGTTATCAGCTTATGCTCACAGCTGTAAGCTATAATCTGTTAAGTTATAATCTATAATCACTTTCTCACAGTTTTACCAAACGGGGCTTATGTTTGGGATAACTTTTTGACTTTTTACGAAAAAATTTATAATAAAATATTGTAGTAAAATTAAAATGACCATTCTACCCTTGTTAACTTGTTACTTTTAACTTTTTGACTTTTGCATAGTTGAATTTAAAGAGCAAAATAATCCCCCGCAAGCTTCCCCTAAATAATATGAACTTTTTGCTTTTTTTAGTAACTTTTTGACTTTTATAAGTTATCTCAAACCAACCCTAGTCTGGTACGCTTAAACTGGCCCAGGATACTCTAAAAAAATTAAAAAATTAAAAATACACCCGAGTTCAAATTAGTCAAACTACATTTTTATTTATTTTTAATGGGACTCAGACTTCATTTCAGCATAATAAAAAGGAAAAAGACTCGTAGCTCGAAATTATTTGGCTTGAGAGTGGCCCGAAAAACATATCTTCTCTTCTCTCTTCTCTAACAACTACCTCTATCCGAAGCTAAAAATCATTCTCTCATCTGCTCTCATTTTAGTCTCTTCTCTCTTCTTTCAACTTGCTAAAAATCTGAAGTTAAAAAGTAGGTTGATTCTCTTCTCTCCTTTCAACCTGCTAAAAATCAACCTACTTCCCAAAAAATCAACCATTCTCTCATCCGAAGCTAAAATTATACTTGGGGTCTTAAGAGGCTAAAATGGAAGCCATTGTTGGGAAGATCTCTCTCTCTCTCTCTCTTCTCTCTTGGTGGGTGGGTTTGATTTTTTTTGAGTGGGTTTGATTTTTGTGTTTGATCGGGCTTGATTTTTGTGTTTGATCGGTGGGTGGGTGAGTTTGATTTTGATTTTGATTTTGATTTCAGTTTTGTGATGGGTTTGATAGTTTTTAGAGAGAGAAAGTGGGTTTGCTTTAATATTGTGATGGGTTTGATAGTTTTTAGGGAAAGAAAGTAGAGGAAGAAGAAGATGAAGGAGGTTTTGGCCAGAGGCAGAAGGATGTGCAGAAGTATATGAGATCCATACGTGATAATAATGATGGTCAGGAGTCTCCACCTCCACAGATATCTCAACCAAGTTTGAATCGAAACATCTTGAGGAATAAGAAATAAATTTATTAAATATTAAAACCCAAATGAAGATTTAACTTCAGAAAACAACAAAAGAAGTAGAAGAAGATAAGCAGAGAGACATAACAGAGACGAAGCCGGAAAAGGAAGATGAAGACGAAAAGGGGAAGAAGAAAAGAAAAAAAAATGCAAAACGACGTCGTTTTGCATTTTCGAGCCATTCGAGCCGTGCAACTTTCGAGCTACGAATCGCTGTTGTAATAAAAATCATAAAAGATAGAATTTTAAGTTTAAGGCCCTGTTTAGCAAATTACTTTTTTAAGGCTTGGTTTGACATACCTGAAAAAATTCAAAAAGCCAAAAAGTTACTAAAAAAATTAAAAAGTTATCACTATTCACAAATTAAAAATATAAAAAAATTAATTTCCCCAATATTTTAATACAAACAACGATTGGACAACGTTGGTACTGTCAGTACGTATTGGTCTGTCCAAATGAACAAAAAAAAAAAATTAGATGTATATATATATTAAGTTGGAGAGTAATGTTGGGCCCGTGGGGGCCCAACACGGGTCATTTTTGATAATCCGAACCGTTCAATGTGTAGAACTCATTGAGTATTATATGCCTGTAAAAAATCACGTTGATCGGATATAGATAGCTATGTGATCGAATCAGTTTTTTTTTCAGCTGTTTATTTTTCACCATCCATTAATTTCATACAAAATTGTTTTGATCACATAGCTATCGATATCTGATTAAATTGATTTTTCTTAGACATATAGTACTTAACGAGTTCTATACATTCTATGGTTCGGATTATCGAAACGGGACCCTTGGTGGGCCCCACTGTAACAACCCAGATTTTTAATTATTCTGTAAAATTTATACTAATATTATTTAATCTCAGTTCAAAAAAATATAATTTATTTTGTGTTATTACATGTAATTTTGTAAAATAATATAATTATTAAGAATTTAGGGGTCAAAGTATAAATAAATAATGATGATACAGTTAATATACAACGGGTACCTGGCAGAACGGGTCAGGCTGATCCACGCTTCTCGTGCCAATATCCAAGTGATCAAACCCACCAATGAACCTGCAGACAAGTTCAACGGGGAACTGGGAGTCCCCCAATGAACTCTCCAACGAGTAAGTTAGAAAGAGAAGTAGAGTGTAGAGAGAGATTGGAGATAGAAAACTTAACCTTCTTCTTGTCTTCAACGTCTGCTTATATCCTTTGGTAATCATTTCGCCGTCCCTTCCGACCTGCCACCTTGGCCGAAAGTCTATGCTGTAGCTTACCTTGTTCAGGGTGAGGGGTGCTGTTCCAACAGAGAGGTGTTGTCGTAATAAATGCTGTGATGGGCTGCCTTAATGGCGATGTGCAGTGGCACTAACTTTGCAGATCTTTGTCTGCTGATGTGGCTTGTCCTTTACCTGCCACATATCTGAAAATCATTGGTTCTTTGTGCCATGTTGGCTTCCAGCTGTTTAGGATCTCATCAGTTGGGTTATGTGTTGGGCTCTAAGTGATGGGCTTGGATTGTTCATAGTGGGCTATGACCTTTGTGGGTCTAACCACGTCAGTAGTCCTTCATTCCCAAGTCCAGCTTTAGCCCAACGAAGGGAATACTAATGGAGAAGATGAGGAGGACCGACCGCGGAGGGTGGCCGAGTGTAAGGACCGACCATGAGGAGGATCGACCGCGAAGGGTGGCCAAGTGGATGGGCCGACCGCGAAGGGTGGCCGGGTGGATGGGCCGACCATGAGGAAGACCAACCGCGAAGGTTGAGGTGGGGGGCGCGGGGCTCAAGAGGTGACGTGTCACGTGATGACTTGAAGTGGAAAAGACAGGGTAAGGAGAGGTGCACTGAATCGTGATCGTACACATGGCAGCATCTCGTGGGGAGGGAGATTAGGCGTTAGGCCAAAAATGAAACGATAGGTCATGATGGGTGTTGAAAAGACAGTTTTGGCGGATGTTTTGAAAAGTTTTCAAACTGGCGAAAAGTAATTGTGACCCTTGGAATACGGGCAAGCCTTGGGCTTTTGGTATTATTCGATTTACCTATTTCTTTGCAAAAAATCAAAACATTCCAAGTGTTAACTCCTTTGTTGCTGACGATACACCTCTGCAACATTTTTTGAATTTTCTTGCACCCGCTTCCGAAGCTATTCGTAGGCACACCACAGAGATGGCTCAAGAAGAAGCTGGAACCGCCAGGGTTGATCCGTTTGGGGATGACGACGTAGTGGAGCTGGCGGAGCAGTATCGGACGGAAGACAAATGGAGAGGGTAGGGGAGCCGGTGGTACAATCCCATTCTTCCACCATGATAGCGGCTCCGAAGCCAATCAGCCAGGCGGAATCAGATCACTGGCATACGAAGGCTGACAAATCAACGGTTACTGCGGCGGACTTGGAGATTATGCGCGAAAAGTACCAGGTTCCCGCTGAAATAGAGTTACTGTTGCCGTCGTCAACGGAGAGGCCATCCGACGCTCGACCGGGGGAGTTTGCCCTGTACGAGGAAGCATTGAAAGGAGGACTAAGGTTGCCGCTTCCGCAAGTGGTGGTTGATGTCCTAAACCGGTTGGAGGTAGCGCCGGGGCAACTACTGCCCAACGCGTGGAAGATTGTGTTAGCCTATGCAAACGCGTGGCCGAAGGCGACTGAAGGGGTGGCTATGACGGTGGACGAATTTTTCGCGTGTTATAAGGCCTCAGGACAGCAAGAGACTTGGGTGACGTTGCAGGCGGCGGCAGGGAGGGGTCTAGTGACAGGACTGCCGTCATCTATTAAGGGTTGGAGGCCGCGATGGTTTTACGTGTTCGCGAATAGGGGGGTTGGGGTGCGTACGGTGTGGAGAGTGCCCACCAAATCTGTGGAGCCAAAACTGGGGGCGGCAGCAGAGGAGAGGATAAAAAAGGTTAAGGCATGGAGGGAGAAGGAGGGAGTCAGGTGGGACGAACTCGTTTAACCTTCAGCCTTGTTTGCAGCGGGATTGGGCCCTCAGCCAAGCGTTGGAGATCTGGGACAGGCTGAACTAGAGGCGAGGAGTAAAGTGCAAGAGGCTGAGGATATGGCCATCCTTGCCAAAGCCAATAAGTTCAAAGAGTCCCATGCAGACCGACCGTCAAAACTGATCGCGAGGGAGAGGATCCGACCTCTCTCCAAACCCCTGGGGGAAAAAGACTTAGGTGGATTTGAGCCACGACCGCCCCCAGTTGATCCTTTGAAGGAGAGGGCCTATAAGGAGATGGAGGTGGAGGTGTGGTAAAGAAGAAGAGGAGGGTGAGGATGAGTGAAGAAGAGCCTGCCTTAAAGAGGAGGAAGGAGATGACGGCAGAGGAGACCCCCATGGTCAATGAGGCAGGGGAGGAGGGGGTGGGGAGATCCCAGGAAGGGTGGTTGCCCCAGAAGTGGTGGAGGTTGCCTCAGAGGTCATAGAAGTCGTCCAGTAGTTGCGGAGATCGCCCAAGAAATTCAAGTAGAAGGTGAGGCAACTGGTCCTGAGCCAAGGGGAGAGGAACAGCCCCAGGGGGGTCTTGCGCCCCAAGGAGGAGGGGGGGTCAGGCTAACGACTGCGATCTACCACGCCTGCGCGGTGTTTGGGCGACTAGAGGGAGAAGAAGGCCCAGCCAGGGCAGCTGCAGATCGCCTTGTTGGGATCGTAGACGAGGCGGCTGAGCTGCTAAGGGGGTTGTGCTCTGCCCAAATGGAGGTAACCACCTTAGCTGGGGCTTTGCTGAGAAAGGCGGCGGCTGTAAAGGTCAAGTCGAATGAGGCCAAGGCTTAACTTGCAAACTTCAAAAGGGAGAGTACAGGGTGGAAGAAGGCTGTGCGAAGCGCGTGCTCCAGGGGTTGGCAGGAAGCTGAAAAAGCTAAAAAGATGCAAGTGTTTGCCATTGTTCACTGCAATGTTGCTGACCGAGCCCAAGCTGAGCTGATCGCGGTCAAATTGGAGCTAGAAGACGAACGCCGCCAGGTTGTGTCGCTCGAGTTCCAGCTGGCTGGAGAGTAGAAGAAACTGGGGGATGCTCAAAGGGCCTGCGCGGTCGCCATTGAGCGGCATGAAGAGGCTATGACCAGCAATGAAGAACTGCGCGCCCAGCAAATCAAAGAAAAGGAGGAAGCAGACGTAAAGATTGCTGGGCTGCAGAAGGAGCTGGAAGACGAGCGTGCTAAGGCAATGGAGGAGAGGGCGAGCCTGTAGAAAGAGTTGGGGGAAGAGAGGGCTAAGACGGCCTCTGAAAAGGCGAGCCTGCAGAAGGAGTTGGAGGAAGAGAGGACCAAGGCAGCCTCTAAAAGGGCGAGCCTGCAGAAGGAGTTGGAGGAAGAGAGGACCAAGGCAGCCTCTGAAAGGGCAGCATACCCCGATCTATATGTCGCAGCAATAGAACAATTCAAGGGGTCTGCTGAATTTCAGATGGCGATCGATGCCGCGGTCGCCAGTAGCGTAGCGAGGGAGGTGTGTGGAGGGGCGGGCCTGTCTGGAACGACCGTTGGGGGCAGGACCGAGGCAAAAGTGATTGAGAGCTTCCAGCGGTCAGACTTCTATAAGCACGAAATGGCTGAGTTCTGGGACAGTGGTTAGAAGATGTTCAAGCGTAAAGTTGAAAAGCTGTTACCAGACTTAAACCTCAGTAGTGTAAAAATTGATGAAGACGATGTGGCCCAAACCCCCCTGGATGAAGGTATTGAAGAAGAAGACCTCGTTTCCAGTGAGGAGGAATAATTGAAGTGAACAAAATTTGTACTTAGAGTTGTTTTTGTGTGTTTGTTTTTTTTTTTTTTTTGAAATGCTGTAAACTTATGTACGAGTTTGTGAATAAATAAAATTTCAGTTGTATTTTCATTCGATTGTTCTTATTTGTGCATCTGAAATGAATGAAAATGGTGGCTTGTGTGTGAAGCTTGTGTACAAATCGTTGTGAAAATCTCAATGTAAATTAGATTCGAACTTGTATTAAAAACTCAATGCAGAGTGAAGGTTAAGATGTAATAAAATTACGAGTCTGTGTCTGCCACACTGTTGAAGTGAATGAGAGTGGTGTATTAAAGTTAGGCTTGACTTGTAAAGAAAAAGGTTGACTTGCAACTGTTGATAAATAAGAAAATAGTCTGACTTGTAAAGGAAACATGTAAGAATGTCAGAGATGTGAAGTTTCAAATTATGCCCAAAAATGGAGTTGTAAATCATGTTGCAAGAGTGTTAGTAAATAAAAGATTAGTTTGGAATTTGACTAAGCAAAGAGTGGTGTAAAAACATGGACCTGGAATTTTGACTAAGTGTGTCTACGAATGCCACAAGCATGAGGTTGGCTTGAATGGCCTTGACCGAGCTCTGTATGCGTGCTCAGTTGGGGGTAAGCTATGATTCGCTGACTTTGCAAATAATTCGTTGGCTTGAAGTAACTCAGTCTTGCGCTGACCAAGGTGTTTACGCTCAGTCTGGCTGAGGCTTGTCATGCTCAGGCTGGCCGAGGCTTTTGGTGCTCACTCTGGCTGAGGGATTTGGTGCTCAGGCTGGCTGAGGCTTTTAACGACTCGGTCTGGCTGAGGCTTTTGGTGCTCAGTCTGGCTGAGGCTTTTTGTGCTCAGTCTGGCTAAGGCTTTTTGTGCTTAGTCTGGCTAAGGCTTTTAACTACTCGGTCTGGCCGAGTTCTTCATGCTCAGTCGGGCTGAGGCTTTTTGTCGCTCGGTCTGGAGGAGGCGTTTGGTGCTCAGTCTGGCTGAGGCTTTTAACGACTCGGTCTGGCCGAGGTCTTCATGCTCAGTCTGGCCGAGGTCTTCATGCTCAGTCGGGCTGAGGCTTTTAACAACTCGGTCTGGCCGAGTCCTTCATGCTCAGTCTGGCTGAGGCTTTTTGTGCTCAGTCTGGCTGAGGCTTTTAACGACTCGGTCTGGCCGAGTTCTTCATGCTCAGTCGGGCTGAGGCTTTTTGTCGCTCGGTCTGGAGGAGGCATTTGGTGCTCAGTCTGGCTGAGGCTTTTTATGAGTGCTGTAATCAAAATGTTATGGAGACGCCATATAGATAACTGAGATATAAACTTGTTGTCATGGAAAGTGTAGCCTAGTTGATCAAAAAGTTACATTATGTGAGGGGAGAACAAGAATGTTCAAGCGTGTAAATTTGCCGAAAAGAAAATACAACAGTTAAGCAATACAAAAGTAGGAATTTATTGAAAGTAACGCTTAGGTGTTCGGCGTTCCATGGGTGGGGGAGGTCTTGACCTTCCATGTCCTGAAGTCGGTAAGTGCCCGGACGTGGTCGGGCTTTCACAACGTAAGGTCCCTCCCACTTGGCTGCAAGTTTGCCCTCAGTCGGGTTTTTGGTGGCAAGAGTTACTTGTGCAAGACAAGGTCCCCCAGCGAACTCCCTTGGACGGACTTTGCGGTTGTAGTGTGTTCTCATTTTCTGTTGGTATGAGGCCAGTCTGACAGCAGTGGTTTCTCTGAGCTCTTCGATTAGGTCAAGGTCTACCCGACGGAGCTCTTCGGTTACTTCTGGATTCGGATGTAGAACCCATTGGGATGACCGCCTTAGCGCCATAGGTTAAGCGAAAGGGGGTCTCCCCAGTGGGAGTCCGAGCGGTAGTACGGTAAGCCCAGAGTACATTCGGTAATTCCTCAGCCCAAAGTCCCTTAGCAGCTTCTAGCTTAGTTTTGATGATCTTCAGGAGAGAACGGTTGGTAATCTCGACTTGGCCATTGGCTTGGGGATGACCTGGGGAGTAGAAACATGGTTGGATCTGGAGGTCTGCACAGAACTTCCTGTACTTGGCGTTGTCGAATTGTTTGCCGTTGTCGGAGACGATGGCTTGAGGGATGCCAAACCTGCATACGATCGACTGCCAGATGAATTTGGTTGTGTTCCGCTCGGTGATAGTGGCAAGGGGTTCTGCCTCTACCCACTTGGTGAAGTAATCAATGGCGACTATCGCGAACTTGATCTGGCCTCGGCTGGTGGGAAGTGGACCAACTAAGTCGATTCCCCATTTGGCGAACGGATAAGGACTGCAAAGTGTGATCAATTCTGTAGGAGGATCATGAGGGATGTTGGCAAAACGCTGACACTTATCACATTTGAACATGAAGTCAGTTGCATCTTGATTGAGAGTGGGCCAGAAATAACCAGTGCGAAGTATTTTGTGGGCTAGAGACCTGCCGCCCGAATGATTACCACAAATACCCTCATGGATTTCCCGCATCACATAGGTTGCTTGAGCTGGATTGAGGCATCTGAGGTATGGGCGTGAAAAGCCTCTTGTACAAAAGACCGTTAACAAGGATGTAATTGGACGACCGGGCCTGACTTTGGGGCCTGCTGTTTGTCTCTGGTAGTTCTCCCGTTGTCAAAAATAGAAAGATGTCGGACGCCCAGGGATAGGTTCATTTTGGAGGAAGTGGACCGCTTGTTGGTCGGGGGAGATGGCAGGGTGGGTCAGGTATTCGAGGGAACACCGTGGTTGAGATCTGACTGATCTGCAGAGGCTAATTGAGCCATCTCATCGGCCTGGGAGTTTTCCGTCCGAGGGATGTGTTTGATGTGGAAGTATTGAAGAGGCGAACAAGGGGAAGGGTATATCCCTGTAAGCCCGCATTGTGTCCTCCTTGGCATCGAATTCCCCGTAATTTGTCCGACAATGAGCTGGGAGTCGCTGAACACCCGGATGTGGCTGACACCGATGTCCCTGGCTAAGCGGAGACCTGCTATCAATGCCTCGTATTCGGCCTCATTGTTACTGGCCTCGAACAAGAAACGGAGAGCACATTTGAAATAGCCACCCTCAGGGCGGTGAGGATGAGACCGGCCCGCTGCCTTCCCTGCGGGATGATCGTCGACGTTGAGAGTCCAAGAATGGGGGTCTTCTGGCTCGGTAAGGGTTGGTGGGGGTGGAGGGGCCGTGGTTGGGGTAGGATTAGTGAATTCCAGGATGAAATCAGCGACAGCCTGCCCCTTTATTGCTGTTCGAGGTCGGTAGGAGATGTCAAACTGGCTGAGTTCATTGACCACTGCATGAGTCTGCCAAAAGTTCTGGTTGCTGCATGACCTTCTTCAAAGGTTGGTCGGTGAGGACCACTATGGAATGGGCTTGGAAGTAAGGACGGAGTCGTCTGGAGGCAGTGACCAAGGCCAAAGACAATTTTTCTAACCATGGGTAATTCTGCTCCGCTCCCCTGAGAGCCCGACTGATGTAGTAGACCGGTCGTTGGACAGAGCCGTCTTCCCTGATAAGAGCTGCACTGACTGCGGTGTTTGACACGGCTAAATACAGGAAGAGGGGCTCGCCCGTGATTGCCTATGAAAGGAGGGGGGGTTGGCCATGCACTGCTTCAGCTGTTGAAAAGCCTCTTCGGATTCGGTTGTCCATTCAAAAGTTTGCTGAAGAACTTTGAAGAAGGGGAGGCACTTGTCCGTTGCGCGGGAAATGAAGCGGTTGAGGGCGGCAACTCGGCCAGTGAGTCTCTGAACCTCCTTGACCGTTCTGGGTGACTGCATCTCAATCAAGGCCTTGATCTTTTCAGGGTTAGCTTCAATGCCCCGCTGACTGACTATGAAACCCAAAAACTTCCCAGATCTTACGCTGAAGGCACACTTCTCCGGGTTGAGCTTCATTTGGTACTTACATAGGGTGGCGAAGGTCTCTCGTAGGTCGGTCAGATGATCAGCAGGGAGTTTGTTCTTGACTAGCATGTCGTCGACATATACTTCCATATTTCGATCGATCTGGTGATGGAAAATGGCGTTGACCAACCGTTGGTAGGTGGCCCCAGCATTTTTCAGTCCAAATGGCATCACACGGTAATGGTAGGTGCCGCGGTCGGTAATGAAGGAGGTGTGTTTCTGATCAGATGGGTGCATCAGAATTTGGTTGTACCTAGAGAAGGCATCCATGAAGCTAAGCATTTCGTGACCGGCCGTGGCGTCGACCAGCAGGTCTATGCGGGGCAGAGGATAACTGTCTTTGGGGCAAGCTCGGTTGAGATCTGAGTAGTCGATACAGAGTCGCCATTTACCATTGTTCTTGCGGACCAGGACTACGTTTGACAACCATCTAGGGTAGTCCACGTTCTTGATGAATTGTGCCTCAAGGAGCTTGTCGACCTCTGCGGCAATGAGAGTATTGCGCTCCGGATGAAAAATACGCTGTTTCTGGCGGTAAGGTCGAAAATGGGGTTCAATGCTGAGGCAGTGGGTTATGAATGAGGGGTCAATACCCGGCATGTCTGAGTGGGTCCAGGAAATACATCGTTGTTCTCGATCAGGAGGGCAGTAAGATCGGCCTTTGCTTGAGGGGATAGTTGGCTGCCGATCTTGGCAGTTTTTGCTGGGTTGGTGGGATCGATGGGGACTTCGATAAGTTCTTCCACTGGTTCCCCCCTAACCAGCTCGTCTTCGTCTCTGACATCGAGTCCTTCAATGATCATAGCCTCCTTCAGCTTGACTTCTTTGAGTGAGGCGACATAACATTCCTTGGCCACGGTCTGTTCCCCCCTCACTGTCCCGACTCCCAGATCGGTGGGGAACTTGATGGCTAGGTGATAAGTTAATGTAATAGCTTGAAAAGCGTTTAGGGCGGTACGACCAAGGATGATGTTGTAGGCCAAGGGACAGTCGACAACAAGGAAGGTGAGCAGCTTGGTGGTCTGCCGCGGGTGCTCGCCGATTGTGATGGGGAGATCGATGGAGTCAATGGAGGTCACCCGGTCACCAGTGAAACCGACCAAGGGGGTTTGGAGAGGGGACAGACTTTCTTCCCCGATCTTGAGCTGGCGGAAGCAGTTGAGGAAAATTATGTCTGAAGAGCTGCCATTGTCTATGAGAACCCGTCTGACCTTGTAGTTGGAGAGGAGCGCCGAAATGACTAGAGGGTCGTCATGGGGATAACGAATGCCTGTGCAGTCAACGTCTGTGAAGGTAATAGGCTCGGTCCACTGCCTGGGCTGTTTGAAAGGTCGGTCCAATGTGGCAACCTCTTTGTCTGAGCCTTGCCTTATTTTCCTGAGTTCTGCGCGCTGAGCTAAGCGGGATGGTCCTCCACAAGCAAGCCCGCGCGGAAATAACTCAATTTCTCCAACAGGTAGGGTGGGATTACCTTGTACCCGAGGTTGCTGTGGAGGGCGATCATGGCCTTGATTCGGTTGGGCTGGCTGCCGGGGAGGAGTGCGCCGGTGGGTGTTTCTGGTGGGCTCTGTCCTTTGTCTCTACCGGGGGCGGGTGTTCGTGGACCGGCTAAGACGTCCCTGACGTATTAAGGTTTCGACCTGATCCTTGAGGTTAACACACTCATCGGTATTATGGCCGTGGTCCTGGTGCAAACGGCAGTATTTGGATTGGTCCTTCCGATTGAAAGGGGTTCTTGATGGTTGGGGCCATTTGAGGGGGGTAGTCCCGCTGGATCTGGTTGAGACTTGTTCCATAGGGGAGTTAAGGGGTGTGTACCGCTCGAACCGACCGGGCGGTCGGACTGGTATCGGCCGGTCGGCTCGGGGGGGTCGGTCGGTATAATGTGGTGTTTGGGTATTATACTGGGTGTTTCTGGCTTCTGAGTCTTTTCGTTTTTCTCGGGGGGTCGGGTGTTTTGCTGTAGGGTCTTAGTGGGCGACTAGGGAATTTTCGGCGTTCATGTATTTTTGGGCTTTGGAGAGTAAGGCTGCCATGGAGGTGGGGGGGTTTTTAGAGAGGGAGAAGAAGAAGTCAGACGACCGTAGTCCGGCCATGAAAGCTGTAAGGATGACCTTATCATCGTTTTCTACCACCTGCAGGGCTTCGTTGTTGAAGCGGGTAATGAAACTGCGCAGGGACTCCCCCTCAGTCTGGCGGATGTTGAGGAGTTGGGTTGCCGGACGGCGTTGGCGCTGGGCTCCAATAAAATAACCGAGGAAAGAATCACTGAGATGCTGGAAAGTGGGGACGGAGTCTGCTGGTAACTGGCTAAAGCACAGCCGAGCTGACCCTTTCAGTGTCACGAGGAAAGCTCGACACATGATCTCGTCAGGGAATGTGTGGAGGATCATGAGGGTTCTGTAGGTCTCCAGATAGTCGACTGGGTCTGTCGTACCATCAAAAGAGTCGATGGTGGGCATTTTGAACTTGAGGGGTAGAGGTTTGTCCCGGATGGGAGCAACAAATGGTTAGTTTGCAGTGGTAGAGGGTTTATGCTGCATGTTCTGCATGACTCCTTGGAGTTGGAGCTTCATCGCTCGGAGTTCGGCGTCCCAGAGAGGGATGTTATCACCACCGGAAGGCAGCGGGGGTTGGACGCTGCTGGCTTCCCCTTCAGGGGTTGGTGCTAGGATCGATGGATGCGGGGGTCGGGGTGGTGTATTTATGTCAGGAGGAGGAGGTTGCAAGTCTTCGAAGTTAGGTGGATAGGGCTGCAGGATAGTGTGGCTTGGGGCTCGCTCTGGGTTGGGCGGAATATCGGGAGGTAGTGGCGGAGGCATAGGAAGGTTTCTTTGGAGTAGAGTGTTTATCAGGGCTTGGTTTTGCTCAGCCATGCGGTTAATGCTGTTGGTAAGCTCGATGAAATACTGTGGTGGGTTGTTTGGGTTGGGGGGGTCGGCTTGGTGGTCGGCAGCATTTTGGTAAGAAGCCATGGATCTAGTCGTGACCATACACTTTGATGGGTAGCAGGAAAGGTTGTTGGGACAGGGTCTCCGGCGACAATGAGCACAACTGGCGCACGGAGCAAAGCTTTCCCACAGACGGCGCCAACTGATGATACAGTTGATATACAACGGGTACCTGGCAGAACGGGTCGGACTGATCCACGCTTCTCATGCCAATATCCGAGTGATCAAACCCACCAATGAACCTGCAGACAAGTTCAACGGGGAACTGGGAGTCCCCCAGTGAACTCTCCGACAAGTAAGTTAGAAAGAGAAGTAGAGTGTAAAGAGAGATTGAAGATAAAAAGGTTAACCTTCTTCTTGTCTTCAACGTCTGCTTATATCCTTTGGTAATCATTTCGCCGTCCCTTCCGACCTGCCACCTTGGCCGAAAGTCTATGCTGTAACTTACCTTGTTCAGGGTGAGGGGGTGCTGTTCCGACGGAGAGGTGTTGTCGTAATAAATGCTGTGATGGGCTGCCTTAATGGCGATGTGCAGTGGCAATAACTTTGCAGATTTTTGTCTGCTGATGTGGCTTGTCCTTTACCTGCCACATGTCTGAATATCATTGGTTCTTTGTGCCATGTTGGCTTTCAGCTGTTCAGAATCTCATCAGTTGGGTTATGTGTTGGGCTCTAAGTGATGGGCTTGGGTTGTTCATAGTGGGCTATGACCTTTGTGGGCCTAACCATGTCAAATAATAATAATAATGGGTGTGGTAATAAAATAAATAATTAATTTTCTGTTAGTATAAGATAGAGTGTAATTTAATTAAGAATTAATTAATTTATATAATTATATTAAAATATTGGGTCAAAATATAATTATCTTAAATATCTATTAAAGATAAGAATGAATCTTTATAATTATTATCGAATCTGCCATGAGGAGGCGTTCACTGGAAAGAGAAGGAAAGAGAAAAAGAAAGAAAAAGGAAAGAAGAAAGGAAAGGAAAGGAAAGAAAGAAGAAAAGAAAGAGAGAAAGGAGGGGAAGAAAGAGAGGAAAGGAAGAAAAGAATAATGAAGTTGAAAGGGTCTTTAATAGTGGAAAGAAAGCGTAATGTATTAAAGTTAATGTGAGTTATATTATATCTTGAGTTACCAAAATATATTTCACATATATTTTGACTTACCATATTTATTTTATACAAATTTTGTTTTGTAAACTATTATAAATTATATAAACATTTCAGTTACGTGGTTTTATTTCTGAACCCTATTTGCTTAAAAGGAAACCCATAGATATGTGTGTTTTATATTTTAAGAATATTTGACTATGACCTTATATACAATTATGTTTTGTAAGTACCACCACGGGAGTCCCATGCCTTGGGGGACTTAAATAACTATTAGCCTCTGTTTGGCCACTTTGTGGTCCTCTATTTGTCATGGATCCATTGACCTCTGTTTTGTGCGGAGCAAAGTGCTATACGGAGTTAAGTGCTACATTATTGTGGGAGCCACCTCTAGAATCCGTACAAGCCACCTCTTGAATCCGTACATCTGTTCTGTGCAGACCAAAGTGCTGTGCGGAGCTAAGTGCTACACTATTGTGGGAGCCACCTCTAGAATCCGTACGAGCCACCTCTTGAATCCGTACCTCTGTTCTGATTGTCACTTCTGTGACCTCTGTTCTATTCTGTTCGGTACTCTGGTTATGGTTATATATTTACATACTTTCTGTATTTCAGTTTCTGTTACTCAAATGATTTATTCACCAAATTGAGTTATGTAAATGTTTTGGCCTAACTAACTATCCATAGTTATTTCGTGTCCCTTATACTCTTGGTATAATATTTCTCACTTTGCCATGTGCTTATAGTTGTTTACTAATTTTCAGGAAACAATGCAATTCAGAAATAGTTTTTGGAAAGTCTTAGATGTAAGGTTGCGGATTAGACACACACAACACTTTTATGATATTTTTATATATAAATATCGGCCTTTTTGGTCAATGTATTTTGTAATAAAAATAGAAGCTCCGATAATTATTTTGGTACCCTTATTTAAATATTACTTCTACTCGCATTTAATGATTTGTTTAAGAATTGGCCCGAGGTAACCTCAGTTACTGGCCATCACGATACTTAACCTTGAGTACGGGGAGCAGATCGTGACACCCACGGCCCATCAGTAACCGTGAAGACTCATGTACCATTTCAACCCAGCCGTACTTTCCTCTGCCGCCTGTCACTGATGATTCTGGCATGTACGGGTAAAAACGTAATTTTGCCATTTTATATAAATATTTTAATACAAATTTTTTCGTAAAAGGATAAAAAGTTATCCCAAATAATCATATTTTTTTTCTTAATTTTTTAAGTCCAAAAAGTCAAAAAGTGTACTTATTTAGAACACCCAAAACAATTCCTAAATATAAGGTGTATGGCATGTACTAAAAAAATTATTTTTTTTTGCATACATACATTTATTTGGGTTATATCAATCAACATCTATCAACATTTCTTCTCTATTTTTCTATCAATTTTCTCTATTTTTCTGTAATTTTTTTTTATAAAAAGTCAAAAAATACACTTATTTAGAATATCTCAAACCATAGCTGAAGGATAAAGTCATTACCGCTATTTAAATTTAATTTTTATGAATTATAAATAGACTTTAGTTTGTCTTGACAACTCGGTTAAAAACATTTTTTTAAATTTTTTGACTGTTTTAGGCCATATTTTTTTGATTTTTTTTTGGTTACATTACCCCTTTACTTTTTACACATCTTTTTAAATAAAAATAAAATAAAAAAACCAAAAAATTAACTTTAATTTACTTTCTAAAACAAGCCAATTACTCAAGTTGGCTGTGTGAATGATGGGGCATTTGACAATATTTAAAAAATAATATTCAATAATAATAATATATTTTATTTATTTATAATATTTATTATTATTTTTAATTAATTAATTTTTTTTTGTAAACGAAAATAAAATAAGGCCTTGTTTGGTTTATGTTTTGAGATATTATTTTAAAAATAATTTTTTGGAAAGAGTTTAAAAAATTAGAAAATTTATGTAGTTGTATATTTTGAAAATAGTTTTTAAATTTTCAAATTTGGGATAATTTGATATTTTTTTATAATTGAATAGATGGTTGTAAGAAAAAAATGATTGAGAATGAGAGAGAAGAAAAAAAAAAAAAGCGATTAATAGATGTATAGCAGAGAGAAATTTAATTTTAGAATTTAAAAAAAAAAATTTTAACCAAACATATTTTTGAAAGTTTTTTTTTTCTAAAAATATGTTTTAAGAGACAAACCAAATATGCCCTAAAAATTTTATAAAAAAATAATTAAACGTAAATGTCATGGGCCAATCATTTATCATTAATTTTTAATAAAATTTTAAAAAATTTCCCGTTTTTGTACACCTTCCTCATTCAGCACAAAATTAGCATGAAAGGGTGCAATCATATGCACCACGAACCACATTATCCACTACTCTCCGTATCAGTATCATGTACGTCACCGTGTTGCTCGCCACACACAGGCCCACCATAACTGTATGGTCCGTACCCAACGAGAAGTTATTTCCATGGTCCGGTGTACCACATTGGCCGTGTGCAAATACATAGAAAAATAAAAAATAGATTAAGATTTATTAAAAATATAAATTATTTTCTCATATTTAAAATATTACATCTCATCTGTTGAGATTTTTAATCACAAAACAAATGAGCTCTCCACATATTAATCGTTAAATCAAATTAATAGAGTACATGACGCAATAAACATTATTTTTATAGTAATGTTACATACACAGAGATTGAAACACATAAACTAAATATAGAAACTGTTTATCGGTCGTCCGCCTAAATGATTGGACGACACCATGATAACTGCAATCGACAAGCTTTGGCCGACCGTCTGGGCGGAAGACCGAATGCACAATTTCTGTACTTAAATCTATGTTCCATCCTTTGTGTTCCTAGTTTTTTTTGTAATTTTTACCTCCCTATAAATACTTATATTAACTTTGTGAAGTTAAACATTTTATTTATTTTTCATATTTCATATTTCACATTTTTCATTTATTTACAATTATAAGTATGAGAAAATTAGTGAAACGTTTATGTTCAACTTTGGATAGTAGAAGAAGTCTAATATATTTTTTTATTAATTAAGGTCCGTTGATGAATTTGTTCTATAATCATATTAGAGAAATTTTGAAATTTCTCTGTGTCAGGATAAAATTTTTCTGTGAAAATATTGACGAACCGCAACTACTATGAAAAATTGTATATCTTTTATCTTATAAAATATTAATACAAAGGACCTTTAAAAAAATTCTCCTATAAATATTTGATATATATTTGTAATTTACAAAAAAAAAAAAAAAAAAAAAGGTGGAAAAATTTTAGAAAATTTTCCAATGTGTTATTAATTTTAAAAAATAACTATAATATTTTTAAAAATTTTTTGATTTGTTACACCACGTTAACATGATGACATGATGTATTTGATTTACTGAATAACTTCTTGTGTTGAAGTCGCTCACTGTATGTCATCGTTTGGCATAATAGGTTGGGGTGAGTTAGGGTTAAAATAGTCACAAAAAGATAAAATAGGTTTTTTAGTTTATTAAGATAAAATATCATATTTAAATTATAATAATTTTATTTTTTCTCTCACAAAAATTAAAAAACAACCAAAAAATTCATACCAAACAATATTTTTTAACCTTAGATTAAAATAACTAAAAAATCAACCCATATGCCAAACGAATCATATTTTGACCCATACATGTAAGGGTAGTGGTGGAATTTGATTTTATTCAAACACATACTTCGGAAATGAATGCGGTTCGTAATTATAATAATTAGGGGGACTTACCAGCCGGTCCCATCCAAAAAATTAATTCCCACCAAGTCCTGCCCTATTTCAGTTTCCAATTTTACCCTTTAATATCACACCACATGCGTGAAACAAATAAACTGCTCACGACTTCTCCCCTGTGAGCCCTGATAAGAAACTGAAAATTTCAATGTTATTTACAATCTGAATGAGTACAGCTATATTTATAATACAAGAACTATCTATTAGCCACCGCCTCTACAATCTATACATTCATATATCTCTATATCTAATGTTGTTTCATCGCCTCTACAATCTATATATATATCTCTGTAACTAATTCTGTTAGAGATAAGAAAGTTATTATCCTCTGTTATCCTCTGTTTTGCCTTTGAGTATACTTCCTTGAGCTAAAGTTGATATATTCTTATCAAGCCCTTCCCTATATGTTGTCTTCCTTTTATTCCTTATATATTGTTCCTTTTATTCTCTCATACTCACAAACATACACATTCACTCACTAATTCATAAAATCACATCCTCACACTTACTAATTCACAAAAACAAATTTACAAAATATTCAGCAGTGATAAATTTATCACTGGTTCAAACAGCGTTTTCTACTTTTACCCCTACACTCAACACTATAACTCAAAAATTTCAGCGATAAATTCATAAAAACAAACTTATCACTGGTTTAAACAATGACAAATTTCAGTGATAAATTTACAAAACCAAACTTATCACTGGTTTAAACAATGACAAATTTCAGTGATAAATTCACAAAAACAAACTTATTATTGGTTTAAACAGTGATAAATTTACAAAAACAAACTTATCACCGGTTTAAACAATGACAAATTTCAGTGATAAATTCACAAAAACAAACTTATTATTAGTTAAAACAGTGATAAATTCATAAAAACAAACTTATCACCGATTTATCACTGATTTAAACAAATTTGTCACTGATTTATCACTAGTTTAAACAAATTTATCACTGGTTTAAACAGATTCCAATATACAAAGAGAGAGAGAGAGAGAGAGAGAGAGAAAAAAAAAGAGAGACAAGAACAAAGAGCATAGATCTTAGATCTAGAGGTGGAGGCGACGACGACTATGGAGGTGGAGGCAGCAGTGGTCGGCAACGACAGTGGAGGAAGATGCCGGTTGAGGTCGCCGACAATGATGACAGTGGAGGCGGCGGTGCTTGGCAATGGTAGAGATGGCAATGTCGTTGATGGAGGAATGTATAGAGAGAGAGAGAGAGAGCGCTTCTTTTTTATTTTCGTTTTTCAGCTTTCTCTCACAGATCTAGATATGAATATATGAGGACAAAAATGGAATAAACAAAAATATTCAGGACCTATAGGTAAAATAGTCTTCATCATGGACCTGTTAGGTAATAATTCTTCCAAACAGGACTGGCCCGTAAAAAACCCTAATAATTAAAATATATTTGGGCCTTATTTGAAGGGTAATTATAATAATTAAAAAGTTAAAAAATTATTATATTACTTTATCTATTTTTTAGTTTTTATTTTTGTAAAAATTAAAAGGAAAATTAAAATTCAGTGTATTTTTCAAAATAAATTTTAAATAAGTGGTAAAACCTATCAATGTTAATAATTGAAGTGATAAACTTTTTCATGACTTTGTATTTTTTTTTTAATTTTACAATTGATTTGTAATTTTTTCAAAATTAAAATAGTCAATTCTCAAACTAACTCTTATTCAGTATGAAACTTAGATTATTTTTGTTGTGACGTAAAATATTTTTATTGTTTGGTTGAATAAAAAGTAAGTAAAATATTTTTTGAATAAAATATTTTTCCATCATTTTTTTAAAAATGACTTACCTTAAAAAATTTTGTAAGTCAATTTACAAAGTTACATTTTTAACATATTTAATATTGTTCAAATAAATATTTTAACTCAATAAAAATTCATAAATAATATTTTATTACATTAAATTTTCTTTTTAAAAAATAAAATATTTTTATTTTAAATGTTAATCAAACGTAAAAAAATAAAAATAAATTGGATAAATTACAAATACACCCCTGAGGTTTACTTAAAGTACATATTGCTCATTGTGATTTGAAAAATTACAAATACCTCATTGTTAGTATTTTTTATTTAACAAAATTAACTAAAAAAATAAAATTCATAATTATTTTTCTATACAATAATAAAATTACATAAATTATTAATTGAAATATATTTCTAACATCATTAAAAATTATTAATTGACTTAATAATTTATTAATAAAATTGGTGATTTGTTATGCAATTATAAATCTAAAAAATGAAATGTAATTTTTAAAATTATAAGAACAATTTATATTTTAACTAAACCACAGAAGATGTATTTGTAATTTATCTAAATAAATTTTGTTGTATAAAATATTTTATGTCGAAGCCTAATGTTTTATTTTACAATAATGTACTAACAAATTAATTTTCGTAGGGGTGGGGTGGGTCTGTGGAGTGGACCCAGCCCCTGCACATAGCCTCACCTTTTTCGACTTTACATCTCTCTCCCTGTCTCTCTCCGTCTCTCTCCGTCCATCGGAAACAAATGGAACCGACTTGGGCGATGCAAATGCATTACCACCTGTCACGCCTAAACCCTACCAAATGCAAATCCATAAATACCCTTCTTCCTCTCTTTCTCTCTCTCAAAACCCAGACACCTCCCTCAAAATTCCAAAACCAAAAGCTAACACACTCTCGGCTCTCTCTCATTCCATTCTTATCAGCACCGGAGCTCCAATCGGTACGTTCTCTCTCTCCCTCTCTCTCTATTAATCTTCATTTATTCGTCTTTCTCTTCTGTCGAATCGGTTTCAAATGACGCCATTAACGAGGCTAGGGTTAGGGTTTATAGTGATAATAGCTTTGGTCGTTATTGGATTGGTATGTAATAAAAAGTGTTTCGATCTTAGTTTGATGAATACATTTCTTCTGTTCTTGACTGTGTCGATGGGGTTCAGCAGTTTGTTGCACTTTATGCTTCCTAGAAAGAGACCTGAGGTGTTTGTAGAAGACGACGACACTAGTGAAACACAGAGCTTCATCAAGAAGCATCGAATCGGTAGCTTGACCTCCGCCACCGCAGCGACGGCGAACGACGGAGACGATAGCGGCGACGTGAAAAGCAACGCCGGCTTCATAGGGAACATCAACAGCAGTAATCACAGCAGCGGGGGCGGTAGCGTCTTGCCGGAGATGGTTTTGGGAGATGGAAATCCGCCGGATATCGACGAGGATCTTCACAGCCGACAGCTCGCTGTGTACGGACGCGAGACTATGCGGCGGCTTTTCGCCTCTAACATCCTTGTCTCGGGGATGCAAGGCCTTGGCGCCGAAATCGGTATGAAGATTGATTACTTTCTTGAATTGTTCTTCACGAATTTGCTTATTTCATTTGATATTGATTTTTGAACTGTGTTTGGTTGTTATTTTTTTGGTAATTGTAGTGCATAACTATATGGTGAATTTAGTGATTTTTATATATAGACTAGTTCTCTGTCATTTGATAATGGAGTTGTAATTATAAACTTTATGATAGTTAATGAATTCTTTGATTGCTTGCTTGTTTTTGTTGCCACTCATTAAGAGCTCCTACTTTTGTGTTGTATAATTGTTACACGTGTTAATGATCATTTTCAACGAGCTATCACCGGCGAGATGTGGATTCTTAATTTGGAGATCAATTTTCAGTATCAAGTAATCTTGTTTCATGTTTTGTATTCCTCTTGCAGTGAAGAACCTTGTACTTGCTGGTGTCAAGTCTGTGACGTTGCATGACGAAGGGGCAGTGGAGTTGTGGGATTTGTCCAGCAATTTCATTTTTTCAGAGAATGATGTTGGTAAGAACAGGGCACTTGCATCTGTTCAGAAGTTGCAAGAGCTCAACAATGCTGTGGTCATTTCTACCTTAACCACAAAGTTGACGAAAGAACAACTTTCTAATTTCCAGGTAATTTACTTTCTCTATATTTTATTTCACTGATTCATCAGAAACTTGCTAACTTGCTTATATATATGTATATATTTCTTTTGTGGTAAGAAACTTTGTTATCATTCTTTAATGTACAACAATTGTAACCCGTAGTTTTATGTCTGCAAATGTTGAAAGCCATTTGATCCGGTAATGATCTGTAAGTACTACGTTTTGTGATATTTGTTGACATATGAGCTACCCTGCAGCTTTTTTTAAAAATGTTATATTAGTTTAGGCCTTGTCGCCTTGATATATTAGAAACTTATCGGTTCTCTTGATTCATATTCCCCTTCATGCTGGTTCAATTCATATTTTGGTTGATACTTAGTGGTCCTTGAACTATCATGTTACTTCAACACGTGCAACTCAAACCACTATGTTCTTTTGTGGGTGCTTTAATACATGGAAGTTGTGTTTTGGCCTTGATTGTTGTTGTCTGCAGACAATGGTTATTGCTCATTGATGGTTGGCTCCATATGTGAAACTGGAAATTATTATGTTGCCTTGATTCGTATTCCTTGGTGCGTGTTGACATATCACTCCTACTAAAACTACCATACTACCTCAGTATGTGGTTTTTAATATACTATTTGCTGTGTTACATAGTAGCTGATTGCCTCAATTGTTGTGCCGGAAGTAACATAATTTTCTATTGGTGGTGACACTGTCTATGTGGGAATTTGCTTGTTGCTCAACATGTCTTCTGGCTGGGTGAAGGGTTTAATATCTGGGATTTCTGTTGCTTGTTTTTTGTATTGTTTGCTGTTTATACCTCAATTAGAAGATTATGTTTGTACTGTTGGTTTCTTAAGTTTTGTAATAACATTATTATTGATGCAATTCAGAGATGGCTGCTGCCTGCATTTGTATGATATGGTGGACATGTTGCTCTTATTGAAACTCCTCTTTTCAAAACGTGATATTGCATTTTTTAATTTTCAAGTTTCAGAAACTATTCATATTTCTCTTATTCATGCTTGCATTTTTGTTGGTATTCTTTATATATATATGTTTAATTTTTTGGGGGTGGGGGTGGGGGTGGGGGATGGGGGCACCAAGTATGTGCGTGATTGCAGTTTTCTTGTTCAATTTATGTAGCTAAAAGTTGAATCTTTTATGCTTTCTGGTGTTGCAGGCTGTGGTTTTTACTGATGTTAATCAAGAGCAAGCCATTGAGTTCAATGATTACTGCCATAATCATGGGCCTCCTATTGCATTCATAAAGGCTGAAGTTAGAGGCCTTTTTGGAAGTGTGTTTTGTGATTTTGGACCAGAGTTTACAGTTTTTGATGTTGATGGTGAGGAACCACACACGGGTATTATTGCATCCATCAGTAATGATAGCCCTGCACTTGTGTCATGTGTTGATGATGAAAGGCTTGAATTTCAGGATGGGGATCTTGTTGTCTTCTCGGAAATTAGGGGAATGACAGAACTCAATGATGGAAAGCCAAGAAAGATCAAA